>JAWWMS010000121.1:883441-904818 GCA_035048045.1 Chlorospingus semifuscus
AGGTCTCAGGATGGGATGGCAGTTCCTGGGGGACACAGGCAAGGCTGGGGACCCCCTTGGATGTCCCCAGGTCTCAGGATGGAGTGGCAGTTCCTGGGAAGCACAGGGAGGATTGGGGAACCCTTGGGTGAAGCACAGGGAGGATTGGGGAACCCTTGAGTGAAGCACTGGGAGAGGTTATGGAGCCCTGGGATGTCCCCAGGTCTCAGGATGGGGTGGCAATTCCTGGGGGGGAAAAAGAGGGCTGGGGACCCTTTGGATGTCCCAGCAGCTCTGTGGGGGGATGTCAGAGGGGTCCAAGGTGGGCAGGATGAGACTGGGATGCTGATGGGAAAGCTCTGTTCCTATCTGGAGCTTTTGGGAGCCTATTTGGGAAGCAGGGAGCGATTCCAGAGCAGACCCAGCCTCGCTGGATCCGAGTGGGGGCTCAGCATCAGCGGCACATCCCAGCTGTCCCCCGAGCCAGGACAACCCGTGTGAGTGGAATTCCAGCCCTGGGGAGGCTGCCCTGGGGCTGGGCAGGCGGGACAAACCGGGACAAAGGCGGGACAAACCCGGGACAAAGGCGGAATTACCGATGCTGGAGCTCCCCTGGCTCATCCCGGGCAGCCCCGGGATCCCGCCCTGCCCGTTGGCCCCGTTGGGGCCGATGCCCCCGGGCCCGTTGAGTCCCGGCCCGACCCCGTTGGGCACGAATGAGGGAATTCCTGGGAAGTTCATCCCGGGGAAGCCGGGCACGACCGGGAGCCCCTCGATGCACAGCCTGCGGTACTCGTCTGAAACAAAAGAGGGCTTTGGCTGCAGTGCCTGCAGCAAAGGGTGGGTCCTGGAGGGACTGGGGGTAGGAATGGGGCAGAAGGACCAGGAGGGATTGAACACCCCTCATCCCATGGTGGGAATGGGAAATGATGGGAATGGGGCAGAAGGATGAGGAGGGATTGAACACCCCTCAGCCCATGGTGGGAATGGGAAATGATGGGAATAGGGCAGAAGGATGAGGAGGGATTTAACATTCCTCATCCCACTGCACATGATGGGGAATGGGAATAGGAAATGATGGGAATGGGGCAGAAGGACCAGGAGGGATTGAACACCCCTCATCCCATGGTGGGACACAGTTTGCCAGGGGGTCTGGCAGAGGAATTTTGGGACACCTGGCACCGAGTGGTCCCTCCAGGCAGGGAAGGATGGGCATGGAGAAGCTCTGCCCTGCTCAGAGCTGGGGCTGAAGGAGGGGATGGATGCACAGGGATGTGGCTCCATCCCTGGACTCACCGAGGTTCAGCTCACCAAGGTGGGGTGCAGGATTTTGGGGTGCTGGTTTGGGGTGCAGGGTTTTGGAGTGCAGGGTTTGGGGTGCAGGGTTTGGGGTGCAGGGTTTGGGGTGCAGGGTTTTGGGGTGCCGGTTTTGAGGTGCCGGTTTTGGGGTGCTGGTTTTGCGATGCCGGTTTTGGGGTGACAGTTTTGGGGTGACGGTTTTGGGGTATAGTGTTTTGGGGTACAGGGTTTTCGGTGCCAGTTTTGGGGTACAGGGTTTTGGAGTGCAGGGTTTGGGGTGCCGGTTTTGAGGTGCTGGTTTGGGGTGCCAGGTTTTGGTGTACAGGGTTTTGGGGTGACTCACCCGAGCCCCGCACGGGGCACACCTCGGGGGTCTGGCCGATGGCCCAGCAGCGCCCCGAGTCGCAGCAGCACTGCATCCTGCTGGCCTGGCCCGGAACGTCCCCGGCACAGCGACCGCCCAGCAGCGCCGAGAAACACGTGCCCAGGCGCTGGTCTGAGGGGACAGGGCCGGGACAGGGTGGGGACAGGGTGGGGACAGGGTGGGGACAGTGCAGGGACAGCACCGGGACAGGGACAGCACGGGGACAGTGCGGGGATGGGGACAGGGGAGAGGGGAGAGGGAAAGGGACCGGGGATGGGGACAGGGAGAGAGACAAGAAGAAGGACAGGGATGGGGATGGGGATGGGGAGAGGGACAGGGTTGGGGACAAGGACATGGGTGGGGACAGGGATGAGAACAGGGATGAGGAGAGGGACAGGGACAGAACAGGGATGGGGACAGGGAGAGGAAGAGAGACAGGGAGAGGGATGGGGATAGGGACAGGGATGGGGCAGGGACAGGGAGAAAGAAAGGGAATAGGACAGGAACAGGGACAAAGACAGGGAGAGGGAAAGGGACAGGGAGAGGGCCAGGGATGAGAACAGGGACAGGAACAGGGAAAGGGACAGGGATGGGGACAGGAATGAGGAGAGGGAGAGAGACAGGGAGAGGGACAGGGATGAGGACAAGGACAGGGACAGGGGTGGGAACAGGGAGAAAGAAAGGGAAAAGGACAGGGAGAAGGACAGGGACAGGGAAAGGGACAGGGACAGGGATGGGGACAGGGATGAGGAGAGGGACAGGGATGGGGAGAGAGACAGGGAGAGGGACAGGGATGGGGACAGGGACAAGGAGAAAGAAAGGGAGAAGGACAGGAACAGGGACAAGGACAAGGAAAGGAAGAAGACACACAGTCACAATGTGGCACCACCACCCTCTTAGGCAGCTCCTGAGGGCCCATCCCCATGGAATCTCTCCCGGCCATCCCCTGTCTCAGCCTGGCCCCCCTGACCCCAACCCTGCCCCTTCTGGGGGGATTTTGTGGCTCCTGGCCAAGGCACTGAGGGTCTCTCACATCCAGCAGGCTCCATCCACCTGGCACCAAGCCCTGCAGGAAAACCTGGAATCTTCCCCTCCCGCTCTCCCACCTTGCTTTTTCTCAAGTCGGTTAATGAGGGGGAAAGTCTCCCGGGGTGTGGCTGCCACTTCCCGGGAGTGTAATTGGGATTAATGGCCCGGGGCTGTTTGATCTGGGGCTGGGGGTGCATTCTGCTCCCAGCACAGCTCGGGGACACAGTGACCCCAGTTCAAACCAGCAGCTCCTTCCTCAGAGCTGGGTTCAGGGGGAATTGCTCCTTTCAGGAAACTTTACCCACCAAAAACACCAGCAGACACAAAGCCAGACCCGGAGAGGGGGATTTGGAAGCAGGGATTGAACGCAAAGCTGGATCAGCCCCTAATCCTCAGGAAGGGGAGGAGAAGCCCCGGGGGTGTTTGGGACCAGCTTGCACAAAACCCCAGAAAAGCAGAAAATGCTGCAGGAGAGAGGGGAGGGGAAATTCCAGCTGGGATTAGAGAGAGCTCAGAGGTGGGGACTGAGCCCTGGGGGTGACCAGGTCCAGCCAGGATGGAAGGGCAGGAGGGGAAGGGGAGGGGGTCCTGCCCATCCTGAGGGGACAGGAGCAATTCCAGGCTGGGTCTGGGGTCTGGCAGGGCAGAAGGGAAGGGGGTCCTGCCCATCCTGAAGGACAGGAATGATTCCAGGATGAGTCTGGGGTCTGGCACAGCAGAGGGGAAGGGGGTCCTGCTCATCCTGCTGGTGTCCCTAAACACCTTTACACTGTCACCTCCAGGGTGGCAGTGTCCCCTCTCCTGACGCTTTAAGTGCCCACATTGTTCATTATTTATCCATTTCCACTTCCCTGGCTTTATTTCATGGGATGGAAACCTGGAACCCCAAACTCCCCACACAAACCCCTCTGGGACAGAGCTGGCAAGGTTTGGGTGCCGGGGCAGCCCCAGCCCAGCAGGAGCTGTGGGTTGTGCCAGAACAAATCCAGCGTGTCCCAAAAAGGAGCGGCAGCACCCAGAGCCAGCCCAGGTGCAGTCAGAGCCCACTGTGGCTCAATCAGCTCCGCACTATTTTTAAATCTGGGCTTTCTAATTTTATTTATTTTCGTTTCTCGAAGCTCTTGGTTTCAAGGAAAGTGGGGAATGTCCCCATGACTCATCCCAGAGCTGTCACACCCCTCTGGGCTCATGGCAGGGCTGGGAAACAGCAGGGAAAAATTCCATTCCCATTAAAATCTATCAGTTTCCCAAACAAGAGCACTTGGGCTTTACTTTTTACTCACACTTCACAACATTTTTTTTTTCCCTCCTGGAACTAAAACATTTAATTCTGCTCCAGGATCCGTGGCTAGAAAAGAATTTGGAGCTGATTTTTTTTTCTTTTTTTTTTTGTTGAATTCATTTCCACAGAAAGCTGTGCCTGCACCACCAATCCCTGCCTGAGCTGGAGGAATTCCTCTTCCCAAATCTCCTCATCCTCATCTTCCTGAAGGCAAATGGACTTTCAGAACAGGGAGAAAAAAACCCCTGGGATTTATTTGCTGAGTGTGAGTAACCACAGAGCTGCTCCCCTATCCCAGGAACTGGGGTTTGGTACCAATGGACCATCAGATGTTCACAGGAAAGGAGTTTTGATCTGTTAAAAATCCAAACAATTCACTGCAGGCTCTGGAGGCTGGAGTGAATTTTTTGAATTTTGAATTTTTTGAAGGCATTCCTCCCGACCTCCTCCTCACTGCTCCTCTCCCAATCCCCTTCTCACTGCACCCACATTCCCAGCCCCACACCTTCCTCCCAACCCTCCTCCTCCTCCTCCTCACACCCTTCCCACCCCATTCCATCACTGAGACCCCCCAAGACCCCAAATCCTGGAGAGGCACAAGGACAAAGCAATCCCAGCTGGGCTCAGGATGGAGAACAAGGAACATTCCCCACCTATCCCAGCACCCTCCCAAAGCCCTGTGGGGACACTCCCGGCCCCAATCCCGCCCCAAATTCCTCATTTTCCCCCTCACCGAGGCAGCGGGAGCCGTCGGGGCTGGTGATGAAGCCGCGGGGGCAGGAGCACACGTAGCTGCCCGCCGTGTTGGTGCACTCGCCTCCATCGCACACGCCCGGGATGGCCCCGCACTCGTCCACGTCTGCAAGGCACAGAAAACACCACGGGCAGCATGGAAAATGTGCCCTTCCCCACCCAAAGCCGTGCAGGTGGGGTTTGGGGGGGGTCAGGGGATGATGGGGGTCTGTAAAACTCTGCCATTCGTGGAGTCTCCGCTTCTCTCCACAGCCTCTCCAAGTGGAAGGACAGCAGGAGGAAATTCCTCCCAGAAAAAGGGATTGGACATTGGACAGGGAGCGATGGAGTCCTGGTCCCTGGACATCACCCAAATCCAGGGCACAGAGGATGGGAGTTGGGTTTGGGGCTCAGGGGATGCTGGGGGTCATTAAAACTCTGCCATTTGTGGAGTCTCTGTTTCTCTCCACAGCCTCTCCAAGTGGAAGGACAGCAGGAATAAATTCCTCCCAGAAACAGGGATTGGACATTGGAAAGGGCTGCCAGGGAGGGATGGAGTCCTGCTCCTCATACCCCACCCAAATCCAGGGCACAGAGGATGGGAGTTGGGTTTTGGGGTTCAGGGGATGCTGGAGGTCATTAAAACTCCGTCATTTGTGGAGTTTCTGCTTCTCTACAGCCCTTCCCAGGGGATGGTTAGGATGGACAAAAGGGAATAAATTATTCCCAGAAAGAGGGATTGGATATTGGAAAGGGTTGCCAGGGAAGGTTGGAGTCCTGCTCCCAAACCCTATCCAAATCCAGAAAGGCTGGGAGTTGGGTTGGGCCATGAAGGGTCCCCAAAACTCCGCCATTTGTGGAGTTTCTGCTTCTCTCCACAGCCCTTCCCAGGGGAAGTTTGGGATGGACAGCAGGAGGAAATTCCTCCCAGAAACAGGGATTGGACGTTGGAAAAGGCTGCCAGGGAGGGACGGAGTCCTGGTCCCCAAACCCTATCCAAATCCAAATCCAGAAAGGCTGGGAGTTGGGTTGGGCCATGAAGGGTCTCCAAAACTCCGCCATTTGTGGAGTTTCTGCTTCTCTCCACAGCCCTTCCCAGGGGATGGTTAGGATGGACAAAAGGGAATAAATTCCTCCCAGAAAGAGGGATTGGAGATTGGAAAGTGCTGCCAGAGAGGGTTGGATCCTGGTCCCTGAGGTCACCTTGGTCATGGTCTGCATGCCCAGCCCTTGGTGATGGGTTGGACTTGCAGCCCCCTGTGGGCCCCTCCCAGCCCAGGACATTCCACAGTTCCATTCTCTGATTCTATCCCAGGCAAAAGGAGAACCCAAATCCCTGCTTGGCTCTTCAGGACTCTCAAATTCTGCCCCTGGCCACCCCTGAGGGGTCCCCTGAGCCCCCAGGTGCTGCTCTGGTTCTTTGATGCTCAGAAAAGCCCTGAGAGCTCCCAGGGCAGCAGAGCAGAGCACAGAAACACAGAACACAGAAACGCCTCCCCCACCTGGGCCCCTGCAGCCAAAATCAGATTTTATCAGCCAGCCCTGCCCTGTCATCCAAGCCCAGCCCTGCCATGGGCTCCAGCCCATGGAGTTCTGTAAGGAAAAGAGTTTTAGGAAGGCAAAGTTAAAAAAACCCAGCCCAAAACTTGGGGTGGCACTGGGGAGCATCCCAGACCTGGGGCTGTGCCTCTGCCATCCCTCCCTCACCCCAAGGCAGCAGAGAATCCCATTCCTATGAAAACCAGGGAACCCAGGAGCTTCCATCAATCTGCAGCTCCTTTTTTATCCAAAACCCCTCGAAAATCCCAGCTCTGAGAGCAGGAACGGAGCCCATTCCTGCAGGACTCCACATCCTGTGCTCCAGGAACCTGATCCCTGGGCTTTGTTGTGCTTTCAGCCCGTTTTCCTGCTCGGTTTTCCCTCGGTGAGCATCCCGTGGTGGTTTGGAGCCGTGCTGACCCGGTGGGATGGGTTCATTAACAATTAACGCCCCTCTCATTAACACCCAGCGCCGGGAGGGAATCCTGCCAGCTCCAGCCTGGCTCCTTCCCGGCTTTTCCAACCTTCTGTTCAGAATTAAAGCAGGATCCTGAGCTCTGCTGCTCAGACAATGGCAGGATTCAAGGCAAACGTTGATTTTGGAGCCGGGCTGGGATTGGAATTGGAATTGGCCTCGTCCTTAAAGGCTGGAAAAGCTGGAAAAGCCAAAGCTGCAGAGCTGGAGCTGCAAAGCTCATCCCTCATCCCAGGGCCGTGGGAACCCCAAACTTTCCTTGTGCTAAAAACCCAGGATTTGATGGAGAAAACACCCCCAGGGCTCGAGCCTTGGGATCAGGGACTCGTGAAAGGAACCACAGAGGGGAAAATGGGAGCTCCAAACCACCCAGATGCAGGGAAATGAGCTCTGCATGGAGCCAAACAATGAGCTCTTCAGAGGGGCTCTGTGAGGAAATGGAAAGAAAGTGGTTGTGGGGTTCCATCCACCCATGGAAAGCTCTGGGGAGCTTCCTCTGGTGCAGGAACATCAGGAAATTCAGGATTCTGGGCCCTCCTGGCCTGTGGGGGCACAAGGAGCACCTCACACCTAAAGGGGTGAGGAACACAGGTGACGTTTGGAATCCCTGGATGTGTTCCCTCTGGCAGAATATCCTGGAGAGGCCAAAAATGGGCAAATCCTGGCTGAGCTTGTTGCCTGGAGCCTTCCACTCCCTTTCCTGGTGTCTCTCCATGGGTTTTTGTTTTGTCTCTTATCTCTTATCACCCAGGATGGGTTTTGGATGCAGGACGCGTTCCTTTGGGAAGCATCCTGGAGAGGCACTGGCATTACCTCACTGGTAGCAGAGCTTGGCCTTTGTCCTGCAGCACAGGAAGGGCTGTTAAAAAGTGAAATTCTTGGCAGAGAAAGCCTGGAATTATGGCAGGAAAAGCTTTGTCCAGCCAGTGATTCCCCCTTAGCTCCACACCACGGAATTGCTCCCTTCGGTGTCATTTTTCCAGTTGCTTCCAGGATCATTTAAAAGTGCCCGAGCCCCCCTTTTCCCTGTGATTTATGGCTCCAGGTCTCTGGAGCAGCAGGATGTGTCCCAGCTCAGCTTTGATGTTCCCTCTCTCCACTTTGCACCAGGAATTTTTTTGCGTCCTCAACAATTTTCCTCCCTCCGCGTTGAGAACTCAGCTGGATCCAAACCTGCCTCTCATTCCCTGAAAACCTCAACAGATCCTGCTTTTTTCTCTTTTTTCCACCATAATCCAGCCGTGAGATGGGTTAATTCATCCCTAACCTGGCAATTCCTGCCCTCTTTGCTCATCTTTTTGCACAACACAAACACAATTTTGGGTGCTCCCCAAGCCCACCTCGTCTGCAGCGGTTTTTAGGGAGCAGCCTGAGCCTCCCCCTCCCTAAACCCAACATTTCCCTGTTTTTCAGCCTGCCCAGCAAGGGAGCAGTGCCAGAAACTCTCATCACCCCCGGAGCTCCTCGGAATACAATGGACAATGGGACAAACTCGAGCCACCCTCTGGAAGTGCCCCATCCACCAGGGATGAGCCTGGAACGGAGCAAGCCCCGACTTGGAGGAGCTTCAGCTCCAAATCCGGCCTGGATCTTTCCCTGAGAGCCAAAGGATTCGTTTTCCTGCTGGATCTGAGGATATTCCAGCTGCAGCTCGGAGCCTCCGTTATCAGCATGGAATATTATCCAATATCTGCCTTGGAAAAGCATCCTTATCCTCCCGGATTCCAGGTGTTGGTGTTGGGAGATAAGGTTTGGGTTAGGAGAGTTCCAGGTGTTGGTGTTGGGAGATAAGGTTTGGGTTAGGAGATAAGGAAGGCACCGCCGTTATCTCCGTTCCCAGCAGTTCACAGCCGATTATGGCACCGTTAATGAGGCCACATCGTTAATGAGGGGTCATCGTTAATTCCTGACTTCCCCCCAGGAATCCCCCAGCACCAAACTCCAGCTCTGGGCAGCTGGGGAGAACCCCCCAGAGAGGTTTAATCGAGGTTTGACATTCCCTGGATGCCAGGCTTGGATGGGGAAGCTGAAAATGAGAGGGAAGCAGAGAATCCCCTCCTTTCACCACTGTAAAATGAACCCAAAACTCAACGAGGGAACTCCTGCCCAGCCTGGAGCACACCTGGACCACAAATCCATGCTCTGGTTGTGCTTTGATCAAACCCTGGCTCAAAGGGAGGACCAAGGCAGAGATTTTGGCAGTTTCAGCAGGAATGTGCAGCTCAGGAATTTGATGCTCCATCTGCTGGACCAAATTCCTGATGGATCAAAGGGTGCAGGAAACTCGGAGATGTTCAGGGGCCCAAATCTTCAATGTGTCCATAAAGGAACCCTCTCCACTCCCCTATCCACATCCTTTTTAGGGAATCCCAAAGGTGATTCCACTTTCCTGGGATCCTCCTCCCTTTCTGGTGGCCCTGTGGGGACGTGGAGGTGACACAGCTGGGAGAGGAGCCCTCAAACCTCAAATCCCTGCTGTTTGTGTCATTCCCAGCAGGACTCCAGACCCAGGGGGAAGCCCCCAGTCCTTGTTGGTGATCCAGGGATGCAGCAGCTCCTGGGAATGCTGGAGTTGTCCCTTTCTGGGGGCAGTTTGTGCCCACGTGGGGCTGCTCCTCCAGGCTCTGGGGGGAGTGGGAGGCCCCTCACATCTGGAGGACAGACCCAGACAATGGATTTGGTTTAATCTGGGGATGGAGGAGATTCCAGCTCAACTGGTTTCAGATGTGCTCTGCTCCCCAGCTGCTGGGGGAGAGGCAGGAGCAGCTTTCTGCTGCCCCTGCTCCCACCTGGGCCAGGCAAATTCCTGGAATGTCACTGGATTCGGGGAGCTGCTCCTTCATGTGACACACAAAAAGGGCTGGTTTGGATTGTCCTGCTTTCAATCCTTGCATGTGGAGCTCTGCAGGAATCCTGTCAGGATTTTAGAGAAAGTCTGCTGGCGCCCTGCCCAGGAAGATGCTCAGACACAGATGTTTCCTGGGGATGCAGGAATGTCCATCCCCCAGCAGGGATTGACCTCTGCAGCTCCTCTGGGCTCTCTTTGGAAACGTTTCCTGAGGGGCTGAACCCAGGGCACAGAATCCTGGAATGGTCAGGGCTGGAAGGACCTGGGAGATCAGCTCACGCCACCTCCCACCATCCCAATTCCAATCCTGGCATTCCAGAGGGGCTTTCAGAGCCCTCCCTGAGCTCCCAGCACCAGCCTGATGTCCCATTGAACAGTGATTAAATCTTCCCAGCCCTAATGAAGAGCCTCCAAATTAAAAGTTGTTGAGTTTTCAAGGCTTGATCAGACCCAGAACCTCGCAGAGCTTTGGAGGCAGCCCTGAGCTGAGCCTGGCTAAACCTTCCAGAGGTCCCTGTCTGTGTTCCCATTAAAATATCCTTTAAAAAACCCCTCCGTGAACAAACCAAACCATTTCCTTCTGGTCTGAGGCAAGACCAGGAGATCAGGCAAAGCCCATTCCTCATTTCCTGCCCTTGGCCTGTGGGCAGCAGATCAAAAACCCCTCTGGCAGGGCTGGGCAGAGGGATCCAGCCTGGAGTGGGAGCTCTGTCCCAGCTCCACCCTGGAAAAAGCCAGGAGTGAAATGCTGCTGGGGCTTGGGAAGAGGAGCATCCCTTACCTTCACACCTGTGGCTGGTCTCGCTCTGCTTGTGCCCTGCAGGGCACTTGCACTCGTAGGATCCCACGGTGTTGATGCAATTCCCACCTTGGCAGAGCCCAGGGATGGCCTGGCACTCGTCCACATCTGCAGGAGGAAGAGGAGGAGGAGTGTGAGGGAACCGCAGCCATGGATCCATGGGTTTCCCTGTGCTCAAGGAGCTGGATCACATTCCAGAGGGAATTTCCCCCCAGGCTGCACCAGGGGATGGACAGGAGTCAATTCCTGCCTCAACAAGAGGGAGACTCAAAGGATCAAAGGATTGGGAATGCTTCCCAAATTGTCCATCCTGTGGTTCTTTGGGAGGAGCAGCCTGTGGGATGGAGGAGCTCACCCGAGAGCCACAGTGTGCCCTGAATCTCTGGGATAAAATGGGAGATCCCAGGGGACACTCCAGGTCCATGGAGGCGCTCCCTGACACACAGGGGGGATGTGGAAAATTCCACAGAGAGTTCTGTGCTTTGGGGCTCTGCTTTGGGGCTTTTCCTCTCTGTATTCTCTGGTTCAGGGTTCTGCTTTGGGGCTCTGCTCTCTGTGCCCTCTGCTTTGGGGCTGGTTTAGGCTCCTGTTTCAGAGGACTGAAATGGTCTTAGCATTCTCTATTCTGGGGCTGGTTTAGGCTCCTGTTCCAGACTCTCCTCTGAGCACTTTGGGACTGTTTCAATCTCCAATTCAGGACTCTGCTCTCATCATTTTGGGGCTGTTTAGGCTCCCATTCAGGACTGCTCTCCCCATCCTCTATTTCCCCTGTTTCAATGTCCTGTTCCAGTCTCTGCTCTCAGCACTTTGGGACTGTTTCAGTCTCCTGTTCTGGGCTCTGCTCTCAGCACTTTGAGGCTTGTTTAGGGCCCAGTTTTAGGCACTGCTCTCAACATTTTGGGGCTGTTTTAGGCTCCAATTTTGGGCTCTGCTCTCAGCACTTTGGAGCTCTTTCAGTCTCCTTTTCCAGACTCTGCCCTCTGCATTTTGAGGCTGTTTTAGGCTCCTGTTCCACACTCTCCTCTGAGCACTTTGGGGCCGTTTCAGTCTCCTGTTCAGGACTCTGCTCTCAGCACTTTGAGGCTCTTTTAGAGTCCCATTTTGGTCTCTGTTCTCAGCACTTTGTGACTGTTTCAGTCTCCTGTTCCGGGCTCTGCTCTCAGCACTTTGGGGCTGTTTCAGTCTCCCATTCCAGACTCTGCTCTCCCCATCCTCTATTTCCCCCATTTCAATCTCCTTTTCTGAACTCTGCTATCCCCACCCTCTATTTCCTCCATTCCAATCTCCTGTTCCAGACTCTGCTCTCCCCAACCCACGCCCACCCCTCTCACATTCCCTGCCCCTCCCAGCCCTGCCCATGCCATGCCCACCCTGTGCCCACCCCGTACCCACCCTGTATCCACCCCTCTCACATTCCCTGCCCCTCCCATCCCTGCCCATGCCATGCCCATCCCTGTACCCATCCCTGCCCACCCATCCCATGTTCCCTGCCCCTCCCAGCCCCTGCCCATCCTATGCCCACCCTGTACCCATCCCGTGCCCACCCTGTGCCCATCCTTCTCACGTTCCCTGCCCTTCCCATCCCTGCCTACCCCATGCCCACCCCTCTCAGATTCCCTGCCCCTCCCATGCCATGCCCACCCCGTACCCATCCCTGCCCACCCTGTGCCCACCCCGTACCCATCCCTCTCACATTCCCTGCCCCTCCCATCCCTGCCCATGCCATGCCCACCCCGTACCCACCCTGTACCCACCCCTCTCACATTCCCTGCCCCTCCCAGCCCTGCCCACGCCATCCCCACGCCGTGTCTGACCCTGGCAGGCGCCGGTGCGGATGTTGGGGATGAAGCCGCGCCGGCAGGGGTGCGGCTGGGCCGGGCACATCTCGCAGGGGTGGCCCCAGGCGCGGCCGATGGTGGCACAGCACATGGTCTTGGTGCACACGATGCCACTCAGCTGGCCCTGGCACATCTGGTTGTTCACCTGGCTGAAGCAGGGCCCCGTGCGGTAATCTGGGCAGGAAAGGAGAGAATCCCTGGGTTACACCTGGTGTCGCCACACTGCTCTGCACAGAGAAAAGCAAGGCACAGTGCCTACCAAGAATATTTATTTCCCAAGAATATTTCTGGGTTTCGCATCCTCTGAACCTCAGAGAAAGGAAAAAACCAATTCTTATCTCATTTGCTGTGCCTGTGTTTGGCTCCTTGGCCTGTCAGGGCCAAGTGTGTAGCCCCACATTTTTCTTCACAGAAAAAGGCAAGGCACAATTCCTCCCAAGAATATTTCTGGGTTTCACGTTCTCTGAACCTCAGAGAAAGGAAAAACACAATTCTTATAATTTTCTGTGCCTGTGTTTGTGCCAAAGCAGAATGCAATGTGGGGATTGTTTATCCAAAGTGATGGTGGTTTGAGTGCTTGGCAGATTCAGCTTAGATGTAATGTAATATAGTATAGAATAATATAGTATCATAAAGTAATTAATCAGCTTTCTGATAATATGGAGTCATTCTCTCCCCTCATTGGGGGTTCCCTGTGAATTCCATAATCCAGTGTGTAAATAAATCCCAGGGTTTCTGCCTTGCCAGCACAGAGATTTGGGGGGAAAACTGTGATGTGGCAAATTGAAGTGTGGTGTTGGCCCTAAAAGGAGCTGAAAATCAAAAGTCAGGCAAAGAGGCAATCCCAGGGCTGCAATTCCACCTGCTCTGGGAATCTCAGGGGTGAGAAAAGCAATCAAATCTCAATTTAGTTACAAAGATCCTTCCCTGGAAGTGCCCAAGGCCAGGCTGGACGGAACTTGGAGCACCCTGGGATAGTGGAAGCAGCTGGCAGTGGAATTCCATGATTTTTATGTTCCCTTCCATCCCAAACCAGTCTGGGATTCTGGAATTCTGTCTCATGATTAATTCCTTCACTTTTAACTCCCAAACATCCCCTGGCAATTTCAGCTTTAAACCCCAGACACTGCAGCTTTCCCACTCCCAATTAGGATCCTCCCATCCCTTCAACCCCAAGGATTTTTAACCCAATTTTTTGCAGGGTTCTGGCCTCAGGAATGTGGGTTTGCCACTGCCTGGGCTCCCGTGACCCTTGATGAGGGATATTGGCACAGCAGGAATCCTGCAGGAAGCAAAATCCTTCCGTGGGATTTTCCCTGCAGCTGGGCAGAGGTGGTGGCACAGAAATGTTTGATCTGTGGCTGGGGAAAAAAACAACAAGAAAGCCTTGGAGCACGTCCTGGTCAGGGCAGAAAATTCCCCATGGAGTGTCTGAGCAGTCAGGTGCTGGTCAGGCAGCCAGGGCTCAGGGAATTTCCAGAATGGAATTAAGCAGTAATTAGGAACTGCCCTGACCCCAAATCCCTGCTCCTGGATTAACCCGCAGATGTCCCTGCAGGGAAAGGTTTGGGTTTGATGTGTTTGAAGCAATATAAATATTTTTGGAGGGGGGTGAGAGCACTGGGAGCTTCAGGTAACCCAAAATCCATGGAAAACACCCAGGAAATCCTCCTGTCTGGGAAAGAATCAATTAACAAAGAATTCCTCGTTTCCAGCTTAATGCTCCCTCTGATTTGTGTCCTGGAGCAGTTTGTGCTGGGAATTGAAGCTGAGGAAATTGGGGGGAGGTTGAGAGGAGAAGGATTTGAGAGGGAAAAGCAGGAATGGTTTGGAAGTTACATCAGTGTGGAGGTGATGGCATCTCCCAGAAAATCCTTTTTTTTTGGGAATCTGACCAGAAACATGAACCATGTAATGATCCTTTTTTTTTTTTTTTTTTTTGACCCAAATTTTACAAGTTCCCATCACAGTGCAGGGTGGACCCCCAAAAACTCAGATTAATAAACAAAAAACCCCGAAGTGATGCTCTGAACAGAGAGAAAAGTGGCCAAACCTGCACTTCCCACCTCATCTCCTACCTCATCTCCCCCAGGCACTGCAGGAATTCCTGTAGAGGGATAATGAATGCGGGATTGTGAGGAGAACACCCCCTTTTAAACCCATAATTGCCCAAAATAACTTTTCCTATGCAGATGACTCCTCTGGAGGGAATGAAGCCAAGGAAATCTCAGTCTGGAGAGCCCTGGCTGCCTCCCAGCCCCAGCTGGTGCTAATTTTAATGGGCAAATGATTAAATTTTTAATGAGGCACCGATGAAATTTTATGAAGGAAACAGGGACGCTTAGGAGATGTCTGAAGCCTTTCCCAGTCCCTGCATGGGATCTGTGTTCCAGGAATCCTGCTGCAGGTAGCTGTCCTGCAGGAGCTGGGCTTTTTCCTTGGAAAAGCTGAGGGAAAACTGGGATTGCTGTTCCCTCAGCCTCACAAAACCAGAGCCCAGAGTGGGACCCGGCGCCAGGTAAATCCCATTAAGGGATTGCAGGAAATCCTGAATATGGGGGCATTTAGGGAACCCCCAGAGCTCTCAATCCCTGGCAATTCCAATGGCAATTCCCAATGCAAGAAATCCTGAATATGGGGGGATTTGGGGAGCCCTCAGAGCTCTCAATCCCTGGCAATTCCAATGGCAATTCCCACTGCAAGAAATCCTGAATTTGGGGGGATTTGGGGAATCCCCAGAGCTCTGAATCCCAATGGCAATTCCCAATGCAAGAAATCCTGAATTTGGGGGGATTTGGGGAACCCCCAGAGCTCTCAATCCCTGGCAATTCCAATGGCAATTCCCACTGCAAGAAATCCAGGGTCTGGGGGATTCTGGGTGGGAGGGTTTGATCAGGAACTTCTGAGAATATTCAGAAGAAAAAAAGAGTTTCCTCCAATCCTGCAACATCCATGGAGTCAGGAGGGTGTCCCTGAGTCAATTCCAGTGGGAATTCAGATCCATGGAGATGGAAAAGTGGGATAATTCCAGGATTTTCCGTGCTATCTAAAGGACAATCCCAGCCACACAAATCCATCATGGGAGTAGGTCCAGCACGAGGGAAGGGGAAGGGAATGAGGCGCTTTTCTCTCCTCCCACCCTCTGGAATTCCTCCTCTCCAAAACAAACAAACAGAGCTGAGGAAGAGGAGCTTTTTCCTCTGCCAGAACTCCAATCCCCTCTCACAACAAACAATGGAGGCTTTGCCTTGAAACCTGCAGGACAAAAGGGGCCTGTGGAGCATCCCCAGGGATGGGATGGAGACACAAATCCTGGGATTGGGCAGGAGGCCACGGCTGGGACTGAGCCAGAGCCACCAACGCGAGGGACTGGGACTGGGAGGGAATGGGATTGGGATCAGGGAGAGAACAGGGAAAGGCAGGGATTGGGATCAGGGAGAGACACTTCTCCAGGTGTTTTCCAGCCTGGATCAATTGTCCCTGTTCTTCTCCAGTGCTTTCCAATTGTTCCTGTTGCTCTCCAGGTGTTTTCCAATTGTTCCTGTTCTTCTCCAGGTATTTTCCAGCCTGGATGGATTGTCCCTGTTGTTCTCCAGGTGTTTCCCAGCCTGATTCAATTGTCCCTGTTCTTCTCCAGGTGTTTTCCAATTGTTCCTGTTGTTCTCCAGGTGTTTTCCAGCCTGGATTGATTGTCCCTGCGTTCTCCAGGTGTTTTCCGGTTGTCCCTATTGTTCTCCAAGTATTTTCCAATTGCTCCTGTTCTTCTCCAGGTTGTTTTCCAATTGTCCCTGTGTTTTCCAGGTGTTTTCCAGTTGTCCCTGTTGCTCTCCAGGTATTTTCCAGCCTGGATCAATTGTTCCTGTTGTTCCCCAGGTGTTTCCCAATTGTCCCTGTTGTTCTCAGGTGTCTCCCAGCCTGGATGGATTGTCTCTCTTGTTCTCCAGGTGTTCTCCAGTTCTCCCTGTTGTTCCCCAGGTGTTTCCCAGTTCTCCCTGCTGTTCTCAGGTGTCTCCCAGCCTGGATGGATTGTCCCTGTTGTTCTCAGGTGTCTCCCAGCCTGGCCGTGTCTCTCCAGCCCCAGAGCTGCCCCAGCCCCTCCATGGCAGCCCCAGGTCCCCCTGAGGGGCTCCTTTCTCATGGAATGCTTTCTCCAGCTCGTCATTTCCTCCCTTCACCCAAACACAGCCACATTCCTCCAGTTTAACTGTTTGGACTTGTGCAGAAAAGAAAAAGCTGGCGGGGGCACTCTCTGAGGCCAGACATTCCAAGTGCTGGAAAAACACATCCAAAGGAAATCGTAGAGGGGGGGACTTTTTCTGAGCTTTCCTGTCCTGCTTTTACTGTTTCCTGATGAAGTCTCGGCCCGATGAAACCCGAGAGAGTTTCAGGGAGGCACAAAGAGCGCAGGGAAACACAGAGCTGGTGGGTCCAGAGCAGGAGGGATGGGTGGAAAAGCCAGAGCAGGGTTTGGGAACACCTGGGAAAGCCCTTGGGATCAGGAATTGTCCTGGAGGGGCTGGGGTGGCACTTCCAGAGCTCCAGGCTCTCCCCAAGCACTCAGGTGGAAACCTGGCACTGCACAGAGTGCCTTGGGAGAGACCACAGCTCCTGGAGCCCAAGGGAAAACTCCTGGGAAAATCACCTGGATCCCACAGAAAAGGTCCTGGGAAAAGCTCCTGGAGCCCAGGGAAAAGCTCCTGGGAAAAGCTCCTGGAGCCCAAGGGAAAACTCCACAGAAAAGCTCCTGGAGCCCAGGGAAAATCTCCTGGATCCCAAAGAGCTCCTGCATCCCAAAGAGCTCCCAGATTCCAGGGAAAAGCTCCAGGGAAAAGCTCCTGGATCCTACAGAAAAACACCTGGGAAAAGCTCCCAGATTCCAGGGAAAAGTTCCTGGAAAAAGCTCCTGGAGCCCAAAGAGCTCCAGGGAAAAGCTCCTGCATCCTATAGAAAACCTCCTGGGAAAATCTCTTGGATCCCAGGAAAAATCTCCTGGGAAAGGCTCCTGGATACCACAGAAAAGCTCCAGGGAAAAGCTCCCAGATTCCAGGGAAAAGTTCCTGGGAAAAGCTCCTGGATCCCAGGGAAAAGCTCCCGGGAAAAGCTCCTGGATCCCAGGAAAAAGTTCCTGGATTCCGGAGAAAAGTTATTGGGAAAATCTCCCAGATCGGAGGAAAAATCTCCTGGATCCCAAGGAAAAGCTCCTGGATCCCAAGGAAAAAGTTCCTGGATCCCAGGAAAAAGCTTCTGGATTCCAGAGAAAAGTTATTGGGAAAATCTCCTGGATCCCAAGGAAAAGCTCCTGGATCCCAGAGAAAAGTTATTGGGAAAATCTCCCGGATCCAAGGAAAAAATCTCCTGGATCTCAAAGAGCTCCTGGATCCCAGGGAAAAGTTCCTGAGAAAAGCTCCTGGATCCCAGAGAAAAGCTCCTGGATCCCAGGGAAAAGCTCCTGGAAAAAGCTCCTGGATCCCAGGGAAAAGCTCCTCAATCCCAAGGAAAAGCTCCTGGATCCCAGGGAAAAGTTCCTGGGAAAAAGCTCCTGGATCCCAGGGACAGGCTCCACAGGGAAGATTTAATTTTGGCTGGAAAAACAGCCCCAAATGAAAAAACCCTCATCCCCAGAGCACAGGAGGAGCCCCAAACATCACCTGATGAGTCAAACTCAGTCATTTTTTCCTGCTTGAGGGAGGGTGGAACCGGAGCCATGACATCAAAATCCTTCACTTTGCTGTAAATCCACGAGCAGCCCCTGGCCCCAGAGCCCCAGCCCTTGTGGGCTGCAGCTTTTCCTCCCACGCTGATGTAATGGGAGCTCAGGTTCCACAAAATATCCCCCAGCCACTCGTCCCCAAAGATGTCAGGGAGAGGGAGGAAATGATGCTGGGATGCTGCGAGTGCCTGCTCCAGGGTATTTCCCTCTGGAGGGGGGAATTTCCTGCATGAGGTGTGAGGGGGGTTGTTCTGCTCCCAGCACAAAGCACCCTCTTACTGGGGCTGCTCTCAGCACTCAGAAATTCACTTTGTTCCAATTTAAAATTCAAATTATTTCTCGTTGCGGCGGCGGCGGCAAAGTAAATTCAAGTAAATCTGGAGCTGGATGGGTTTGGGGTGGGTGAGCTCTTTTTGGCAGGGATGGGGCTCACAGAATCCCAGGATCCTGGGCTTGGGCATCACCCAGCACAGCCCAGGGTCACCTGGAGCAGGGGACACAGAACCTGGTGGGTTTGGAGAATCCAGACAGGGAGGATCTCCTCCAGGGCTCTGCCACCTCCAGGGAATGAAGTTTTCCCTCCTGCTGAGGTGGAATTCCTTGTGCTCTGTTTGTGTTTATGCTCCTCACTCATCACTCCAGCTATCAGCACAGAGAATTCCACATCTGGCAGAGCCCAGGACATTCCCTGGCCGTGGGAGGAGATTTATCCTTTCTCCCTATCAGCAAAGGGCTTCAGGCTCTGCTCTGAATTCACCACTCAACCCTTGGGAATGAGGAGTGGAGCCACAGGAGGGGCTGGAATCTCCTTTGGAGAGCCCCAGGGATCCCCAGGACACAGACCCTGCCTCTCAGCAGCCCTGGGGATGGAGTTTCCCCTCAGGAGGCTGAAGCTGCTCCCTGGATCCCAGATTTTCCCTGCAAGGCCAAGCCCAGGCACTCACCTGGCTGCAAACCCCCCCAGGAACCATTCCCAGCCCGGCTCTGTTTGCCTTGGCAGGGAGGAGCAGTGTGGACACAGCTGCAGGATTTGTTTTGTCTCTCTCACACAAGTCTGGCTCGGCCAAGTCTCTGCAGGCTTTGTGAAAATGCTCCTTTATGTAAAGAATTTTATACAAACGGCCCCAAAGCCTCCCCTTGCTCAGCCCCTCTCTCCACACACAGGACATTTGGATTTTCCAGCCTTCTCCGCAAGTTTCCTTCAGGAATTTCCAGCTCTCTGCTCACACCCAGCCAAGTGTCTGGGTGGGTTCGGGAATCTCAGGAGAGAAAATGAGGAGGAGCTCACCAGGAGCTCAGGTTTAGGGGTTTGGGGGGAATCTCCCCGGGCTGAGCCCTCCAGAGAGAAATCCTCCTCATTTTCCATAACTAAAGCAATGCCTGTGTGTTGGGAAAAGGCAAGGAGAGAGTTTAAAGAATCTGTAACTGCTGCAGAACAGGAGAATTATCCAGAAAATTGGGGATGTCCATCCCTGGAAGTGTCCAAGGCCAGGCTGGAGCAGCCTGGAGTAGTGGAAGGTGCTCCTGGATGGTTTTAAGCTCCCTTTCAACCCTGAAACTCTTTCCCACTCTCTTTACCCCTCTCTTCTCTCAAGCCTGCTCTCAGCTATTCCAATTTAAAATTCAAATTATTTCTCCTTACGGCGGCGGCAAAGTAAATTCAAGCGAAGCCCTTAAGTAAATCTGGAGCTGGATGGATTTGGGGTGGGTGAGCTCTTTTTGGCAGGGATGGGGCTCACAGAATCCCAGGATTGTGGGCTTGGGCATCCCCCAGAACAGCCCAGGGTCACCTGGAGCAGGGGACACAGAACCTGGCAGCTCCCAGCAGGGCCCTGCACTTGGCCCTTTGCAATAAACCCCAATTTCCATGACCAGAAGAAGATTTTTGGTATTGTAACAGGAACCTCACCCTCTGATCCTCTTTACCTCTCTCTTTACCTCTCTTTTCTGCTCTGAGCTGTGGCTGGCAGCTCCCAGCAGGGCCCTGCACTTGGCAATTTGCAATGGACCCCAAATTCCATGACCAGAAGAAGATTTAAGGTATTGTAACAGGAACCTCACTCTCTCATCCTCTTTACTTATTTTTACTGCTCTTTTCTGCTCTGAGCTGTGTCTGGCACCTCCCAGCATGGCCCTGCACTTGGCCCTTTGCAAGAAACCCCAAGTTCCAAGACCAGAAGAAGATTTATGGTATTGTAACGGGAACCTGGCTCTCTCATCCTCTTTCCCACTTTCTTTACCTCTGTCTTTACTTCTCTTTACTGCTCTGAACTGTGGTTGGCAGCTCCCAGCAGGTCCCTGCACTTGGCCCTTTGCAATAAACCCCAATTTCCAAGCCCTGGTTGCAGAGATGTCTCCTCTCCATCCCTCCCCATCCATCCCAGCCCATTATTCCCCCATCCCTGCTCACCTCTCTCGCACTGGGGCCCGGTGAAGCCGTACACGCACGCGCAGCGGTTGGGGCCGATGCACCTGCCCCCGTTCTGGCAGCCGTTCTCACACACAGCTGCGAGGGAAAACAGAGAATTCCATCACTCCTGCTCCTGGAGAACCCCTCCATGGGGCTGGGATGTCACCTCCATGGTGGTTGGAGTGTCAGAGTTTGGAGTTTCAGCTCCGTGTTCTCCCATACGCAGAGAAATCTGAGATTTTTGGGGTTTTCTCCTTGGGAAATTTGTTCCCTGCTGCTGCCTGAGCCCCCTTCTGCAGAGGCCACAAACTCCTCTTGCACTGGGGAGGATTTCCTGCCCTCTGGAATCTCAGCGTTGGGATTGAAGTGGGAGGAGTGGATGCAGACAGGAAAATGCACACAGGGAAAGGTGTGAGGAATGGCACAGCTGGAATGGGAGAAGGGGAGGATGGATGGGCAGGGATTTAACCCCGGTGCCCAGAGCAAGGAACTGAGGTCTGAGCAGCACTTGGGTGTTCCCTGACCTAAAATAGTCACTGGCTTAAAATATTCCAGACTTAAGATATTCCTGACTTAAAGTACTCCTGACTTAAAGTTAGTCCTGCTACCCTGAGCTGAAACTCTGCACTCAGGGCTGGAGCCAAGGGAAGTTTCCTGGTTGAAACCATGGACTGATGGAATCTGCAGAGCAGGAAGGGCCCCCCAAGGACCCTGCCCTGCCTGGAGCCCCCTCAGTGCCCAGCTCCAGCTCTGAGCCTGGGCTGGGATGGGGTCAGGGGGTGCAGGGTTGGATTGGGATGGGGCCAGGGGATGCAGGGTTGGATTGGGATGGGCCCAGGGGGATGCAGGGTTGGATTGGGATGGGGCCAGGGGGATGCAGGATTGGGCTGGACGGGGCCAGGGGTGCAGGACTGGGTCAGGGGGGTGCAGGGTTGGATTGGGATGGGGCCAGGGGGATGCAGGACTGGATTGAGATGGGGCCAGGGGTGCAGGATTGGGTCAGGGGGATGCAGGACTGGATTGGGATGGGGCCAGGGGGATGCAGGATGGGATTGGGATGGACCCAGGGGGAT
>JAWWMS010000121.1:911009-929013 GCA_035048045.1 Chlorospingus semifuscus
TATGAATTAAAGAGGAAAAAGAGAGGAAAAATATAAAAAAGAGGAAAAAGAGAGGAAACAGGAAGAAAAGGGGAGGAAAAAAGAAAAAGAGGAAAAAGAGGGGAGAAAAGAGGAAAAGGAGAGGGGAAAAACAGAAAAAAGGGGAGAGAAAAAAAGCGGGGAAAAGAGGAAAATATATGAATAAAAGAGGAAAAAGAGAGGAAAAACATAAAAAGGAAGAAAAAAGAAAAGAGGAAATAGGAGGAAAAGAGAAAAAGAGGAAAAAAAGAAGAAAAAGATGAAAAAAGAGGGGGGAAAAGAGGAAAAGGAGAGGAGAAAAAAGGAGGAAAAAAGAGGGAAAAAGAGAGGAAAAAAGAGGAGGAAAAAGAGGAAAAAAGGAAAAGCCCTCTGGAACAGAGCCCTGGGCTGGGAAATGCTGGATGGGAGCCCCATCAGCCAATTCCAAACTTGTTCACCTTTTTTAAAAAAATTACCATTGACTCCCGGTCTTCCCAACCTTCCAGAGCCACCATTTGCTTCACCAGTGACAATTTACCTAATCCCAGGTTAATGAGGGTTTCCAGTGCCAAAAGAAGGGGTGTCTGTTTTCCACGGAAAAGCTTCTTTAAGGGGAAGTTTTTGTGGGATTATTTCTGACCCCCTCCCCTGCAGCCTTTTTCTCATTGTGAAACTCGAACAGAATGGATGTGGATGACTTCAGCCTGTGGTTTCCCAGGGACAATGAATGATCCCACCTCTCCAATCTGGACGCTTTTCCTCCAATTCAGGATTTGCTCTGGTTCCGCTCCGTGCCCGGATTTTTGCTGCGCCCTTGGGATCGGCTCTGACAATGGCTGGGGACAGCTCTGGAGCCCCCCTGGCCTTGCTGGCATCACAGGGGACAATCTCTGGTGCCAGATGCCGGGGTGGGTTTGGGAATGCAGCTCCCTTCCCACCCCGAGGGATTTGGGATTGTGTCAGAGCAGATCCAAATCAAAGCTTTGGGGTCCTGCGTGGGTTTGTGTCCCCCTCTGCACCGACCAGGAAATGCTGACGGGGTTTATTTCAGTGAATTCCCACTTTGGGGAGTCCTCTGCTCATTCCCCCAGGCCTGGTTGTGTTTGATGAGGAATTTGCAGTGGAAAAATTCCAGAATTCCCCATGGGAAAGTCAGACCTGCCCCTGTTCAATGTGGGGACAATGACAAGGTGCTGCAAATTCCTCCCGCCTGGAACCCATCCCTGCTTCTCCAAAGCAGCTCCTGAGGGCTTTAGGAATGGGTTCAAGCCCCAACAATTCCAATTATTTTTTGGTTCTAAGAGCTGGTGTTCAGAGGTGAGAGGTGCTGAATGTCTGTACCACGAGGGAAAGCCACAAAGCTCAGAACTTCCAGCAGAAATTTGGATGTGTGACACTGCCAGCACAGAAATGTTCCAAACTCAGCACGTAGAAACACGGGATCATAAAATCCCAGACTGGTTTGGGCTGGAAGGACCTTAAATAAACCTCATCCAAACCCAGGACAGGGACACTTCCCACTGTCCCAGGGTGCTCCAACCCAGCCTTGGGCCCTTCCAGGGATGGAGCAGCCACAGCTGCCCTGGGAATTCTGCTGCAGGGCCTCACCTCTGGGAGATGGAATCAATATTTTTAATTATTCTTATTCGGTTTCATCAAAGGGATGAAGGAAAGCAGAAGGAAAGTCGTGCAAAGGCTGTGCAGGGGTTGCAGCTGCGCTGGGTTCAAGCCCAATAATCCTGATTATTTTCTATTTTATGTTTTTATGTTATTAAAATCTTGTTAAACACCTTTGCTTTGTCCATAAGAGCATTTTTTCCCTTTTATTGGGTTCTTCCCACATCTCCTCTGAGTGATGGCAGGAAAATCTCCCTTCTTCGTGCACATTTAATTCAACCCCTACAGACCAGCAAGGCACCTTTCCCTTTGAAAAAAAGACTAAAAATCCAACAGATTTCCAGGAACTACTTCACACTTTCATTTGGAACGCAGCACCACCAACCCTTCCATTTTTTATTTTTTTTTTTTTTCTCTCCCTCCTTAAACTCTGAAACAAATCAAAACTTCAAATACAGCCCTTAAAACCTCCAGACAAAACCCACACAACCCCTGGCTCCCCCGCCAGATATCCCTTTGCCATTCCAATATTCTCCCTGCCAAAAACAAGAGAGCCCAGCCACGGCCAGGAGGGCCAAGATCAACCATTTCACAACATAAATCAGGGCCCAGAGGAAAAGCGAGGAACAAAAGCCTCGAGTCAGAGGTTTCCAAGCGCTGCCTTCACGTTGTTGCTGGTGCTGTTCGTAGTATCCCGGCCCTGGCACGGGGAACGAGGCTGGGACGTGGAGCTGGAAGCAGGAATGTGCTCCAGAGCTGCCTGGATCACAGGGGCAGAACTCCAGCTGCCCCTTTCCTCGGGGAAATCTGGGGCTCTTTTTGCTAGTTTGGGTTTTTGAAGGGTTTTAATCGTTGCTCTTTCCCCCCACCAGTGAGGGGTTCTGGCTGCCTGAAACCCAGGACTGAGGGAAAAATTGGGAAATTTCAGCTTCTGGTGACTCTTAGGAGCACCTTGGCTCAGAGAATCATGGAATTGTTGAGGCTGGAAAAGACTCTGAGGTGCTCACCATGTCCCCAGGTGCCACCTCCACGTGGCTTTGAAACCTTTTCATTCCTAAAATCCTGGTGGAACCGCAGGGTCAGGGATGGACTGGGGTGCAAATCCTGCTGGAAACCCCTGTGCCCCTCTCTGGGGACACTCAGAGGTGCTGGAGCTCCATCCTTGGCCTTTAGCATCACCCCAGAGTCAGCTCCAGGCCTGTTTGTGTCCCCTGGCCCCAAATCCCAGCCCATGGATTTCCCTCTCCTTTGCATCCAAGCTCAGGGAGGTTTTGGAGAACCCCTGAGCTCCTGTTCTTCATCTCCAGCACTTCCCTGTCCATTCCCCAATGGAAAATCCAATTGGAGAACCCCTGAGCTCCTGTTCTGCATCTCCAGCACCTCCTTGTCCATATCTCAATGGAAAATCCAAGCTCAGGGAGGTTCTGGAGAACTTCCCTGCATCCTTGAGCTCCTGTTCTGCATCTCCAGCAGTTCCCTGTCCATTCCCCAATGGAAAATCCAAGCTCAGGGAGATTTTGGAGAATCTCTGAGCTCCTGTTCTGCAGTCCCAGCACTTCCCTGTCCATTCCCCAATGGGAAATCCAAGTTCATGGAGGTTTTGGAGAACCCCTGAGCTCCTGTTCTGCATCTCCAGCATTTCCCTGTCCATCCCCCAGTGGGAAATGAGGAGGTGTCAGCAATCAGGGGGAAGCTGCTCCCGTTCCCTTCTCCCCACAATTAATTTGGCCCCTCTGAGCGCCACAAACTCCTCTCCCAACATCTCTCCCCATCCATCTTCTCACTTGCAGGGCCCAGCTGGTAATTAATGGTAATTAATGGGCTTGACCTAACGAGCTGTGGTTAAAGCCAGGCCTTTACCCCTCCTTGGGCAGTGGCAATGGCAGTGCCAGCCCTGCTCCCCTCTGTCCCACACAAACCCCTGGAAAGTGCCCAAGAGTTCATTAAAGCAATAATAAAGCAATAATAAAGCAATAATAAAGCAATAATCCCATCCCAGGCCTGCCTCAGAACGGGATTCATCAGGGCTGGGCCCTTCAGGAGAGGCTCATTTGAAATTGTCTCTCCTTTAATGGGTTTAAGGCCGGATTAAAGCCGGGCCTGGGCTGGGATTTATTGCTCCCCATGCCTTTATGAATTGTTATTTGGGGAAGCAGGGCTGGATAAGAGCCTTGTTTATTTTGCATTTAATCCCTGCTTTGCATTTATTTCATGCTTTTCCCTTTGTTGAAGGAGGCTGGGATGGGAATGAGCTCTAAATAAATATAATTCCAGCAGAAACAGCCCCACTCTTTGGCCTGAGCCTCTTCCCAAAGCCTCTCAAGGGCCCTGGAGCAGGGACAGCAGCAGGGACAGCTCGTGTTGGGCACCTGGAGCCCCTGGGAGCAGCTCCTCCCTCCCATCCCATGGATTTGATGGATTTCGAATGATCTCTGAGGCCCTTCCAAGCCAAACCACTCTGGAATTCTGCAAAACCCACAGGAAGTGGTTTGTGCCACTTGTGGGTGATGTTTAAGTGAAACTGGACCAATGTTTGGGTGTTTTTATCTCCCAGAGTTTAAAAAAACTCCCTAAAAAATCACCTCAGTCCCATTTTCCTCTCTGAACTTCTGGTGGGGTTCTGTTTTCTTGTCCCGTTTGGAAAACAACAGAATTTGGAGATGGAGGGAGAAAAGGAGGCACAGACAAAGATAAATCCCAGGAGAATCAGGGCTGGAAAACACCTCAGAGATCATCCCAACCATTAACCCAGCAGGGAAGGGGAAAATTCCCAAAGGGAAAGGAAAAATCCCCAAAGGGAAGGGAAAAACCCAAATCTTGTCAGGGTTGGTGACTGGATGTGTCTGTCCCTCACCAGGCTTTTGGGGAAGGAAAACATGGATAAAACGCTCCAGGAATGGCAGGGAAACGTTGTAAAAGACTTTGGGAGCTGGAATAAAAGGTGTGGGAAGGGAAAACTCCGATTAACTCGCGTTGGGGAATGAAATTCTTTCAGGGCACAAACAAAGCAGAGCTGCAGCCAGCCCAGGAGCCCTGGGAAGGTTTTCCCATGGGAGAACAGCCCTGCCCTGCTCCACCCTCAAATCCAACAGCAAATCCTCCACCTTTGTCCATTTTCCTCCATCCAGAACCAACATCCACAATTTTGGACCCTCTCTGAGCAGCCCCAGTGCCCAGGGCAGTGCCCAGGGAATCTCCAGCTCAGCTGGGCTTTAATCCCAGCTCTGCAATCACAAATTCCTCCCTGCAAGCCCTGAGCCCAGCCTGGAGCTGGTTTTTTGTCTCCCTGAAAGGGAAAGCTGAGGGATGGGAAGGCAAAGCCACCGCAAATATTTGCAGTGGTGTCCCGAGCTGCTAAATGGACGCCAGGGATAAATGGGATTAAATGTTCACTGGGTGGCTTTGGGGAAGAGATAATTCCACAAAACGCAGTTGTCAAGGTCACCCACGTGCCCACAGTGTGGAGCAACCCCAGGTTTAAGCAGCTGAGCCAACTTTTATTGACATTTCCCCCTTGGTTCATTCACTGTGAGAGAAGCAAACCTGGAACTGGGACTGATCTGCTTTTCCCAAAGGGAAATCCCACAGCAGCAAAGGATCCTGAGGCCTCAAAGCAGCAAAAGCCAGGCCAGGGAAGATCCCAGAATGACAAAATTGGGAAACAACTTCTGAGATCATCAGGTCCAACCTCCCCACATTGATCCATAACTAAACTTCCCAGAATTGTTTCAAGGATTCACTTCCATGAAAGCTGGAATTCCAGGAGGAGATGCCTCCATCCCCAAAGGCTGGAATTCCAGGAGGAGATGTCTCCATCCCCAAAGGCTGGAATTCCAGGAGGAGATTCCTCTATCCCCACAGGGTACAATTCCAGGAGGAGATTCCTCTATCTGGACAGGTTGGAATTCCAGGAGGAGATTCCTTCATCCCCAAAGGTTGGAATTCCTGGAGGAGATCTCTCCATTCCCACAGTCTGGAAATCCAGGAGGAGATTCCTCCATCCCCTGGAATTCCAGGAAGAGATTCCTCCGTCTCCACAGGCTGTAATTTCAGGAGGAGATGCCTCCATCCCCAAAGGTTGGAATTCCAGGAGGAGATTCCTCCATCTGGACAGGCTGGAATTCCAGGAGTTGATGCCTCCATCCCCAAAGGAAGCTCAGTGATGCCAAAGGGAGCTCAGAGACCCCAAAAGGAGCTCAGTGTCCCCAAAAGGAGCTCAGTGTCCCCAAAAGGAGCTCAGAGACCCCAAAGGGAGCTCAGAGACCCCAAGGGGAGCTCAGTAACCCCAAAGAGAGCTCAGTGTCCCCAAAAGGAGCTCAGAGACCCCAAGGGGAGCTCAGTGTCCCCAAGGGGAGCTCAGTGTCCCCAAAAGGGAGCTCAGTGCCCAGCACTGCTCCCGTGCGATCCCCCCAGATCCAGCTCCTCCTTCCCAAGGAGCAACCCTGCCAGCCCAGCTGTGCCAACCGCCCAAAACCTGCTTCATCCGAGAGCCAAGAGCTCCAACTCACCCTCGCAGCGAGTCCTGGCCCCTTCTCCTCACCCTGCTCGGGGGTCTGTCCTCGTAGGCCGTGAATCTGTCCGTCTGCAGGTCGCCCTCGTACTGCGCCGCGGCCAGCAGGGCCCAGCAGCCCAGCAGGAGCCTGGCCAGCCACCAATCGCCCATGCTGGCCCCACGTCCAGGAGCGCCCCGAGAGCTCTGTCCAGCTGCAGCCTCCCCGCTGCCCTCGCAGGACGAGGAGGAGGAGGAGGAGGAGGATGGATTTTGGCAGCAGCCCCCGCGCGCCAAGGACCCGTCCTGGAGTTCCCTTGCTGGAAGGAAAAGAGGGGGAAAGAGATTTTTGGAGGATTTTCTTGTTTTCGAGGTCCACCTCAGCGTCCCCAGTGCCAGTCCCACCCCTGCCTTTCCCCAAATCTTCCTTTCCCAAGAGCTGGAAAGCAGGAGATGCCCAAGAGCTGTGGCTCTGCCCCACGCTGGTTTTGCTGATGGAGGAACAAAGAGCAGCCAAAGTCCTCCAAGGCAAGAGGAGAACGTCAAGAAAGAGCAGCTCCTGCTCGTGGGCCACCATCCCACCGCTCTGCTTTGCCATGGTGCTCCAGGAGATCCCAGCTCATCCATGTCCTGGCATGGGGACAGCTGTCCTGGCATGGGGACAGCCCCTGGCACAGCACTGATCCCCCCAGGGGTGTCCCCAGGGATGGCGTGGGTGATTTCGGGGGGATGAGGAGAAGGTAGAGGTGGCAAGGCTGGGATCAGAGGGGATGAGATGAGGAATCCCAAGGGAAAGGCTCCAAAGGGGACCCCAACCCAAATCCCCCAGCTCTGCCCATGGGGAGCCCATCCTTCCTCATCCTCCTGCTCCTGGGGGGCAGCTCTCACCTCTGCGCCCCCAAAATGCGGTGCTGCGGGGATGAGGAATCGTCCTGGAACAATCTGAGCTGCGAGAGGCCCCGGGTGGGGAAGGAGAGGCCCCCGAGCCACCCCTGACTGTCCCCCCTGCTCTCCCACTGCAGCTTGCCCAGCCTCGAGAATCAGCCCAGACAGGACACAAAATTTGGTTGAACAAAAAAAAAAAAAAAAAAAAACCAAAAATAAAAACCCAAAAAAAACCCCAACAAACCAACAGAAAACCCCGCCAGAAAAAAAAAAAAAAACCCAACCCTAAAAAGTATGAAAAAATAATTAAAATTAATTCAAAGTTCAATTTCCCTCGCAGAGTCCCAGCTGGGAATGTCTCAGCTCTGGAGGGCAGGAATTTTTCAGGCTCTAAGGTTTCAAACGCAGGCAGTGAGGAGGGTGGGAAGGGGAAAGGAGACAAAGAAATGCCCTCCCTGCAGCCCCCCGAGCCTGGCTCTGCGCTTATCTCCAGCCACACAAAAGGCAGAGTGTTCCTTCCCTGTCCCGCAGCTCCCCAGGAAAGGGGCACATGGAGGGAAAAAGTGGCAAAAAAAAAAAAAAAAAAAAAAAATTTAAAAAAAAAATTTAAAAAAATAAAATAATGAAAGAAAAAGGCACGAAAAGTTTCGCACTCCAGCGATTTAAAAGCGAAGGAATTCCAGCTGCATCCATTTCCCCGCGGGGGGATGAGGAGCCTGACAAATGATCGATACACGGGACATTCCCGGAGAGCTCACACAGGCATGGAAAAGTCATTTACAGCCGCCAGAGAGTCGCAGCTTCAATGGAATAAAAGCCTCCAAAAGTTCTTTGCAGCGCTGAGAAATTCCAGCAAACCCCACTTGTGAGAAAGCACCGAGAGAACCGAGCCCTAAAAATCAGATTTTAACCCGGTTGCGAAGGAAGCAGGAAAACATTTCCAAGGCAAGGCTGCGAGTGTGAAATGAAATCAATTTAAAAATAAACGTGCGAGGCATAATCAGAGAGAGAAAGGAAAAGATAAAGAGAAAATAAATCAGCGGCGGAAAGGGGCGAAATACCTGTGGGTCCTGGGGATGTGCCCAGAGCTCCTTTGTTCGGCGGAGGTCTGGGCAGGACAGACGGACAGAAGGAGCGCAGGGCTCGCTCCTGGGCAGGACAGACGGACAGAGGGAGCGCAGGGCTCGCTCCTGGGCAGGACAGACGGACAGAAGGAGCGCAGGGCTCGCTCCTGGGCAGGACAGACGGACAGAGGGAGTGCAGGGCTCGCTCCTGGGCAGAGCAGAAAAGGTGCAGCCCCAGCCGGGCCAGGGGGAGGGCCCGGGCGGTGGGAGTAGCTCAGCCCAGCATCCTGCAGCCAAAATCCTCCCAGGAGGGGCTGGGGGAGCGCTCGGCTCCGGGGGCTCTGCCTCACGAAAGCTCCGAGCCCCAATTTTGGTTCCTAACAGCGGCTTCACTTCAAAGACACCAGGGGTTAATTAGGGTTCAGCGGTAATTTCGGGGGAAGTGGTGGAAAAGTTTGGAGTGAAAGCACTTTTCTGGTTTTCCTGGTTTGAGTGCGAAACAATGAAGTGTAACTTTGTTGAAACATGGAGTTTTGAAGGAGTAGGTGACCCAGCCTGGGATTTTCACACCCAAAAGTTGCCTCGGCTCCAGAGCGGAAAAACCTTGGAGGTTAAGAAGCGTTTTCTCAAAAGAAATAATTTTAAAAAGAAAAGCGTGATGCAGATGTTCAGTCTTCCTTCTGAGGAAGAGCTTTGTCAGTTGGGAGTTCAACTCCACTCTGTGGCTCTGAAAAACCAAAACAATGAAACCAAAAAAAACCCAATTTTCCTCTGCCTCTTGCTGTAGGCTTCACGACCGATGGCTTTTCTTCAAACAGAATGAAACGCACATAAATCCTCTCTCTGCTCCGTGCCACTGCACACCCACGGCTGTTCCCAGGGGTGCAAGCCCAGGACCCTCCTGGGAAAGCCCAAATCCGGCTGATTTCCAGCTCCAGGGCGCTCAGAGGAGCTCCTGCACCAAGCAGGACCCAAAGGCAGCGCCAAGGATTGCCCAGGGTGACCCCACATGGCTGCAGCCCCGTCCCCTCCTGAGCAGCACGGGAGCTCCAGCTGCATCCATCGGCTCCATTCCCCAATGCCAGCAGAGCTGAGCCCTTCTCCTCCGCTCCCTTTGAATCCCTGGGCTCTCCTTTGTTCCCAGCCCTGCTCCCAGTCAGCCCCTGCCGGCTCCGGAGGGGTCAGGAGAGGCTCGGCCTAATTAACAGCAGCCTAATTAACAGCGGCCTTGCGGGATGCCTGGGGAAGGCGCAGCTGGGAATGGAGCTGGGCAGGGAGAGCAGCTCTGCCAGAGACAATTCCCACTGCAATTCCCATTCCCACTCCACTTCCACTTCCCATTCCACTTCCTATTCCTATTCCTATTCCTATTCCTATTCCTATTCCTATTCCTATTCCTGTTCCCATCCATCCCATTCCCACTCCCACTCCAGTTCCTATTCCCGCTCCAATTCCTATTCTTATTCCCATTCCCATTCCCACTCCCAACCCATTCCCAACCCATTCCCATCCATCCCACTCCCATTCCCACTCCTATTCCCATTCCCACCCCGTTCCATTCCATTCCATTCCATTCCATTCCATTCCATTCCATTCCATTCCATTCCATTCCATTCCCACTCCAACTCCCATCCCATCCCATTCCATTCGCATTCCCATTCCCATTCCCATTCCCATTCCCATTCCCATTCCCATTCCCATTCCCATCCATCCCCAACCCATTCCCATCCATCCCATTCCCATTCCCATTCCCATTCCCATTCCCATTCCCATCCCCATCCCATTCCCATTCCCATTCCCATTCCCATCCCGTTCCCATCCATCCCATTCCCATTCCCATTCCCATTCCCATTCCCATTCCCATTCCCATTCCCATTCCCATTCCCATTCCCCAATCCTGCCCCCATTCCTGTTTAGATCCACCTGGGTTTTACCTGGGAAGGGCAGGACTGGGACATCCCATGGGGAAAACGACCCAAAAATGACATTTTCCTCCCCCTGAAGGCCTTAAACCCAGCTTAGAGTCAGCTCAAGGAGCTGCCACAAACTGCCCAGGAAGGGTTTCACTCCTTAATGAGTGAAGCACAGTGGAAGAATGCCTGTAATTAATTATTATTGTTATTAATTACGTGCTTGGAGCAGAACCTGCAGAGTAACTGAGTTTTCTGCTGCCCTGAGCAGAGTGAGAAATGAAGAGAAAGGAGAAGTCATTTAGGGGTGATTTGATGAATGTTTTAGCTTGACCTGAACATAGAATTTTATTTTAGATAACACAAATTCGGTTTCAAAGGGCTTTTAAATTAAATTTCAATTATTGTATTTATTCAAGCTTCTGAAATGTTGTTTGGAAAGGGAAAAAGCACAGCCTATAACTTTACCATTAATGAAATCAAATATTTGCAGATGATTCATTATCTCTCCAAACCATTTAACAAACCCAGAATGCATTTATGAGTTTTCCCAGTTTGGATTCAGGAATTTTTGCCCTGTCTCCTGTGCAAGCAGGTTGAACTTTGAGCAGTAAATAATGCAAGTGAGGGCAGAGAAAATGATCCAATCTCCTCATTTTGGGGAGCTCCAGGTAGCACATGGAGGTGGGAAAACCCTGTGGGGAAATGGAATGAGATCCTCATTCATTAATGTCTTTGGAATCATGGAAATGCCCAGGGAAGGGGGCTTAAAGCTGCTTGAAAACTTGTTAAATTCAACATTTTAATGCTCAGCAAACTCGTGGCTCTTTCTCTGGGAGGAAAGGATACCAGGAATTGGGATATTGGGAATTAGAAAATCAGGAACTGGGGAATCAGGAACTGGGATATCAGGAACTGGGGAATCAGGAATTGGGAATTCAGGAATTGGGATATCAGGAGCTGGGAAATCAGGAATTGGGATATTGGGAATTGGGATATCAGGAAGCGGGAATTCAGGAATTGGGAATTCAGGAGTTGGGATTGTCCAGCTGGAGAAGTGGAGCTTGGGGTGCCCCAGTTGTGGATTTCCAGTGCCTGCAGGAGCCACAAGAACCACGGAGAGGGACTTTGTGCAGGGGATGGAGGGCACAGGGAATGGTTTTCCATGGACAGGAAGGGGGTTCAGGTGGGACATTGGGACGGAATTCCTCCCTGTGATGGTGGGGAAGGGCTGGGATGGAATTCCCAGAGCAGCTGGGGCTGCCCTGGATCCCTGGGATGCCCAAGGCACAGGGGAGGTGTCCCTGCCACGGCAGGGGAGGGATGGGATGAGATTTCAGTTCCCTTCCAACCCAAATCATTCCGGGATCCTTTGATCTCCCAAGTGTGACGAGAGCTGGGAATTTGGGTGCCAGCCCTGATTCCTTCACCTCTTCCCTTCACTTCTGCATCAAAGCTGAGCTGGTTCAGCCCCATCAGGGCCTGTCAGGAGCCCCCAGCAAAGCTGCCTGAGAACCCCTTGAACTTTTCTGTTCCTGCCTTTATTAAAAGTGTCACCTAAAAACTGCCTGGGCTAAAATTAGCCCGTGTTGCTCCTGCCAGGGTGACACAATGCTGTCAGGGCAGCAACAGCTCTGAACCGTGATGTCATCTCAGAAAAAATCAGGGGAAAAAAAGCAAAAAAGCAAATCCAGGCTCTTGTGCTGCAGTTTTTGTAGAGAACAGGGTCAGGGAATGTGGGATGGACGCTGCCCGCGCTGCCCAGAGAGCAGGGAAAGGAGGGATTTATTCACGGGAAGGGGCTGAAAGGGGGTGAGGACACGCTGGGCCTGCACTGCTCAGGATTTCCAGAACCTCCCCACGGAATTTCAGGAGGAATTGGAGATCAGAAGTGGCAGCGAGCAGCACACACCGAGAGGCACTCAGGAACCAGCCCAGACAAAGCTTTCCTCAGGGAAATTCTTCCACAGCATTAACTCCTTCCCTGGCTTCCCACACACAGCCAGCAGGGCTTTGGCCCCAAACCAGGCTGGTTCCTCCTCATCCCTGGCATTAAATCAATAATCAGCCTGATTGATCATTGATTATTATCCATAATCACCTTCCTGCCTCACCTCTGGCTCAGTCCAGTGACCTCTGCTTGCCAAAATCACTTTTAAAAGGTTCTGTGTGGGCACGAGGGCTCATGAGAACTTTCCAAGCCAGGGAATTCAGAGGATGAGCCCAGGTGATCCCAAGGATGGGAATTATCCCATCTCCTGGCAGCAGGGAACACCTGGCACCTCCTGGGATGATCCACACAAATGTGCTCCTGCACCTTCTCCAGATGCCCCTAAAATGTACCCAAAAAAAAAATTGCAGACACAAAAACCATCCCAAGGGATCCCTTAAAATGTACCCAAAAAAAATCCCAAATGCAAAAAAGCATCCCAAGGGATCCCTTAAAATGTACCCAAAAAAATAATCCCAAATGCAAAAAAGCATCCCAAGGGATCCCTTAAAATGTACCCAAAAAAATAATCCCAAACGCAAAAAAGCATCCCAAGGGATCCCTTAAAATGTACCCAAAAAAATAATCCCAAATGCAAAAAATATCCCAAGGGATCCCTTAAAATGTACCCAAAAAAAATCCCAAATGCAAAAAATATCCCAAGGGATCCCTTAAAATGTACCAAAAAAAATCCCAAATGCAGAAAATATCCCAAGGGATCCCTTAAAATGTACCAAAAAAAAATCCCAAATGCAAAAACCATCCCAACAGCCACAGCCTCTCTGGGAATCCATCCCAGTGCCTCCAGGGAGGAATTCCTGCCCCTGCATTCCCTTGGGATTCACTGGGACGAGTCCATGCCCATCCCAAAATTTTGGGTTTGGACAGGACCAGGTCAGACCTCAGGGAGCTCTGAGTGACCTCGGGGCTGCGGCAAAGACCCAGCAGAATTCCCTAAATCCTCACGGCCTCCTGCCATCCCCAGCGCTGGAGAAACTCCAAATTTCACCCACCCTTGGGAGGAACGAGGGATTCAGGGATGTGGGGCCGAGGTGCCACCAGCCCTGGGTAACGTTTCCAGCCCCCGAGCCTGCGAGCAGCCTTGCAACATTCCTTTTGTTTTCTAGGAATTCGACTCCACCAAGGAGGGAAACCACAGGGAAATTGTTTCAGCGTGTGCTCCGGGTTTGGGAGAGCAGGGATGGGGCCGAGGGATGATGTATCGCACGCGGCCCCGCAGCCAAGAGCTTTAGAAAAACACCCTTTTGCTTTAAAGCCGGGCAAAGGGACTTTTCCCCTCTTTGCCTTGGCAGGGGCTGAGCCCAGGCAAGGGGAGATCAAAGCCAGGCCAGGCTGCTGCGAAAAATCAAGCCCTGGACATTTATTAAGATTTTATTCATAAAAAGCCCCTGCTCCGAGCGCGGCGGGATTTCGCTGTGGAACTTTTGACACGGGAGCTGCCTGATTTAGAAGGAAAATTGCCTCTTTCTCCTGCCAGGAGTAAGGTGATCCCTCCATTTCCTGCGAAATTCCAAGCAGGGGTACAAACACCTTTCTTGTTGCCCTCAGGTGGGCTGGAGGCACGTCCAGCCCTGGTTCCTGGGCTCTGCACCACGTCCCCAGGCAGATGTGACTGTCCCCACCACATCTGTCTGCCCCAGCCCCGCCTCACTCCCTCTGCCCTCGGTTGAATTGCAAGTTTCCCGTTTTCCAAGGTTTTTTCGCGGCTCTTTTCTCCCCTTTGTGTGATCTGCGGCGCAGGAGTTTGGCTTGGCAGCGGGGCTGGAGCAGATGGAGAGCCCTGGCCCAGCTCCCCAGATCCCAGGAGCTCCTGCTCGGAGCCGTGGGCAGCATTTCCAGCCTCTCACTGCCTGGATCTGCCAAGGCAGAGCCTAAAAAAAAATATCCACTTTCAGATAAAGGAGCCGGAATTTTCTTCAGGACAAATGGCCACAAGGTGAGAATTCCACGTGAGCTGATTTCAAAGGAAAACAAGAGGGGAATTTCAGGGGAAAGCTGGAATATTGATATCCCTTCCTCCAGCTCAATTTGGAGAAACCCCGGGATGGTGAATCCACACTGGGTTTTCCTGAAGGTGAGGATGGGGCAGAGCTCTGCATTTGCCTTCCAAGCACACCCAAGGCACAGGTTGGAGCCATTCCTCATGGAAAAGATCCTTCTTTTGTCCCCCAGCACCAACAGAGGAGGAAAAGCCACGTCCATGCCCAGGAATGTGGTGCCAATCCCTGCCCAGAGCATCAGCTGGCACAAGGAGGAGCAAAGGGATGAATCCACAGGGATTGGGGAGGTCCAGGAGGGGAGCAGAGGGCAAGGATGGCACCCCAGGGTTCCCCATGGGTCTCTCAGCTGAGCAGGGCCCTGTGGTGAAGCAAAAATGGGAAAAGAAAGGGAAAATATTGGAGAAAAACACCAAACATCCACCTTGTTTGGTGTGTGGAGAGCCATTCCTTTGAAAAGCAGGTGGGTTCACAGCTCAGGAATTCGGGCAGGAAGAGGAAGATGGGAACAGAGAGACAAGAGGTGCTGGATCCTGCACGGAAAATCTGCTGGGATTTCAGCAGGATGGGAGAACAGCTGTGAGCAAAGGCTGAGGAGCTGCTGACAGGGGGTGATTCAGTGAAAATCTGTGTCCTGTCAGGGTTCTGAGGCCTGGGTCAGCCTGATTCCCCCAGCTGTTCCTCACAGGAGAGGGGCTCCATCCCTCTGACCACGGTGGTCACACAGAGGTGAGGGTGTCCCACACAGGGATGCGCTTTGAGGTCCCCTGGAACCCAAAACACCCCAGCATTCCAGGTTTTAGGGGCCATTTAATTCAGGGTTGGGCTCAGTGCTCCTTGGGGCTCATCAGGGTGGGAGGATCCTGTGTAACTCCCCTCCAAGGGTGGATTTGCTGCTGCCCCAAGGGTTTGATTTGCTCCTCGTGCAGCATCAGCTGGTGAATGCAAACCCCCTGAGCTCCCTTCCTGCTTGCACATCCCTCCCTTCCCTGCCTGTCCCCTGGAAGGGGCAGCACAAGGAGTGTCTGCAGCCCCAGAGCTGCCAGACCACCCAGGCAAGGCTGGAGCTGCCCCAGCTCAGCCTGTGTGCAGCAGCTTGGCCATGGCACAGCTGCATGGGGCCACAGAAATATTGGATTTTGCTCCCCAGCAGCAAATCCAGCCCCGTGGCCTCCCTGGGATGTCCCAAATGCTGGGGCAGAGCCCCACTCTGCCACTCTAAGGAAGAGGGGAACAAATTTCATCCAAATGAGCCCAAGGACAGCTGTCCTGCCCTGCAAACATCACCTCGTGGATGATGTCCAGGTCCCAAACTCCCTCCCTGCCCCAGCTGGGCCAGGGCCTCACTTCTCCTCAGCAGGCCATGGAGGACTCCTGTTTCCACAGGTTTTCATCAGTTTTTATCAGTTTATCCCAAACCCGAGGGTCTGACTGGTCTAGGAAAAATCCCAAACCTTCAGGACACATTTGAAAGGAAATTCTGGAAAACACAGCCAGACCCCAAAAGGGACGGGAAGAAATTCGTGTGCAGCAAAACCTGGGATCCACTGGTCGCTTCCTGCACCAGGATGGAGGGGCTGGGTTTGATCCTTAAGGTTCCTTGCAGCCCAAATCACGCTGGGAGTCTGGGATTCCACAATTCCTGTCGTTCCAGGAGATGTGTGCAGCCTCCTCGCAGGAAGCACACACAGCAGAGCCTTTGTGTCTGAGCTGCTTGGCAAAGACCCCTCCACGTCCCCGGGGGAGTTGCATCATTATTTTGTTGCCTTGCAGGCATTATTAATATTCCAAGGTCTGGGGAAGGAGATTTTCCTCTGGAATCCTCTGGCTCTGCCTGTCGGGGTCGTGTGAGAGCTGGAGTCAGCCCCTCAGTGATGTCACCCTCGGCCAGGACACCCCCAGTGTCCCCAGCCTGTCCTGCAGGGTCCCTTTCCCACCTCGGGGTGATGAGGGAACAAACCCAGAGCCAGCAGAAAACCAGTTTCCCTGCGAATATTCACGGATTGGAGGGAACAGTTCAGCTCTGCCTTCCCTGGAGGTGCAAACCCCTTTTCTCCTGCTGCCTCTGCCACCAGCAGATTTCCCTGGGTGCCAACAGCTCCAGGAGCCATCCCCTGGAAAAGGCCTGGAGCAGGAGGTGGATTTGGCCTCTCAGGGCTGTGGGGAGAGCAGGAATTCTGCCAGGAAAGGTGCTGGTGTTTGTTGGCTCTGCTCCCATGAATTCTTATTTTTGGGATGTGTTCAAGGCCTTCGCCAGGAGGGGAATTAAAAGGCTGAAGGAACAGAGTGATCACGAAATCCCACAGGCTGAGAATCCACGGTGGGCTGTTCCTAAACTGTCCTGGAGGGACAGGACATAGGGAATGCCTGCACAGAGGACAGCATTAGGTGGGATTTGGGAAGGAATTGCTCCCTGTGAGGGTGGGGAGGCCCTGGAATGGAATACAGAGAAGTTGTGGCTGCCCCGTCCCTGGAAATGTCCACAGCCAGACTTGGAACAACACAGCAAAAAATGTCCAGAGGTGCTGCTGGGAACATTTGCAGAGCCCAAACTGGAGAGGTTTTCCACAGGGATAAGGACAGGGCCATCAAAGGGAATGAGCTGAGGCCCAGAAGCCGTAAAACAGCTCCAAAAGGGATCAAAGGCCTGAGAAAGTCCCTGGGCCCAAGGGCTGGCAAAGCTGAGGGAGCCACTTTATCACTAAAGGAATATTTACAGGGAAAACTTGATTGCCTGGCATGGATATCACTGGAGAAGGAGAATGTGGGGATAGAAAAAAAAAACCTTTATCATTGAGGGGGGAAAAAATATCATCAGCTGGATGCCAAGTCCAAGATTCCAAATGAGAAATAAGGAGGGAAGTTTTAACAGCAGCTGGTCTGTGGAAGGTGTCCCTGCCCATGGAATGGGAGCAGCTTTGAGGGCACTTCCAAGCTAAACCAGCCTGGGATTTGCAACCAGGTGCCCAGGAAATCGTGGATGGCCAGTCCTGGGTGTCCTGGGCACGCCTGGGTGTCCTGCAGGAGGAGAGGCACTGGTCAGAGGGAGGGAATGGGCTCAGCACCAGGAAAAATGGGTGAAATTCCGTAATCCCTGGGATCTCTGAGGTCACTCTCCATGATGTAATGTCCCTTCTCTGAAGCTCTGTCACCGTGCAGGTGTCACCACACCTGCTCACTGCACGGGGGATGATTCCCAGTCCTTCCCAGTCCTCCCCGGGGCTGTTCACCCCCATGGAAACAACAACCACAGCACTGCCAATTCCAGCTAAAAATATCCCATTACCCATTTCCCCCGAGACTCCTCCTCTGAGCCTTCCTCCCAGGGCATTCCTGCCCAAATCTGAATCCAAACGCCACCACCCAGCTCCCCACGGACGCTGTGCCCACTCCTTGTGCCCAAATGTCTCCAACCAGACCAAGGACTCTGGGCAAACCCCAGACCTGGCCCTTCTGCTTTCCTGGGACATCTCCAGGGAGCTCCACACTCGTTTCCAGGATAATCTCCTCCTTTAAGGAGTGCCTGGTGGGTGCTGCAGACCCCAGAAGAGGAGAGGGTGTTCAAACCACCCATGGCCTCTCCGAGGTGAGGCAGGATCGCTCCACGCCCTCAGGAATATCCAGGGAATATCCTCAATCCACACTTCCTACAATGAGCCACGTGGGACAACTTTCTCCTCTTTTCCCACTCTGGAATTTCCCTTTTCCTTTGTGCTTTTCCCCTTTCCCAGTGTCCCCCATCTCCCGGGTCGTTCCTGCAGGATTGGTGCCTCCTCTCCTCGCGGTGTGTGTGCAGGTTTCCTGGTGCTGCTCACAGGAGACATGAGTTCATCCAGGCTCCCTCCTAATCATTCCCAGGCATGGAAAAAACCCCCTCACACCCCCGAGGAGAACATAAACATGGACGGGATGTGCACAGCTTATGGAGACGGGACTATGGGAAACACATGGTTCCAGTTTAATAAAACTCTTACATTTCCAGGGCCTTTTTTTTGGGTTGTTTTTTTTGTTTTTTTTTTAGATCGGAAGAGCGT
>JAWWMS010000121.1:930601-940858 GCA_035048045.1 Chlorospingus semifuscus
GGGTAAAGGGAGTGAAGGGAGTAAAGGGAAGGAAGGGGGTAAAGGGAGGGAAGGGGTAAAGGGAGGGAAGGGGATAAAGGGAAGGAAGGGGATAAAGGGAGGGAAGGGGATAAAGGGAGGGAAGGGGTAAAGGGAGGGAAGCACTTGGGGGAAATGAGGGGCAGGGGGCTCCAAGCCCCAAGCACCACTGGGACACCGAGGGCTGCTGTGCCACAGCAGCATCCTGAGGGACCAAAGAGCAGGGAATCAGGGCTGCTCCCACTCTCAGCACACCAGGAGGCTCCTGCCCACTTCCTAGAACATTCCTGGAACTGAGGAGCGCGGAGGTGCCGCTCTCCAAAGCCGTCACGTTCCCTGCCCCGGCGCTGAGCTCAGGCTCTGCTCTGCTCCCAGCCCAGCACGGATTCCAGGGCCTTGGCTCCTTCCCCACCTCTGGATGTGCTGGAGTGGGGCTCAGCTCTGCTCCCTCCGTGCCTGAACACAGCAACCCTGCTGCTCTTCCAACAGGAGGGGCACAGAGGGACCGGGGACACGGGATGGAGGGACAGGACACGGGGAATGGCTTCACACGGGTTGGGATTTTGGGAAGGAATTCCTGGCTGGGATGAATTCCCAGAGCAGCTGTGGCCGCCCCTGCATCCCTGGCAGTGCCCAAGGCCAGGTTGGAGCAGCCTGGGACAGTGGAAGGCGTCCCTGCCCGTGGCACTGGATGATCCTCCAGGATCCTTCCATCCCAACCCATTCCATGATAAATCGGGAATGTGAAAAACACGACAAATACAAACCACAGCCTGACACAAAGAGATTGTGAAAGGGTCACTGGGATGCCGGGAGAGGGAGCTGGGACAACCAAAGTGCTGCAGGGATCAGAGCAGCTCCAGATTTCAGGTTCACAGGCAATAGAGCAATCAAAATCCAGTTGGGTTCAGCGACTGGCTTGGAAACCTCCCAGGAATCTCTGGTTTCAGGCAAGTTGGAAATAAAACAAACTATTCTGATGGTATTCAGCCTCTGTGTTCAGACAGAACTCAGCAGCCAGGGAGCCTGAACTTGCTGTTTTTGCAGCAGTTTTTCACAGCCCAAGGATGCTGTGTTTCTGGTCAAAGCTGATCCCAGTTTTTGGAGTATTCTGGTGCAAATTATCCATGCCAGCTACCGAGGCTGGGATCAGGCTCTGGGGATGGTACTGAGCACACAAACACTGAGACCCCACTGAGGACAGCAGGGAAATGGGGGAATTTGGAGCCCAGGAGCACTGGGAAAGTCCTGCCCAGTGCCAGGAGCATCCCATGAGGGTGAAGCATTCCCTGACCTCCACCCCAACCCCTGACACAGCTCCAGCACTCCCTGGTCCTGCCCCTGCTCCCACAGGGAAGAGATCAGTGCCTTTCTCAGGAGGAAGGGGATTATTAAACACCCCCAGCAGCCACCTTGTCTGAAGTCCAAGCCACCCCTTCAGCTGCTGCCACTGTCCCTCTGTCCCCATACAGGACTCTGGGAATGCTCCCAATCCATCTCCTTTCCCAGCCCAGAGCGCTGCCCTAAGCTGCTTTCATTAACCAGAGTTGTGTTTAATTCAGGAACAGCTCAGCCCTGCCAGGGCTGCCCCATCCAGCCTCTGGGCTCCTCCTCCTCACATTCCAGGGGTCCCTTCTCCCCTCAGGAGCCATTCCTGGCCCGAGGCACCCCGGGGCAGGGACAGGGATGGTGACGTGTCCAGCCAGCCCAAACAGACGTGGAAATGGTGCTCCCAAGAGGCTCGGAGGAGACACGCCTTGGGAATGTGCCTGAGCAAGGCTGAGCCCGGGAGAAATCAGGAAAAATCGGGATCAATTGTGCACCTGAGCAAAAGGATGATGGAGGGAGTTCCTGGCTCACACTTCAGGAGTTTTTTCCACAGTTTGTCACTGGTACCATCAACACGTGGAGGGTGGAAAATGCGTCCAATATCTAAAACAAATCTGCATTGTTGTTACATGGTTCTGCTGTGGAGGAATCCTCAAATCACCTCCAGCGAGAGAGGCTTTAATGCAGCTCCTTTATCCAGCTTCCCTCGTCCATGGAGAACTCTTCCAAGTGGGGTCCGTCAGGAGGGAGAACTCACACTGGAGGAAGTTGTTTGGAAAAAACCATAAGAGCTATAACAGTCCTGGAAATTCTGAAATGCAACCACCACCCACACATGCACAGATGGACACACACTGAGAACCTCCAATGCAGAGGAAAATCGAGATATTTTAGAAATAGCACTGACATTTAGAATCCCAGAATGGTCTGGGTTGGAGAGACCGTAAAGGTGATCCCATTCTAGCCCCTACCATGGGCAGGGACACCTTCCACTCTCCCAGGTTGTTCCAAGCCCTGTCCAGCCTTGGACACTTCCAGGGATGGGGCAGCCACAGCTTCTCTGAGCAACTTCCCCCAGTGTCTTCAGCAAAAGCAGGATTTTGTTTGAACCTGGCAGAAAGGAAGAAAAGAAATCAAAAGGAGAGGTGTGAAAACCCAAGAGTTACAGGTGGACAAAACTGATGAGACTGAAATCCACCGAGATCCTCCCACTGATGGGGAACAGATGCCACAGAGAAAGTGCAGTCAGAGGGACGGAAAAGGATGTTTCCCAAGTGCCTCATTCCCTGCAGCTCCAGGAGGAGTTAAATCCATTCATGGACTCTTGGAATGGGTTCCACTATTCCGTCACAAAATGAGACCCAGCCTCACCCCATGTCCCAGTCGATTTTTCACCTCTAAACTGACTGAGAGATGCCATCAAAAACCACTCCAAAGTTATTTTCCAAGCTCTCAGCTCAGAGATGTTGAGTTTCTCTTCACTAACGATGGAAAGAAGCTCCAGAGAAATTCCTGACTGGCACCACTCCAAATTCAGCCAGACCCAAGCTCGGACATCGAAGGTTGTAAACCCCCAAAAAATCCCATCTCCAAGTTAAACAAATTTCAGGATGCCTCCTGCGTGTCCCTGCTGCAAGGGGAACATCTGTTTCCTATGGAGTGGGGAGATATCCTCTGATTGAATCAGGCTGGGGAGATTAGAAGGATAATGGGAGCCATTTGCAAATTCCCAGTTTCCTAAAACTTGTCATTCCCACTGCTGCTGGACACTGGTGGGATCTCCTGGAGCTGTCCATGTGGTGAGGGAGACAGTGGATGTGTGCTCTAATTCAGCCTAAATATCCAAATCAGGTTAAACCAGACCCATGGCTCCATAAACCTCATTTGGAGAGGGCTGGAGAGTTCTGGTGCCTCAAGCGAGGGGCTCCAGGTGGGACAAACTCCCCAAAACACCTCAGAGTGAACCAAATCCCAAAACACCCATCCCCATCGAGGCTGGGGCAAAGGCCCCTGATGGATCAATGTGCTGGCTTCCATTCCAAAAGGAAACTATGGCCCTAAAGCCACCCAGCCCTTCTGCTCCTTTTGGGCCTGACCCAAATCTGCACCTCCCCTCCTCCTGCATTTCCCCCCGACACACCTTTCCTTCCACTGGAACATAACCCCAAATAAGATGTTGGCCTGACATGAAAGGAAAACGTATAAATATTTTTAAAAAGAGAAGAATTCCTGCCTCTCCACCAGTTTGCTCCAACTAATAGGTTTCAGATGTCTCACATACTTCATTCATTCAGCCCCATTCAGTCTCCTAGGAGCCCCCGCTGTATTTATTAAACACAGCAATTGTGGAATGTTCAGCACTTACAGAATCAAACACACCATTTTTTCCTTTTTTTTCCCCCCTCAAAAAAGCATAATTAGAAAGCTTTGTGAGTGACCTAAAACCATCACCCTGGTTCCAATCCCAGTGCCCACTCCAGCACCCTGCAGCTGTCCCAAACCCCTTGCCATGGTTTAACCCTTCCTGGCCGCCCAAGAACCCTTTTTTTGGGGAGTTTTATCCTCAGCAGGACGATTTCCCTGCCGTGCTGGAGCACCTCCTGCTCACTGTGTTGTTCCTGAACGTGTTCTTTTGGACACTTGGCTCTCACATCCAACTTGTCTCCGCAGTCTCGGCAGCTCTTCCCACTCTGGAGGCGCGAGGCGAGGCTGGAATCCTGCAGGATGCCAGCGCTAATTTCAGCAGCACGGAGCTGGAGAACACGAGCTCTTTCCTAGAGGGATTCAAATGGAAGCAGACACAAGAGCAGAGCCATTTCTCATTCCAGAGCTGGCAGGGAGAGCCGAGGAGGATGTCTGGGCTGCAGAGGCAGGACGCGGGGTTGGTTCCAGCACCGGTGACCTGCCAGAGCTGGGGGACTGCTCCGAAGGGTTTGCTGGAGTCTGGCACGGGCCCAGGCCTTTTTTTGGGGAGAGACACATGAAAAGCAGAGCTGAGAGGGGACGTGAGGCCCTGAGCCTGGGCTGGGACCATCTGGCAGGAGGCAGAGGCGGAGGAATGGCCTTTGCTTGAGGCCACAACCAGTTCATGCAGCTGCTGAGTTCTGTCGGTCTGGAGTGCTCCAACAGGAGGTCACGGCCCCCAGCCAGCCTCCCTTGGACCAGCAGCTCCATCCCAGCCTCCCGTGGACCAGCAGCTCCATCCTGGCTTCCCCTGGGCCTCAAACTCCATCCCAGCCTCCCTTGGACCAGCAGCTCCATCCCAGCCTCCCTTGGACCAGCAGCTCCATCCCCTGAACCAGCAGCTCCATCCCAGGAATGGAGCACAGCCCAACCCATCCTGGGCACACCGAGCTCTTCCCAAAAGTGTGGTGGTTCATTTCCTCCCCCGCTTTTTGGGCTGCAGAGCCCCTGCCCCCATGGGAGACCCCTGGTTGATGGGAACTGTGCTGCTGTCACTGTTTCCACATTGCTGCCCACTTCAAAGAGCCCCCAATGAGCCTTGTCCCAGACACTCCCAGGGGAGCTGCTGGTTTCCAGGCAGGATCTCTGGTTATTGGTCCCACTGCAGGAGGCTGTACGGGAAGGGATGAATCCCCGTGGCTGTAAAACACCAAATGTGCTGAGAGCCACTCCAGAGCCTCATTACAGCACTGGGTAATTAAAGCCCAGCTGTCACAGCCTCTGCCTGGGCACCAGGGCAGCTCCCTGCTCTGAGCACCTCCAGGGGTTCCCAGTTTTCCTGTGCTTTCGCCATCTCATCGTACAAGGAAAAACACCTCTGCAAAGCCCGGTTCCTGGAACTTGCAAGTGCTCTGGCCAGGGAATGGGCACATTCCCAAGGCTGCCAGAGCTCCAGGAGCGTTTGGGCAATGCCTGAGGCACAGGGTGGGATTGTTGGGGTGTCTGTGCAGGGCCAGGACTCTGATCCTTGTGGATCCCTCCCAGCTCAGGACATTCCACGGTTCTACAATTCCGTGACTAATTAGCAATCCAGGTTAATTGTGTGGTGGGGACAGACCCTTCTAGAAGGATCATTTCTACTTGAGCAGTGTCTCCACACCCCCAGGAGCACAGTTGGGACTGGGAGATCCCGGGCAGTGCCAGGTGTCCCTCTCTTCCATCAGCATCCTCACCCCCACCAGATCCCATCTCCTCCCTTCAGGGCTTTGCCGACTTCAGGGAACTCCCAGGTGAAACCCAAGGCAACTCCTGCAGCACCTCACATCCAGCTCATCCCAAGCTTTGGGAAACCCCAGGGATCTGAGAGTCTGGAGTCAAGGATCTGGGGCAGGAACCCATGGAGCTGCCCGGCCTTGCAGCTCCTCATTTCAGAGTTGCTCCATCTCCGATTGTTCCCGGATATTCCAGCGTCACTCAGCTGTGTGCTTGTGGCACAATTCCAGATTTCTGCAGAGATGCCCAGCCCATGAGCACAAACCACTGCTCCAGTCTGACCATGTATTGGAAAAACCCCTGAGGAAGATTCCTGCCCATTCCTGAAAGCTGGTGCCTCTGGGACAGCAATTCCTCCCCATTCACCCCGGGTTTCGAGCCTTTTCTGTGAGGTTGGCTGAGCATCTGCTGGTGATTAAGGGTTTTGTCATCTGGAAAGAGCTGACAATTACCTCCAATTATTCCAACTAGGTCAGGTTCTTCAGCACGAGTTTATGTGATGACTCTTGGCTGGAATTAAGGATTTCAAACTCCAACGGAGAGCAGAATCCACTTCTCCTCTCTCACATTCAGGAAAAAATTCTTTCCATAAATAACAGCTCCCTGTCCCACAGGACCTGACCTGTGTGTCCCTGACCTCCTGTTGTTTCAGGACAACATCCCAGGAACCACACAACAGGCCTGGAAAAGGGAGAAGAATTAGAAAAGGGAGTGGAGGGAATTTCAGGATGCTCCAGGAATTCCAAGAAGGGTTTTCTCATCAACCTTTCCATGTCAAAACTCCCAACTTCCTTGGAAATGTCCTCTAGGGCCTCAGGAGCCAGATGAGAGAGTGGGGACTGAGGTTTAGACTCTGTGTGGGCAAAGGATGCCTCATTCCTTTTCCTGGGATCCACTGTCCTGGACAGGCTGTAATTTCACACTGGGAACTTCTCATTGTGTGAGCAGCAACCATTTAACAGGGGCTGCACTAAAGTCCTTTAAAGACTCCTGCTAATCCCAGCTATTCCAGGGCTCTTTGAACCTTGAACTTCTCCAATCCCACAGAAGATTTGGGCTGTCTGTCCCCCTTCCCCAGGGAAGGGTTTTCCCAGGTGTCCCTCAAAAGGGACATGTCTGTTCCCATGTTCTCAGAGCTTCTCCACACTCCTAGCTCCCATTCAAGACTCAAAGCGCCTGAAAAGCCTCCTCAGGAATCTCCTGCAGAACAGGAAAAGTGGAGAGAACTGAGCACCCAAAATCCCATTGCTGGCTGTGCCCTGCCAGGTTCTGTCCTTGCCACCCTGCCACCCTGCCCAGCACAGGTGGCACGTGTTCTCCAGCAGGTTCCTGGCAGTGCTTCCCACCAGGATTCCCTTGGGGACAGGAGCATGTCCCACCAAGCCCAGCTCGGAGCACACCCCAGGAGTGAGATGGTCCAAATGGGACAAACACAACTGGAAAATGTGCTGCACTGCAAGGCCAGGAGATTCCAGCTCCTTCTCCCTAATTACATGTGATTGCTTCTTGGCAAGAGCTCAGCCTGCCAGAGCAGTGAGGTTTTACAAACATTCACACAGGCATTAGATCATTGTTTGAAGGAGTTATTGGCAGCCCAAATCTGAAGTAAAAACAGAGTTTAAAGCAGACCATATTGACCAGGGTGAAGCTGGCTGCTTTCATGTCTCCTGCTCGTCTCTGGACACCCAGGACCCCACTCATTTCCTGTCACTCCCATCACCGTGGCATTCCTGGGGCTGGGTGTCACCATCCTGGGGGGTTCTGACTTTGGGGGGGTTCTGTCCTTGTTAGGAACACAGGTTTATTGAATCAAGAATCCCAGGATAGTTTGGATTGGAAGGGACCTTAAATCCCATCCAGTGCCACCTCTGCCATGGCAGGGACACCTTCCCCAACCCCAGGTGACTCCAAGCCTGGTCCAACCTGGCCTTGGACACTTTCCAGGGATGCAGGGGCAGCCACAGCTGCTCTGGGCACCTGTGCCAGGGTCTGCCCACCCTCAAAGAGAGGAATTCCATCCCAACATCCCATCCATTGGCAGTGTGAAGCCATTCCCTGTGTCCTGGCACTCCGTGCCCTTGTCCAAAGTCCCCCTCCAATATTTATTTCTCTGTGTCAGAGAAACACCTTCCCACATCCAAACACACATTGGGAACGAGGCCTCTTCCCTTTGTATTTCAACAGAAATTTGTATTTCTGCTCTGCTCTCATGAATCCATCCCTGTCTCTGCTGGGCCAGTCTGACATCATGGGATGAGCTCTGGAGAGCTCTGCCATCCTCTCCCAAAACCTTTGGGAAAGCAGGTGGGAGCTCAAGCCCATGGCAAAGGACAAATGGGAATTGCCACAGAATGCTGCTGCCAGGATAGAACAGAGGCCTGCAGCAGAGGTGGGTCTGTCCTGCACCACACTCAGGTGGGGCCAGGAGCCTCTGGCAGCTTGGATATGGATAAAAATACCCCAGGCTCTGGCAGCCAAGCAGGCTGCAGCTCCTCACGGAGCCCTGGAGGACACCCTGGCCTTCCACGTGCTCCTAAATTAGATCTCCTGAGACCAGCCCTGGCTTTTAAAAGGGAGGTGAGCTCGTTAGTGCCCAGCATTATCCCTTAAATGGGAATCAGCACTTTTACTGCACTTGGAGGGGCTGTAAAAGGCAAAGAGGGAAGGGGCAGCGTCAGGAAGCAGCAGAGCCTGGCACGGAGAGGCCACTCGGGAGCTCTGGAATTGTGAATTTACCAGTGCTGAGGTAGAACAAGCCCCAGATTAAGCCCTTGGGAAGGTACAAGAAGACACACAGAAGGTCCTAGGGGCAGCTCCTTCTCCTGAGGCCAAAACCCCGGGCTGGAAAGGGTCTAAGTGAGGATTGCCAAGCTCTCCACCCATCAAAGTCAGGGTGTGCAGGCTCCTTTCTTCCCAAATCATGGCCTGACTTACACAGCCCTGCGCTGCTGGCACAGGAAAGCCAGGGAAGTCACATTACAGGAGTAAAAAAAGCTCCTGTGCTGTCAGAGATTCCCCTCCCAGGCTGCCCAGGGATCAGGGATACCGGCTGGAAAAGGCTCTCGTGACTCTGCTCCAGGGTTTCCTTGGCCAAGGGGATTTGGGGTGTAGCTGTGTCGGTTCCCATGTTCCCAGAGAGCTCCCGTCTTGTCCTGGAGATACAAATTAATAAGGAAATAAATTAATCAAAAGTGTTGGCTTTTGGTTACAGAGACAGCCCCAGAATCTGAACATAAACGATGGAGAAACGTCTGTGAGATCTGAGAGCTGCCAGGCACCAACTAAACCTGTCCTGCCAAGGCCATTTTGGAATCACAACCCAAAATCAAAAGGACAAAACAAAGACAAATGACACAGGAATCATCCTGGAAAAGCTCTCAGGAATCTGCCATCATGTTTTAGAAAGAATGAGGAATTTCTGCTGCTTTAAACTGATTTTACAGTGCAAACCTGGCATTGCAGCAGCGGCCTTAGGAAAATCTGAACCAACAAAAAGCTTAAACACCTTTTTTAATATTAAGCAGTCCCACTCCCTGGGAGGGTTTAGTGAATATTGTCACCCTAAAATATGGGAATTTTGCAGGAGAGCTGACGTCCTTCCTAAGGTCAGATGTGATGAGATGGAGCCAGGAAGAAAAAATAATTGGTCCTGGTTTTTAAGTGTTAAGCAATTCTGCCTCCCTGAAATAAGCAGTATAATTTATTGTTTTTTCTTGCTCACACAGCAAAATCCACAAACTACCGAGACAACCAGGAGGGGAAATTTGTCCCCTCACGTAAATCCATTTTTGCCTTGTAAAGCTGCATTCCCGAGCCAGGAGCTGCTCCAAAGGGCCGATCCCAGACCCCCCATTTCCCTGCAGACACCCCCAGGGCTGTTTGGGTTACAGGATCACCCCAGGACAGCCCAGGTGTGCCGGCCAGCTGGTTTGGGACCACGGGATGGACACAGCAGAGCCGACTGCCAGCGTGAGGCCGAAGGCAGCCGCCACTTTCCCAGGGATTTTCCCTTTGCTGTGTGTTTGGAAGGTTACACAGCTGTAAGGCAGACACAGGAGGAGCTGGAAGCCTGCAGGGATCATTGCCTCCATCCCACATGTCCCATGGAAGGAAGCTCTCCCGTGGACTGACATCCCATTAACTCCTGCTGGTGGGAGCCGATTCCCGGGGCTGGAAATCCTTTGGAGCCTCCAAGTGCCGGCTGCTCATCCCGCAGATGACTCCGGTCCCATCCCTGACCCGGTGACTCGTATTTATTTTCTCTTTTTATAAGAACCAGGTTCTTCCTTGCTCTCATTCCTGGTGGGAATGAGCACTGGCCGGGTGTGAGGCTGCTCCGTCTCGGATACCCGAGATGGAAAACTGGGATCTTGTCCAGCAGGCTGTCTGTCTGCCTGGGAAAAACCTCGGCTCCACACACTCCCAATCGTGCCATCAGCTGGAGCGAGGTGGAACTTCACAGGATGGGACGAACCAGCTCTTTTTCCAAAACCACCTGCGAGGACACAAAGTGCTTCCAGAGCCCAGGAGAGCTCAGGGAGGAAAATCTGGAGGGCACAAAGCTTGGCAAAGCCTGGGAATGGGCTTGGTGCTCTCTGGAAGGTGGCGGATCTCTGCCTAGGGCCCCATCAAATCCAAGAGGTGTGATACTGGGAAGGAATTCCTCCCTGTGAGGGTGGGCAGGCCCTGGCACAGGGTGCCCAGAGAAGCTGTGGCTGCCCCTGGATCCCTGGC
>JAWWMS010000121.1:965528-979009 GCA_035048045.1 Chlorospingus semifuscus
AGGGGCCCAGCCCCGACGGCTCCGCGGAGTGAGTCAGGCCCGGCCGGGACCGCCCCGGCAGCGGGGCTGGGCCTGGGGGGGACGCGGGGCCTGGGGGGGACACCGGGCCCGGGCGGAGCGGGGAGGCCGGGACAGAGCGGGCACCGCGCCCGGGGGTTCGGGGCACGGCGGGCACGGGCCGTGGGGAGAGCCGGGGAAGGCCTGGAGGAGCCGGGACAGGATTGGGGAGGCCTGGGAAGGTCTGAGGGGGGAGCTGAGACAGGCTCGGGGGCACCGGGACAGGTCCGGGGGAACCGGGCCAGGCCTGGGGGGTGGATGGGCCCGGTGTGGGGCAGGTGAGGGGCAGGGAGGCAGAGCCGGGGGAGGAGGCTCAGGGCTGGGAGGGCAGGTGGGGATGGGATGGGCAGGGGAAGGCTGCTCTGGCCCCCCCGGGTTGCAGGGACAGCTCAGGCCCGGGGAGTGCCGGGCTCAGGAACAGGAGGGAAGCGGGCCTGGAGATCCAGGCTGGAGCTGGGATGGGCACCCGGGGTCTGGGGGGGACATGGGGCAGCACTGGGGGCTCGGCAGGTGGGAGATGTGGGGTGGGAGGTGGTGGAGGGAGGTGCAAGGGGTGGAAGGGATGGGTGAGACCCTCCCGACACGTCCCAGTGTGGCTGAGGAGGGACAGGGGGGTGGCAGCAAATGGGACGGAGCAGCTGGAGCTGGCACGGGCGGCGGGGGCTCGGCAGCTGCTGCTGGGCAGCACAGACCCCCCTTTGTGCTCAGGATTTGGGCTGGGGGTGTAACAGAGCTGCTGGACCCCACGGAAAGCCCTCCTCATGTTACACACCAAAGCCAAGTTTGGTTCCCCGGGACAGGGAGCAGCATCTGCAGCTGCCTCTGTAAGGGCCCAAGGATTCTTCCTGTTCCTTGGCTCTCCCAAAACACCTGACTGCTCCCCAGCTCCTCTCCAGAGGGGCTGTGTGTGCTGGGCAGGGATTTCTCCAGGTCTCCCTGTCCAGGTGATCCCATTGTGGGGGCTCAGGACATGTCAGGGGATGATTTTCCATCATTTCCTAACAACTGCACCCTCCTTTCCCTGGTGCTGAGCATCTCCCATCTCCTCCTCCCCTCTCCAGGGCTAACCTGGTGGACCTGCAGAAGAAGCTGGAGGAGCTGGAGCTGGATGAGCAGCAGAAGAAGCGCCTGGAAGCTTTCCTGACACAGAAAGCCAAAGTGGGGGAGCTGAAGGACGATGACTTCGAGAGGATCTGCGAGCTGGGCGCTGGCAATGGCGGCGTGGTCACCAAAGTGCAGCACAAACCCTCAGGGCTCGTTATGGCACGCAAGGTGACGAGGGGCTGGGAATGCTGGGGGGCACCTGGAGCTCTCCCTGGCTCGGGGAGGGCTGGCTTTGGTTGGATTCTCTGTGCATTTGCACCTTCACCACCTCACCGTGGTCAGGAGCAGAGGCCTGGCTGCTCCCAGATGGAGCTGTCTCCTTTTGGAGAGGCTGCACTCCCAGTGACAGGTCCCTGGGCTCTGGAGAACAGGAGTTTATTTTTTTTTCCCAGTTCTGATGGACAAAGTGACTGGAATTGGCTCTCCTGAGGATTGTAGGTCATGACTGAGGAAGTGGCAGTGGGAAGGATGGGTTTGGCACACACGTCCCTCATCCCTCAGCCCCCCTTTAACACATCCCAAGGTCATTCCAAGCAGGGACAGAGGTTCCTCAGACAGAGCTTCCTCTCAGACTTGGCTCCATTGGGAACATCCACTGTGGTGCCACAGAGTAGAAAACCAGGAGCTGCTTCACCTGCCTGCTGGGAGAGGCTGTGCTTGGCAGGAACAGCACAACCACTGCTCTGCCTCCTCCAGATCTCTCCTCCCTCCTGCTGTTGGGATTGTGGAATCCTGGAGTGGTTTGGGTTGGAAGGGGCCTCACAGCTCACCCAGTTCCAGGGCAGGGCCTCCTTTCTCCAGCCCTGGGTGTTTCCCTCCCCGCTCTGCTCTGACCCCGCGTGCGGCCCCAAAAGCCGCTGCTCGTTCTCGTGCAGAACCTTCACAGGGGCTTTTTCTTTTCTGTGGTTTCCTTGATCTGGGAGCACCTTCTTACAACACCTCCAGAGCTTGTGAAAATGCTCCTGGCTGCTGACTCAGAGGGGCTGAGATCAAACTCCTGACTCGTCTTTCCACCCGTGTCCGGTGCAATAATCCCGGCACCTTCCGTGGCTGAGGCAGCACAGAGCTCTCCCTGTGCCTCCAGCATGGAATCCCACACAGAGCTCTCCCTGTGCCTCCAGCATGGAATCCCACACTGGATGGGGTTGGAGACACCTTCAGTCCCACCCAGTGCCGCCCCTGCCACGGCCAGGGCCACCTTCCACTGTCCCAGGCTGCTCCAAGCCACGTCCAGCCTGGCTCTGGGCACTTCCAGGGGCAGCCACAGCTTCTCTGGGAATTCCATTCCAGGGTTTATTCCCAATATCCCATCCATCCCTGCCCTGGGAAGCCATTCCCTGTGTCCTGGCACTTTATCCTTGATATTACTCTGCAAATGGGAAAAATCCTGCTCTAGAGCAGCGCCTCCCTTGAAGATCTGATTTCCTCCCAGCACTCAGGGCTGCTGCCCATCAGTTCCTCTCCTTCCCAGGACTCACACCTTGCCTGTTTCCTCTCTCTTGGCAGCTGATCCATTTGGAAATCAAGCCAGCCATCAGGAACCAGATCATCCGGGAGCTGCAGGTGCTGCACGAGTGCAACTCCCCCTACATCGTGGGCTTCTATGGAGCCTTCTACAGCGATGGGGAGATCTCCATCTGCATGGAGCACATGGTGAGTGAGGCCCTGCCCTCCCTGCTCCCTCCCAGTGCCTCTCCCTGCCAGCTCAGTGCCACTGGCAGCTCCTTGTCCTGGCCACTGTGCTCCTGGTGGGAGCCGCACATTCCTGCCCAGGGCTCGGAATGAGGGAGACAGCGACTTTTGGGAAGAGGAAGCAGAGGTTTGGGGCTTGGCCAAACGGAAATGTTGCCAACCCACTGCTCTGCAGAGCCTGCTGAGAGGCTCAGTGGACACATTCTGTTCTTTCTGGTGGAGGATTATGTTATTTCTCCTCCAAATCAGCACCATCTTGGCATTTCCACTGATGGAAGGAAGCAAAGATCCAACAGCAAGAAGCAGAGCTGTTAAAAAAACAGTTTTCAGTGGTAAACCTGAGCTCAGATCACCAGATCTTCTTTTTGGCTGAAAAAGGAGTGTGCTCAATGCACCTGCTGCCCTGTACATCCAGCTGCTCTGTTTTCCTGCTGGGAATTGCTGTGTGGGTCATTCCCACGTTCTTTGTTTCAGGATGGTGGCTCTTTGGATCAAGTGCTGAAAGAAGCCAAAAGAATTCCTGAGGAAATCCTGGGCAAAGTCAGTATAGCGGTGAGTGTTGGGGCTGCCCAGGCTTCCAGGGGGGATTTGCTGGGCAGGGATTGGGAATAATTCCTGGGCTGCCCTGGGAAGCTTTCTGTGTTTCCCAGTCCTGGGGACTTCACTTTTCCTGGGCCAGAGCAGAGGGGAAATATTCCCAACCCCTTTCCCCCTGCATAATGTTGGCTTCACTTCAAGGAGGTTTGGGAGAAGCTTTTTTGGGGTGGTTCACCCAAAATCTGTGATGGAACTGGGGATAAATTGCAAACCCTGAGGGGCATGGACACCACAGGGCAGCTCTCCTTGGGCTGAGGGCAGAGCTCTTCCCTGAGCTCTGCTCTGACCCAGCCTTTGGTTCCCCCCAGGTTCTGCGGGGCCTGGCCTACCTGCGGGAGAAGCACCAAATCATGCACAGAGGTGAGAGCAGGACCCTGGAAATCCCAGCCTGCAGTGCCAGGTGTCACCCAGAGCCACCCTCACACTGCCCTCTCTCTCACTGTTCCCAGATGTGAAACCCTCCAACATCCTGGTGAACTCCCGAGGGGAGATCAAGCTCTGTGACTTTGGGGTCAGCGGGCAGCTCATTGACTCCATGGCCAACTCCTTTGTGGGAACTCGGTCCTACATGTCTGTAAGTTCCTTCCACCTGGGGTTTTTGGGCTATTTGGGTTCATCTCAGCTGTTTCCATCCCCATCCCGTTCACAGGGACACCTTCCACTGGCCCAGGTTGTTCCAAGCCCTGTCCAACCAGGCCTTGGACACTTCCAGGGATCCAGGGGCAGCCACAGCTTCTGTGGGAACCTGTGCCAGGGCCTGCCCACCCTCCCAGGGAAGGATCCTGAGGTCTGAGCTGCTCCTGTATTTTGGGAATGGTTATTCAAGGGCAGTTATAGTTAGTCAGGGGCTATTTAAAAATCCTGTCCCCTCTGCTCCCAGGCCCTGGCTCCAGGCTGCCTCAGAGCTGCCAGTGGGGATGACTTGCATGGATTGATTTATTTCTGATTTTTTCTTTTAATGGCCATAACCTCGAGGGGATTTTCTGCTCCTCTGGTTCCTCTTGGGTGTGAACAGCAGAGAGCAGGAAAATACATTTTTATGGATAAGTTGAGTTCCTTAGATATCAGCACATGGAGAAATAGATTCCTGCTGGGTGTTCCAGACTCCCAAACACAAGTAGCTGGGAATGCTGCTGAGTTGGGAGTGTGGATAAGATGCTCCAAGTGCTTTTTGTCTGCACATCATTCTTCTTTTCCATCCCCTTTGCACATGATCCTTCTGGGACTGTCCTTTCCCTGGAGAGCTGCCGTGGAGAGGCCTTTGGGATATTACAGAATCCCAGGATGGTTTGGGTTGGAAGGACCTTAAAGCCCATCCAGTCCCACTCCTGCTATGGCAGGGACACCTTCCACTGTCCCAGGCTGCTCCAACCTGGACATTTCCAGGGATCCAGGGGCAGCCACAGCTTCCAGGGCCTGCCCACCTTCCCAGGGTGGAATTCCTTCCCAATATCCCATCTATCCCTGCCTCTGTCCGTGTGGAGCCATTCCCTGCGTCCTGCCCCTGTCCAGAGTCCTTCTCCAGTTCCCCTGGAGCCCCTTTAGGCACTGGAGTCTCACCAATACAGGGTATTTGTATTTGGTGTCACTATCCCATGTTAGCCCACATTCCTGTGTCCTGGGGGTCCATACCCCATATCAGTGGGTGTTCCCATGCTCTGGGGACCAGCATTCCATGTCACACATTCCCTGTGCCCTGGGTGCCATTATCGCCCACTCCCAGTGCCATTATTGCCCATTCCCAGTGCCATTATCCCTGTTCCCATGCCCATTCCCGTCCCCCTGAGCCCCTCCCTGTGCTCTCCCCATTCCCAGTGCCATTATCGCCCATTCCCAGTGCCATTATCCCCGTTCCCATTCTCCCTGAGCCCCTCCCTGTGCTCTCCCTGTTGTCCCCATTCCCAGTGCCATTATCCCCCATCCCCAGTGCCATTATCCCTGTTATCCCCATCCCCAGTGCCATTATCCCTGTTATCCCCATCCCCAGTGCCATTATCCCCATCCCCAGTGCCATTGTCCCCATTATCCCCATCCCCAGTGCCATTGTCCCTGTTATCCCCATCCCCAGTGCCATTATCCCCATCCCCAGTGCCATTGTCCCCACTATCCCCATCCCCAGTGCCACTGTCCCCACTATCCCCATCCCCAGTGCCACTGTCCCCTCCTCTCCCGCAGCCCGAGCGCCTGCAGGGCACGCACTACTCGGTGCAGTCGGACATCTGGAGCATGGGGCTGTCCCTGGTGGAGCTGTCGATCGGAAGGTACCCAATCCCCCCGCCAGACTCCAAGGAACTGGAAGCAATTTTTGGCCGTCCTGTGGTGGACGGGGCGGAGGGAGAGTCCCCCAGCATCTCGCCGCGGGCCAGGCCCCCAGGACGCCCCGTCAGTGGTAGGGGCTGTGGTGTGCATCGGCAGCAACGCTTCCATGGGGGATCTGCGGGGCTGGGGTGGCTGGGGGAGCTGCCCTGCAGGAGGCTCTGCTGGGAGCGCCGCTAGGGAAGGCGACTTTGGCTCCTGCACGACACAGGTTGGTGGAATCGAGGTGGGGAGGGACCTCTCAGGATGGATTTGGGGTCTGTCCGTGGGCTCCTGAGATCCTCCTGTGTCCCACAAAAAGGCTGTGGGCACGGCTGGAATGTGGCTCCTGTGGAGAGGATGGTTTGAGGGACATTATCGCAGCCCCTTGTGCTCCTCAGGCTTTGCCTGTGCTGCCAGCAGGTTCTTCTCAGCAGGTTCTTCTCAGGCCTCAGGCAGCTTTTTGGGAAGAGCTCTGCTGGGAGCTCTCACAGAAGCACCAAGCAGCTCCAGAATTCCAGGGATGCTCTGTGGAGCCGTTTCCTTGGGAGCAGAAGGCTCTGGAAGTGCTGCCAGGCAGCCAGAGTAGATGGTCTGGTGCTGTCCAATAAATAAATCTGGACTGGAGGTCTGGTGAAAGAAATCCAAATTCTGGGAATGAACTTGATTCTATCTAATGACTCAATTTCCCTGGGAGTTGCCTCAGCCTCTCCCAGCAGAGCTCCCCCAAAGTCGTGTTTTTCACCCCAAACTGAGCCCTGAGCAGCCTCTCAGCACCGTTTGTGTCGTGTCACCCCCCAGGCCACGGGATGGACACCAGGCCTGCCATGGCCATCTTTGAGCTGCTGGATTACATCGTTAACGAGGTGGGTGTTTGCTTCCCCAGGGCTTCCTCGGGGATGTTGTGCTCTGCTGGGTCAGGCTGGGATCTGGAATGCTTGGTCACTCATGGAATCCAACATGGTTTGGGTTGGAAGGACCTTAAAGCCCATCCAGTGCCACCCCAGCCATGGCAGGGACACCTCCCACTGTCCCACTGCTCCAGCCTGGCCTTGGGCAGTGCCAGGGATCCAGGGGCAGCCACAGCTGCTCTGGGAATTCCATCCCAGGGCCTCCCCACTGTTACAGGGGGGAATTTCTTCCCAAATTCCCACCTAAACCTTCCCTCCCTCAGTTTAAGGCCATCCCCCTTGTCCTACCCAGCTTGCAAGGCCAACTCTCACAAACACAGCGATGGAAAATTCTCATTTTGGGATGGTTTCATCAGCCTCAGGCATGGCCAGAGCTGGGATTCGTGAGGCTGGATTTAGGATTGGGATGCTTGGTGATTTCCCAGCTTTGGCTGGGGTTCAGTGTGGGGTCCCCCAGGTGCAGAGTGAGCTGGAGCAGCAGGGAAAGGAATGGCAGGGAAAGGAATGGCAGGGAAGGAATGGCAGGGAAGGGTTTTCCTGGCTGGAAAAGCAGTGAGGATGAGGAGGATGAGAGTGGCTGTAGAGCACAGCTCCCTGACACTGATTTTTGGCACAGTAACACAGGAGTGGTGCAGGAACCCCTTTTCCTTCTCTCCACAGCCGCCTCCCAAGCTGCCAAGTGGAGTCTTCACGCAAGATTTCCAGGAGTTTGTAAATAAATGGTGAGGATTTCATCTCCTGGCTGAAGGTGGAGCCTTGGACGTGCTCCTTGACAGCTCTGCAGCTCCACCCTCTGTGTTCTGCCTGATCTCTCTCTCTCCCTGCCTGATCCCACGTTGTGCTGGGAGCTCCTGCCTTGGGAAGGGTTGCAATAAAAGCATTTTATTATTTGTGGGGCTGCTGAGCAGGATCCCAGCTCCTTCTAAATGTGAGCCTGGCAAGGGGGGTGGTGGAGCAGATCCTGGGGCTGAGTCACCCCGTGGGCACAGGGACACCTGAAGGTGCTGCCAGAGCTCCCAGTGAAGCAGAGATTGGATATTAAACCCCAGATTGCTGCCAAGCTTTAGGGCCTTTTCTCCATTTGCAGGGCACAGTTTGTCCCCACAGTGTGGAGGAGATGGATCCTGCAGCTCTCCCTGGGAGCTGAGCTGGCAGGGATCCCTCTCCCAGGATCCTGAGGGGCTCTGGGGGAAGCTGGGGCTTCTCCAGCCTGATCCCCACGTTCCCACAAGGAATCTCACCTTGGCTTCCCTCTCTTGTTCTTCTCATTTCAGCTTAATTAAGAACCCAGCGGAACGAGCAGATCTGAAGATGCTGATGGTGAGTGGGGAGAGGATTTTTCTGGTAGCTCTGCCAGCTGCTGCCCCATCCATCCCACTTGCTCCAAAGGCTGGGAATTCCAGGCTGAGCTCAGGATGAGGGACTGACCCCCTTTATCCAGGGGCAGTGCTGGATCTCTGCTGGGACAGCCCTGGCTCCTCACCTGGGCAGGTGGGGGGCACTGAGGGCTGGATCCCAGCTGTGCTCCCATCCCAGGGATCCAGCAAGTCCTGGGAAGGGGGGGGATCAGGTGAGACCCCACCTGCAGAGCTGCCCCAGCTCTGCTCCAACAGCAGGAGGGCCTGGAGCTGCTGGGAGAGTCCAGAGCAGGATCTGGAGCCCCTCTGGAGCTCTGGGAGAGCTGGGAGTGCTCACCTGGAGAGGAGAAGCTCCAGGGAGAGCTCAGAGCCCCTCCAGGACCTGAAGGGGCTCCAGGAGAGCTGGAGAGGGACTGGGGACAAGGCCTGGAGGGACAGGACACAGGAAATGGTTCCCACTGCCACAGGGCAGGGCTGGGTGGGATATTGGGCAGGAATTCCTCCCTGTGGCGGTGGGAGGAATATTTTCTCCAAATCCTCTTTCCCTGCCTCAGCTGTGGCACCAGGATCTTCCCCTCCTCTCCAGGGCATATCCCACAGCACAGGGCTGGCTTTTTGGGATCTGGGCTGCTCCTCTGGGCCGTTCCTGACCGTGTTTTCCCCTGTGCTTGCAGAGCCACACGTTCATCAAGCGCTCCGAGGTGGAGGAGGTGGATTTCGCGGGCTGGCTGTGCCGGACGCTGCGGCTGAACCAGCCCAGCACTCCCACCCGAGCTGCCATGTGAGCCCGGCTGGCACTCCTGCCTCGGGCAGCGCTTCCTCTGCTCCCTGCAGGGCACAGCTGCCCCTCCTTCCTCCCTCCCAGCGCCAAAGCTCCGGCCCGGGGCGGCTCCATCCTCCCGGGGCGGCTCCATCCTCCGGGGTCGGTCCCCTCGGACCTGGGGTGTTCCAGGCCTCTGCTCCAGCTCTGGAGCTCCTGACACTTGGGAATTGTGGTGCTGCTTATGTTGGTTTTTCTTTATTTTGGGTTTATTCTTATTTTTGGTTTGGGTTTTTTTGTAGTTTTGGAAATTAAGAAGGAAGGTGATGGGGGTGTGAGGTGGTGCAGGATGAGGGGCGGCTGGTGCTTCACCCCATCCCTGGTTTCTCTCTGGGATGGAGAATCTGTGGGATCAGGAATGGAGAAACCCTGCCCAGGGTGGCCCAGAGCAGTGTCCCTGTCCTGCCTGAGGCCACAGCTGGGCTGGGGGCAGAGCAGGGATTGCTGCTCGGTTTAAATCTGCTTTAAACGGTTCTGATGAAGCCTGGCTTGTCCTGAGCTGGATGTTCAGGGGAGGGGCTGGATCCATGGGGATGGGGATGGGGATGGGGATGGCTCCCACTTTTCAATGTCCAGGTGAGGGGAGAGGGTGGATTTTGGATTTTCCTTCCCTGGAGAGGTGGAGGCAGAGCCTGGCTGTGCCCAGGGTTGGGATCCCTCTCCTGACCCCATTGAGGGCACAGGGAACCCTCCAGGCTGCATTTCCCCCCTCCAGGCTGCATTTCCCCCCTCCAGACTGCATTTTCCCCCCTCCAGACTGCATTTTCCCCCCTCCAGGCTGCATTTCCCCCCCTCCAGGCTGCATTGTCCCCCCTCCAGGCTGCATTTCCCCCCTCCAGGCTGCATTTCCCCCGCTCCAGCTGCCTCCAGCCCATCCCAGGGCTGGCCTCATCCATTGTGGACGTGGCAGAGCTCCAGGATTCCCTGTCAGAGCCCCTGGCCGGGGATGAACCCACCCTGAGCGCACATTGTCCCTGGATTGTCCCTCCCATCGAGGACCCTGCAGCCCCCCAGGCCCCTTCCCACCACGTGGATTTTGGGGTGAATCATTCCCCTCCTACCCCCATGTGGGTTTGGCAACCCCTGAGCCCCCCGTGAGGATTTGGGAATTTTTTGGTGTTTTCCTTGTATTTTTTTTGGCTGTTTTTCACTCAGTCAGGCTGGCAGCTGCCATCCCCCTGCCTGCCCTGGGTCCCACCATGGCAGCCCCCCCAAAAATTAACTCCCAGGGCTGGGTACCCCCAAACCCCTCATCCCTTTTGCTTTCCTGTTTTCCAGCACAGGACAAAGGCACTGCCCTGCCTGGTGCCAACCCATGGGGCAGCCACATCCCCAAAGGGGGGACACCCAGATTTTTTGGGGGAACACCCTAATTTTGGGGGGAACACCCCAGATTTGAGGGGTCTGTGCTTGCTGGCTCAGCTCATGCCCAACCAAGCCTCCCTGGAGCCATGGGGTGCTCAATGTGATGGATTTTGCCTCTTATTTAATATGGGAAGGTTCCTCAAGTTTCGGGCTATTTTCCATCAGTTTTGGTGCTGGGTTTTGGAGAGGAAGAGGAGGAAAAGCAGGAGGATGATGATGATGAGGAGGAGAGCATGGATGGAGCAGTTTGGTGGTGCAATTAATTTTGGGGTTTTTTTTTTTTTTAAACTCGATATTTTCATCATGGACGGGGAGGGCGGGGAAATAATAAATAAACGGCACTTTACATTTCCAGGTGGTTTCTCTCCAAGGTTGTGCCCAGGGTGGGTTTAACCCCTTAGGAGCCGGAATTCCAGCTGGGAATGCTCTGCTGGCTCTCCCTGGGATGTGCTGGCCACTGCTGGCCACTGCTGCCTCCAGTGGGAGCCGCAGACACCGGAATGTTCCCGGCACGGGATGGATGTGGGATCCAAGGACCTAAATCCAGCTGGAAATATCTGGGGGGTGAAAAATACTTAGGGGTGGAAAGTATTTAGGGGTGGAAAATATTTGGGGTGAGCAGGAGCTGGGTGAAGTTAAAAAAAAAACCAAATTGGGCCCAAAATTGCAAAATATTTTGCAGGTTTTGGGCGGTGAATGATGCAGAGGCTTGGGGTGACATCAGCACGGTGACGTCCCTAATTCCAGGCTCCTTCTGGGGCATTTTTTGGGAGGTTCCATGGTGCCATCCCCAATTCCATGCTCGTTTTGGGACATTTTTTGGGAATCCCGTGATGCCATCCCCAATTCCATGCTCATTTTGGGACATTTTTTGGGGTCCCATGGTGCCATCTCGAATTCCGTGCTCATTTTGGGACATTTTTGGGGTCCCATGCGGTGGTCCCTGACTCCAGGCTCCTTCTGGGACATTTTTGGGGGATCCCACAGTGCCGTCTCTAATTCCAGGCTCCTTCTGGGACATTTTTGGGGTTCCCATGGTGCCATCCCTAATTCCATGCTCATTTTGGGACATTTTTGGGGTCCCATGCGGTGGTCCCTGACTCCAGGCTCCCGTGGTGCTGCTTCGGAGGGTCCTGGTTTGTTTTTTCCTGCTGTTTTGGGGTCCCCCAGGGCTCTGGGGTGCCCTGGGATGGACTCGCTGCACCCCTGGGAGCTGTGCCAGGCTTTGGTGGTGCCAGCTGGGAATTGGGGGGGGTCCCCAGGGTGGGGGTGACCACAGCCCCTGTGCCACAGTGGGATTTTGGGGGTGCAGGGTGGAATTGGGGGTGGCCAAGGGGGATCCCCAACCCCTGTTCATTTTATGGGGTACAACGAGGGGAGTCGGGGTTCTTCCCCCAAACACCCTCACAGGGGGGGTTCCACAGCTAATTTTGGGGGGTCTCGGTGCAGAGGGGGCACTCTGGGGTTGATATTTTGGGGGGCGCCCCGGGCGTGCCCCGGTCGTGCAGGGGGAAAGCGAAAGCAGCCGGGAGCTGGGGCTGCTGGGGCAGGGCAGGGACGGGCCCGGGGTGCAGCCCCCACACCCCAAACCCCACCCCAAAACCTCCCCCCGTTCCGTTTGGGGGTTCAGGGCCCCCTCAGTCCCCGCCCTCGGCCGTGCTTCCCCGTGCTGCCTCAGTTTCCCCAGCTGCTCGATGGGGTTCATGACCCAAAACCCCCCTAAAACCTCCCCAAACCCCCCCGAGGGGCGGGGGAAGGGTGAGGGGCGGGCGGGGAGCTGGGCCGGGGTTATTTAAGGGGAAAAAGGGGGAAAAAGGGGAAATCCCAGCGAGGGACGCGACCCCCGAGGGGGGAAGGGGAAGGGGGTGTCGATCGCAGCTTTGCTTTTCTCGCTTTCTCCTCCTTTAATGATCCCAAACCCCCCATGCCCAGCATTCCAAATTCACCCCAAATTTTCCCTTTTCCCGGGGCCGGGAAGGCGCTGGAATTGCGGGAGCCGAGCCGGGGGTGGCCCGGCCCCGCCCGGGTGGGGACAGCCCGGCCGTGTCCCCGCGTCCCCCGAGCCGCCGCCGTCCTTGCCGGGCTGGCTCCGAGCCCACCGTGACCTTGGGCTCCGTGTCCCCGTCCCCCAGCGGCCGCGGGGGACACGAGTGGCGGGGAGGGGCTGCGGGGACATTGGGGACACCGAGGGCGGCACGTGGTGCCTCGGGGAGGTGACCTGGGAGGGACATTGAGGGGCGGGGGGCGTGGGGAGGTGACACCAGCGTGGGGTGACGCGGGGAGGGGCCCGTGGGGGGACCCGAGTGGGTTTGGGGGGACAGGGAGGGGACCTGTGGGGACACGCGTGGGGCTGGGGGCGCGGGGAGGGGGTGACACGTGGGTGGGGTGAGCCAGAGGAGCACGGAGAGGTGACACGAGGGGTGACACGAGTGGCTTTGGGGGTGTGGAGCATAAAGGGTGACCCAGAGAGCCCGAGGGGTGACACCCGTGGGGTGACACCCGTGGGTTTGGGGACACAGAGGTGGCCCAGGGGGTGACAGGTGGGCAGGGTGACCCAGAAGGGACCTGTGGGGTGACACCCGTGGGTTTGGGGGGCACAGAGGGGCCCCAGGAGGTGACAGGTGGGCAGAGTGACCCCAAGGGGCTCAGAGTGGGGACACGAGTGGGTTTGGGGCCGGTGAAGGTGCCCCGGGGGGTGACACGAGGGGGTCTGGGGGACACCAGGGTGGCCCAAACGGGACCTGGGGGTGGCACAGTGGGGACACGAGTGGGTCTGGGGTCTGTGTGACACTGACGGGGATAGGGGGACACGAGTGGGTCTGGGGTCCGTGTGTGTGACACTCACACAGGGGGGAGGTGACACCGTGCGACACGCGTTGGTCTGGGGTCTGTATGACACTAACGAGGACAGAGGGACACGCGGGGGTCTGGGGTCCGTGTGTGTGACACTCATGGAGGGGAGGCGACACCGTGCGACAAGCGTGGGTCTGGGGTCTGTGTGACATTCCCGGGGACAGGGGGACACGTGTGGGTCTGGGGTCCGTGTGCCACAGAGGGGGAGGTGACGCGGTGCGACACGCGTGGATCTGGGGTCCGTGTGTGTGACACTCACACAGAGGGGGAGGTGACACGGTGCGACACGCGTGTCCCCGCTCGCGCTGTCCCGCGCTGGGGGGGGGTCCGCGGGGTCCCCCTGGGGTCTCCCCCGTGCGTGCCCCCCCCGAGCCCCCCCCGCGCTGCGCCCCCCCCCGGCCGGAGGCGGCTGCGCCCCGCGGGGGGGGC
>JAWWMS010000121.1:980020-998608 GCA_035048045.1 Chlorospingus semifuscus
CCCCGGGGCCGCCCCGTGCGGGGGCGTCGGGCCGCGCCGTCCCCGCGCACCCCAAGGTCGTTGGCGGCCGGGGGGCGCCGGCCCGGCCCTGCCCGCCCCGCTCCGGCCCTGCGCGCCCGGGGTTGTTTTTACCCCCCTCGGGCGTCCCTTATCTCCCCCCGGCCGGCTGCGGGCAGGGGGGGCCGCGGTGATAATCCCCCCGCGGGGCTGGGGCGCTGCTGCCCGCAGGAGCCCGGCGGGATAAGCCTCTCCCCCCGCGGGACTGCGCAGCGCCGAGGGCTCGGCGTGAGGGGCAGCATCCCTCGGAGCTGCCAAAACATTCCCCGCGTGCCCGGGCAGCCGGCGCTGCCTCCTCATCGTCATCCCCCACCCGGGGCTCGGGTTTGGGCGCGGTGGTTCCGGTCAGGTGCCCAAAAGTGCCGTGCCGTGCTGAGGCCCCCGTGACACAGGCAAAGGTCCCTGCCCTGTTCCCCTCGGAGCGGGGCTTGGTGGGGCTGGAGACGGGACAGAGTCACGGACACATCGCTGGCACCGTGGGCTGGCAGCCGGGCACTGCCAGGGAAAGGGTTCCTTGGCCGTGTTGTTCCAGGGGTGTGGGGAAAAGTTGGTTTGTGAAGCTGTATCAGGACAGGCTGAGGTTGGATATCAGGAAAAGGTGCTTTTTCCAGAGCATGGTGGGGTGCTGGACAGATTCCCCAGGGAATGGCCTCGGCCCCGAGGCTGCCAGAGCTCCAGGAGCGTTTGGACAGCACTGCCAGGGATGCACGGGGTGGGATTATTGGGGTGTCTGTGCAGGGCTGGATGGTCCCTGTGGGTCCCTTCCAGCTGAGGTTATTCCATGATTCCGTGGAAAGCCCTGGGACTCCGGCAGCAGCACCAGAACGTGTAAATCCCAGTGTTCCTCTGCTGAAAGCGACAGTTCCTGTTGTACAAGCCCAGCCGACGTGACTGCCCAGCCCCTGCCTGGCTCTCGGTGTTCCCTGAGCTCCTGCAGACCCTCAGGACGGCTTTGGGCAGCCAAAGTTTCTGTGGGCTCAAGGACTCTTGGTGGTGAGAGTTTGCTGCCGTCCCAGCTCAAGAGCAGCCGTGTTCCCAGGGCTGTTGGTTGTCCTGGCTATCGAAACCATAACTTATATAATAACTGGTTTATGGACACGGGGAGAGAAAGGTTCTGCCTGGAAGAATTTACAACCTAATGAGGGTTGAAGTTGTGCTCGGCGTAGCAGCGGAGCTAAAAGGTCATCGTGGCGCTTTCCAAAAGTGTTTGGGGTGGTTGGTGGTGGTGTTTTTCAAGGAATTGTGTGATTTCTCAGGGATTCTGCCCGTCCTGGTTGGAAATTGCAGCGTGTGGGCTCTTCTGGAGGCTGAGCAGGAAGAGCTGGGCTGGCTTTAATTCTGATGGTTTTGCTGGAGTTGTTGGATTTCAACTACTTTAAAAAAAATAAAAGAGACCGAGAGAAACTGAGGAGTTTATTAGAGAGGAGCCTTTCTTGTTTAATATTCATTGTGGCCCCTGTTTAGGCTTGTTCTGGTGAAAGAGGGAGTGAAGAGGCGCAACCCAAACACGGGTGAGATGGTGGGATTTTTCCACCAAGCCTTAATTGCTTCAGTAACTCCAGGGAGGGTTTTGCAAGGCAGGAGCTCTTAATAAATGTGGTGGTGAATGAAAGTAGTTCCTCACTTTGCTGCTCTGCAACTCTTCCTCTGCCTTTTTTTTTTTTTTCTTTTTTTTTTTTTTTAATTATTAATCGTTTTTCACTCGTATTTCATCTCGTGGCCGTGGGTCTGGTGAAGATCTTTAGCTGTGGCTTCACGAGGAGCTCTGCTCTGTGGAGGAACTGGGTGGAATTAATTTGGCACGGTGAGGGCGGCCGGGCTCCCTTCGTGTTTGGTGACTTTTGGAAGCAGAATTAAAAATTCCAGTTGTTCTCCCAGCGTGGGAATTTGGATGTGGGCACGGGAGGCAAATGAGGGGTGAAATTTATGCTGCCATCGAGGCTCTCTGGTGGTTTGGGTGCTCCTGTCTCCCTTCAAGACCTTGTTTGGGGATCGAGTGCTGGGGTTTAGCTGCAGGATCGAGTCCCGTGCAGGTGTCCCACCTGAAAATCCCGGGTGTGTGTTTGAGACAGAGTCTAAACGCTTGAGAACTGTGGTTTAATCTTGATTTAAACTGACACTTGAGGGTTCTCTCCCCGTCTCGGGATGCTGAGTTTTTTGGAAGACGAGCTTGTGTGGCGAACAATTAGAACCCTGCTCCTTATCTCTCCTAGTCCAGGCAATAAACAGTTGCTTTAACTACACTCTCAACCCGCCTTAACCTCAAATTTGAGCAGACCGGTCCCAGTCTGTAATTAAAAGCCTTTTGAGGAGCAGAACTCGGGGAAAGAGAGGAAGACAGGCAGTGTCTGGTCTGAGGGAAGCGTTCATCCCCAGCCCCGTGGCCCTTTGATCCCAACCGGTGCCGTGTCCGTCCCTGTACCTGTGCCTGCAGCGTCCCAGAGGAGCTCTGCAGGACGTCAGCGGGAGTAAACGAGGTCAGGCCGGGCTGGGATCCTCTCCGAGCAGCCAGGGCCGATTGTTCCCCGCCCAGCCCCCTGCCCGTATCGCCTTCCCTGCGCTCAGTTTCAGTTTCCCACCGGCTCCGGTGGCACGGCCGGGCCGGCTCCCGGTGGGGATCCGGGGGTGTCCCGCAGCAGCCCCGGGTGCAGGTGCTGCAAGGGAACTGGAGGGAACTATGGGGCTCGGCTTAGTGCCACGAGGTGCGAGAAACTGGAGACTGCTGCGAGCTGCCCCGGGGCTGCAGGTGGGAGCCAAGGGCACGGCGGTGGGATGAGCTGCAGATCCCCTGGCAAGCAGCGGCTTCCCAGCAGCCTGGCATCGCCCATCCCTGGAAAAATGTGCGGCCAGAGAGCCGGGAATGTGACCTGCCAGCGCTGGCCTGGCTGGCTGGAACGCTGGCATCCTTCTGGGCTTGAAATCCCAGCACCCTTGGGGTTGTTCTCCTCCTGTTCCCCACCCCTGTGCCCTCTGACTGGAACGCTGGCATCCTCCTGGGCACAAACTCCTCTTGTTCCCCACCCTGTGCCCACCTGCTGGAATGCTGGCATCCTCCTGGGCATGAAATCCTGACACCCTCGGGGTTGTTCTCCTGTTTCCCACCCTGTGCCCACTGCCTGGAACGCTGGCATCCTGCTGGGCATGAACTCCTCCTGTTCCCCACCCTGTGCCCACCTGCTGGAATGCTGGCATCCTCCTGGGCATGAACTCAAGAGTCGTTCTCGTCCTGTTCCCCACCCCTGTGCCCACAGCCTGGAACACTGGCATCCTGCTGGGCATGAACTCCTATTCCCCACCCCTGTGCCCACCTGGAGCCCGTGCCCCTCTCCCGACCTGTCCCTGTGCCTGGTTTCTCCACAGCAGAGGATGCTCCCCGCTCCCAGCGCTGGGTTTTAACTCCCTCCTCCCCACCCTTCCCTCCACTCCTGCTCCCATGTCCTTCCTGCTTCGTGCACCTCCTCATTTCCCACCAGCACTCTGGGAACCAGTGAGTGAATGAGATTTTTCCCCGTTGTTTGCTGGAGCTGGGAAGTGCCGGAGGTGGGCTTGTAGCTACAGGTTGCAGCTCCTGGAGCATCGTGCCCCGACAGGCAGAGCAGAGAGGGATCAGGATCAGCATTGCCTGGTGCACCCCAGCAGGGCAGGAAGGAAGGAAGGAGGGAGATCCGTGCTTGATGGAGCCCTGCTTGCTCCAGGGATTCGCTTTTGCTCGTCATGCCCCGAGCCGGGAATGGCGGGACGAGCTGGCTGTTAATCCACAAACTGGGAATTACATAAGGGGCTGCCCTGCCCTGCTGTCTCACCAAACTCCAGCCTTATTCTTTTATTTATTTTGCCTTTTCTTTCCCCCCCTCAACCTTCCCGGTGTGGAAAAGAGCAGCAGGTCTGTGAGGTGTCATTTGAGGCAATTAGATTGATGCCAGAGCCTCGGGCAGGGAATGTCAGGAGTGGTGGGGGGACAGTCCTGGGGCAGGGGACAGCTCTGGGGGCTCCTGCAGCAAATGGGAATGGGGGGATTTGGGGTTTGAGCAGTTCCTAGGGCTCTCTGTTTAGGAGACAGGAGAGATATGACAGGGCTGGGGAACATGGAGTGAGGGGTAAATGCTGTCTGGCACCTGTGGGAATGGGGGATTTGGGGTTTGAGCAGTTTTTATGGTTCTCTCAGTTGAGGAGGCCACAAGAGCTGTGACAGGAGAGGGGAAATTGGGGTGAAGGGGTGGATGGGATTGGTTTCTCTCAAGGAAACACTGGAGTGACTTTGGGAGGATTTTGGCTGGAGTGGGGGCAGGCTCTGGCCTGTGAAGGGGAGGGGGTGTCCAAGCATGACCTGCTCTGGTTGTTCTCCAACCTGGAGCAGCTGGGCCGTGCTGGGGGTTAAAGCCTGGAGTCCTCAATTGCTCCCTTGCAAAGGGGCCCCACGCTGCCTTTTGGAGAGCAGTTGCTTATTCCTGCCTGGATCCTGGTGCCTCCAGGCTCCCAGGTTGGAAAAGAACTCCTGGGACAGAGCAGCTCCTGCAGCCAGCGCTGGAGCACACACAGCCTCGTGCATTGTGCACTTCTTCCCCTTTTTCCCTGACACTCCTGAGACTTTCTGAAGTATTTTGGAGAACCGTGGCTGGCTCAGCCACGGCCTGGTGTTGTCCAGAGTCTCCAAAAACCAGGGAGCTTTCCCACAGGAGCCAGGTGGGACAGAACCTGTTGGAGGGCCAGGACTGCAGCAGTGTGGGCACACTGGGGCTCAGTGAAAAGGGTTTGTTTGGGCAGCAAAACTGATTTTCCTTGAGTTCCAGGGTATCCAGCCTTCCTGGGCTCTGGGCTGAGCTCAGGTGGGCTCAGCTTAGCCTGAGGATTGATGAGGCCTGGGAGGTGCTGGAACAGAGGTGGGTTTGGAGCAGGGATTGGGGGTCTGTGAGCAGCTCTCAGCAGTTTGGGGTTTGTTTTGTCTCCGTGCAGGGGAATGCCTGTGACCTGTTGGTGCTGCTGGGGACAATCCCAGCACACGGAGTTGGTGCCACGGACTTTAGTGCTGGGAATGGGGGAGCTCCTCACCCCAAAATACCCCTCACACCCAGAGCTGGGGTGGGAGACTCCCTGGGCTAAAAGGCACGTTCCTGCCGGATTAAATCCGGCCTCTGATGACAAAGGAGAAAATTGGCGAGGAGGGCTGGGTGGAGGAACCAGTTCAGGCTCACCTTGCAACATGAGAGGAGTTCGGTGCTGTCAGGGCTGAGGGTGGCAGCTGGGGAGGCTCTGGAACAGCACCAGTGTTTGGCCACCCCGTTGTCCATCGGGATCCACGTCCTGCCTTTGGCCAGCAGCTGGAAACTGAGGTTTCCCAGGAGCTGTGCTGTGCCCTGCAAGGGAATCCCAGCCCAGTTCCATCCCTGGGAGCTGTGCAATGTGGCATTGGGTTGTGGAGGTGAATCCTTGGGGAGCACCATCAGGATTCTGGGAGATGCAGAGTCTTGCCCAGGCCTTTGGGATGAGCCTGTCTTGGTGACACTTGTCCTTCCTCTGGAGCAGTTCCACACCTGGCTTGTCCAGCCTCATCAGGCCCAGCACGTGAAAACCACTGGAGCTCAGGCAGTTTGGGAAAACCGAGAGGAACAATTCCCTTTCTTCCTGGTGGCTCCATAGCAGCATTGCCAACAACTCCCTGTCGGTGATGAGGGATCCCAGACCTCCAGCCCCACCGTGGTGGTCCCTCCATGGTTCCTGCTTTATTCCATTAAAGTTCCTGGGATGCTCCTGGAGGGTGTGAGGGATGTTCAGACCCAGGCCCCCATCCAGACTTGAGTGGGAGCAGCTGCTCTTCCTGCCAGAAGCTGCAGGATGTGGGATTCTCCTCTCCTGGCTGTTCCTGCAGTGCTTTGGGTGCTTCTTCCCTGGGCCTGGAGTGCCAGGGGAAGGGGGAACATCCCATCTAAACCTGCTCTGTTTGAATCCATTCCCCCTTGTCCTGTCCCTCTGTGTCCCTCCCTTCTCTCTTGGAGCCCCTTCAGGCACTGGAAGGTCTCCAGAGCTCTTGCAGCAGCATTCCAGCATCCAGAGCACCTACAAGAAGTGGGGTGCTCTGATCTTTGGAACGACCAGAGCAATGCAGCCCCTCTGAGGAGCCCCTGGAGCAGGGTTTGGTCAGGGCTGTGATCTGGAGCCTCTTTGGGACCCAGCTGAGCCCTCCTGGTGTGCTTCAGTCTCATTCCTCACATCCCAAATCCAGACCTGTGGTCGCTTTTCCCTGCTCAGGGCCTGCAGGGGATGGGTGCCCATGCTTGGGGAACAGAGCCAGATTGTCCAAAGCAGCCACAGACATTTGCAGGGCGCTGGTTCTGCCTCAGTCTCTTCACTTCAAGAGCTGCATGATCTTGGTCATGTTACCCCAGATGGGTGTCCAGGCAGGACAGAAGAAAGCTGGAATTCACTCTTGGCCATTGATGACTCCATTGCCTTCTCAAGACCAAGGATTTCTTCCCACTGCACCATTGAAAATGTAGTTTTATTTAAAAGAAAAGCAGGCTGAGGGGTTTTTAATCTTGATTTTTCCCACAGTGCAGTTCCTTCTGTTGATGTTCAGGGTCTTCCTCTCAGGAACACCCAGCTGGTTCTCCAGGTCCAAATAATTGGGATAGTTTGGCCCTAAGGCACTGACAGCGCATTTCCTTGTTGGGAGCAGCTGGGTTTCCATGGCTCGGTGGAGTGGTTGGAATTGTGACTTCTCCCAAGGAGACAGAACCTTCTCTTCCCTTTATCCTTCCCCTTTCCCCTTCCTTCCCCGTCCCTGTTCCCAGCTCCCAGAGCAAGCCGTGTGTCCCGGGGCTCGCTGCAGTTTCGGGTGGATCCTGGGCAGGGTGGGACCTGCTGGGGCCTGTCCTGGGCTGCTCCCAGCCCGGCTCTGCCTCTGCTGCCCCGGCCACAGAGCTGCCTCAGCCAGGCTGGCACAGCTGGGACAGGGGCACTGCGGTGGGCTGTCCCTAAATGTCAGCATTGGGGTGGGAGCTGTTCTAGGGGAAATGTCTGTCTGTGCAGGGTGGTGAGGGGCTGCTGGGGTCGTGTTTGGGCTTGGGCAGCAGCCCCTGGAGTGATTTTTTTGTGTAAAGCACCATTATCAGCAGCCCCTGGAGTGGTTTTTTATGTAAAGCACCATTATCAGCAGCCCCTGGGGTGTTTTGTTGGTTTTTTTTTGTGTAAATCACCATTATTTTAATAATTCTCCCCTGGTGCTGCTGCTGAAGCTGCCCTGCCTCAGTCGTGTGTGTTTGCTCCAAGAAATCCCAGAGCAGCTTGGGATCCTTGGGCACCTTGATTATCCCAAGTTCCAGAATGGTTTGGGTTGGATGGACCTTAAATATTCCTGCCATGGGCAGGGACATCCTGCAGTGACCCAGGGTGCTCCAACCTGGACTTGGACACTTCCAGGGATCCATGGGCAGCCACAGCTGCTCTGGGAATTCTCCCCAATATCCCTCTCACCCTGCCCTGTCAGTTTGATCCATTCCCTCCTGGCCTGTCCATCCTCATGTCCAGAGTCCCTCTCCATCCCACAGCCCCAACATCCCCAGGCACTCCCAGAGCTCAGCTCTCCCCAGAAATGCTGCTGTGTGCATTGCAGGACTCCCCAAAGCCATTTTGCCTCGTGCTGCCTGGGAAGGGTGATGCTGATTCTCCCTTCCTGCCCCCAGCAGGTGCCAGGTGTTGCTCAAGTTCTCACCTGTGCCGCTGCAGAGGGCGGCACCTCTGCCTTTGGAAGGGATTTGGGATCTTTTCCGGATTAGAGCACGTAGAGAGCATTGGCTGTTCCTGTTCCCCAGGTGTGACCCAGCTCTTCCACCTGGCTATTCCTCAGCCCTCCCAAACTGCTCAGCTTCCTCTGAATTTTAAGGCAAAGAAGTGAAGAGAAAAGGCAAAACAACCACTGAGGTTCTGTGGAAAACTGGTAATTAAAGAGGTGTTTTGTCAGCACTTTTGGTTGGGATCCCATCTTGATGTGGTCGCCTCATTTGAATGTAAATGTCAAATTCCAGAGCTCCTGGAGGAGAGGGATTGGGTGACATCCTGCTGAGGGAAGCACAAGCTCAGGGGTTTCAGTGAGCCCTGGGTGCTGCTCGTGGGCTGGGGGGGTCTGGGAGGAGAGAGGTGAGAAATTGGATTTAAAAAAGGAAAATAAAATGGCAGCGGTGAGGTCACAGCTGGGGTGCTGTGTCCTGCTCTGGCCCTCACTGTGAGAAGGACACAGGGGCTGGAGAGAGCCCAGAGAAGGGAATGGAGCTGGGAAGAGTCTGGAAAACATCTGAGGGAGCTGGGGAGGCTCAGGAGTGACCTTGTGGCTCTGCACAGCTCCTGGCTGGGGGGACAGCCAGGAGGGGTCAGGTTCTGCTCCCAGGGGACAGCAGGACGAGAGGGAACAGCCTTGAGTTACACCAGGGCAGGCTCAGGGAGGATATTGGGACAATTTCTGCATGGAAAGAATGATTGGACATTGCCCAGGGAGTTCCCATCCCTGGAGGTGGCTCTGGGCTGGGGACAGGGTGGCATTGGGCACAGCTGGGGCTCAGGGATCCTGCAGGGCTTTTCCAACCTCAGGAATTCCATTTCAGTGTTGAGGAGCAGCGTCCAAAGGCGATGGGGAATCAGCTGGATGTGGAACATCAGCTCAGGGAGGTGCAGAACTTCCCTCATCCCCGTTCAGCACCCAAAAAATGACATTTTTCCTGCCTGTGTGTGCCAGGCTGACCTGTGGAGCTGGAATAGCCACAGCTCTGTTGTGTTGGGACTTTGGAAGCTCTGAGGGGGCTCAGAGCAGGGTTGGGGCTGCACAGGGAGTCCCACCAGGCTGTCAGTGATGTTCCTAAATCACCTGGAGGGCTCTGCTGCTGCTCCAACCCCTTTTCCTCACGGGCTGTATTTCACCTCAATGGTTCTCTCTCAGTTGGGCCATTCCCAAACTTGTCCCCCAGTGCCACTTTTGGGGTGAATTGTGGCGCCTCTGAGCCCTGCAGAGCCACCCAGCCTGGGCCAGGGCCCTGGAACACCCCAGGCAGGCAGGCAGGGAGGGAATGGAGCTGCTGGGAAATGCAGGTCAGGAGTTGAGGCTCCCCCTTGGTGGCCCATTCAGACCTTGCCTTGCCAGGGAGGGACGAGCTGTGGTTGTGCCAGCAGCTTTTGTCACTGTCACCTGGCTTCAGCACATTCCCAAGTGGATTTTGCCCATTCCATCGTGGCCTTGAGCCCTGGTGCCATGAGCAAACAGTGGATTTGGGGTGCCTGGAGCAGCTTTTGAGTCACCCACCTTTCCCAAAACCCCAAATCCATCCTTTGGAACGCTCCATTTCCCATTGGAGCTGTTGGAAAGGGAATGGGGGGGATGTTTTAGGGACTCAGTCTCTGGATGTGGCTGGAGCATCCAGGCCCTGAGCCCATTCCTGGGGGGCTCAGGACGCCCCCTTTGCCCCCAGCAGCCCCGGCCTCCGCGGCCGTGGGACACAAAGGCCGTGTTGTGTGCGGGGTGGCCGAGTTGGAGCAGGCTCCAGGGGCAGTCTCATGACCCTGCAGCCATTCCCACACTGTGGGGATCATTATCCCAGCCCCAGGCTGGGGGGGACCTTGTCTGGCTGCTCCCCAGAGCTGGGCTGTGTGGGGACAGACACAGATCCCTCAGGACCCTCCAAACGCTGCACGCAGCTCCAACTCACTGGGTTTGAGAGGGAAAAACTTGTAAAGCATCTCTTGTAGAGAGGAGGGAGAGGGGGAAGCCCCAGTGCTGGCTTTGGGGCTGGCAGGGATGTGGGATCTGCTCCAGTCAGGTTTTGGGGAGCTCTGGAGCTGCCCCGGTGGGAATGAGACAAGTGGGGCTGAGGCAGCAAAGCCTCCCTGGAGCCCCAACTCAGGATCCCCTGGGATGGGGAGGGGTGAGCTTGTCCTGGAACCCCAGCTCAGGATTCCCTGGGATGGGGTGACCCTGCCCTGAGATCCCCTTGGATGGGGTGACCTTGCCCAAGGTCACCCCTGAAGCCAGGTCTGGTGTGGAATGGTGCCACCAAACAGCCCTTTCCTCCCTGATGCAGAAATCATGAAATGAGGGTTTAAAGGTCAAAGCCTGGAGCTCAGGAGGTGGCTCTGGAGTCGATCCCAGGAGTCTCAGGAAGCCACCTGGCTTTGGTGCTTGGTGTTGGTGGCAGGACTGGTGCCTGCTCTGCACATCCAGCCCCCCAGGCCCTCCCTCCTCCTCCTCACCCCATCCCATTCCTGCTGGGAGCTCAATCCTGGTGTCCTCCTGCTGTTGGTTACCCAGGGATTGCTCCAGATCCCTTCTCCACAGCCCCAGACCTGCCTTCTCCTGCCTTTTCTCTGTGTAAAACAGGAAGGTGCCAAAGTTAAACTTATTTTCTGGGCTTAACAAAACGTTTCAAAAATAAGTAAATATGGAAAACTACTGAGGAGGCCGGGGGTGGGTGGGGGAAGCCGGAGTTGTGCAACCTGGGCTCCTGCTCCGTGCTGGGACCCGGGCCTGGGAGCTGCTTCCTGAATAATTATTGCTGTTCTGGATCCATCCTGACTCATCTGTCCCCCCCATGGCCTGGGGCAGGCCACGTCCTGCCGTGCCTCAGTTTCCCCACCTGGAAATCAGGAACCTGCATGCTCCAGCCATGTGCTGGGGTGAATTTTGGACTGGTTTGTTTGTGGATTTCTTGGCTCCTGCTGATCCCAGTGCTTGGGATGGGGGAATTACATTGATTTTCCAGCAAAGGCATTGCTGCTTCAAGGAGCATGTGGATTTGTGCTTGAGATGGACAGGAGGGAAATGCTATTCTTAATTTCTGGGATTGTGGGAGAATTAGGGACTGCTCAGGCTTGCAGTCAGCCCCAGTGCCCATTTCCCAGCAAAGGCTGGGTTTTTCCAGCCTTTGGAGTCAAGTGGATGTGTCAGGAGTGACTTTATTTATTTATCTTGTCCCAAACAAACCCCTGGCATTGGGAAGAGCTGCTGCTTCTGCTGGAACCTGTCCAGGATCCGGGTCTGGTGCTGGCACTTGGTGATGCCGGTGTCCTTTCCTCTCTCCTGCTCCCAGGAAGGAGCAGGAGCTGCCTCAGCTTCCAGGGATCAGCTCTGCTCTGTCAAACACCTGCAGCAGCAGCGTGGGGAGGCCGGGGCTCCCCTCTCCCTGCCCTTCCCAGAGGATATTCCCTGCCCAGTCTCTCCAGGGGTGCTAGCAGCCAGGGATCAGTGGTGGGAATGGTGTTCCAGTGGTGACATCATGGAGCTGGGGACCTTCCCGGCAGGAATGGGACTGGGAGATGCTCCCAGGGCAGGACTGGGGTGCTCTGGGGAGGCTCGGGGTGCCATAGCCCCACGCTGGGCACAGCTGTGCCCGCTCCAGGTGCTGCCTGGCTGGGTGATGCCAGCTCCGTGCCAAGGCTTGCTGCTCTGGCCCGGATCCGTGCTAATTCAGCTGTTCTCACTCGAGAGCACCTGGCCCCTGTTCCTCCTCCTCCTCCTCGCCAGGTAAGCACAGGCCGGGCAGGACGATGGGAGAGGCACGGGGACACACTGCCAGGTGCGTCCCTCAGGAATTTGGGGATTCTCCCGGTGTCTCCAAGCTCTGACTCACGGCCTTGCCCTCCTTCCCCGCAGCCTTTAGCCTGGAAGATGGCGGGTGGCGTGGACGGCCCCATAGGGATCCCGTTCCCGGATCACAGCAGCGACATCCTCAGCAGCCTGAATGAGCAGAGGAACAACGGGCTGCTGTGCGACGTGGTCATCCTGGTGGAAGGCCAGGAGTTCCCCACCCACCGCTCCGTCCTGGCGGCGTGCAGCCAGTACTTCAAGAAGCTCTTCACCTCAGGGTTAGTGGTGGACCAGCAGAACGTGTATGAGATAGACTTTGTGAGTGCGGACGCGCTGTCGGCGCTGCTGGAGTTCGCCTACACCGCGACCCTCACCGTCAGCACTTCCAACGTCAACGACATCCTCAACGCCGCCACGCTGCTGGAGATCCCGGCCGTCAGGGATGTCTGCACGGATCTCCTGGAGAGGAAGATTCTGGCCAAAAATGACCAGATGGATACAGTAGATCAAATTGATCAGAGGAACCATCTCAGAGCAAAAGAGTACCTGGAGTTCTTCCAGAGCAACCCCGTGAACGGCCACCAAGGCAGCTTTCCGTGGACCAACCCAGAGTTGAGAGACCTTCAGAGACTGAACTTCCGAGGCCAAGAGGAGGAGGAGGAGGCGAACTGCAACGGCCTGGACTTCTACTCGCAAGCCACCCCAACCGAAAGACCAAAGGCAAGTGACTGTGACCCCGACAGCAACCCGGCCATGTGGCTGGAGCGCGAGGACGAGGAGCAGGTGGGCGGCGGGATGTTCTCCCCTTCCCAGAACGGACATTACAGCAGCCGCGGCCTGGCCACCCCGGCCGAGGAGGAGGGGGGCACCCCCAGGGGCCCCCTGGACCCGCAGGAGGCCGGGGACTCGCCCAGCTTCATCCCCACGGGCACGGAGACGGAGGACGATGCCAGGGAGGTGGATGACCTGGCCGCCAGCGCCCTGCTCCAGCAGATGATCAACTCGGTGGGGCGGCAGCAGCTCGGCGACGACGACCGCAAGGACGAGGACGGGGTCATGGATTATTACTTGAAATATTTCGGCAGTTCCAGCGAGGGCGACGTGTACCCGTCCTGGTCGCAGAAGGTGGAGAAGAAGATCAGGGCGAAAGCATTCCAGAAGTGCCCCATCTGCGAGAAGGTGATCCAGGGCGCCGGGAAGCTGCCGCGCCACATCCGCACCCACACCGGGGAGAAGCCCTACGAGTGCAACATCTGCAACGTCAGATTCACCAGGTACGGCTGGGCACAGGGGCTGCACCCAAATCCAGGGGCTGCACCCAAATCCAGGGGCTGCACACAAACCTAGGGTCTGCACCCGAACCCAGGGTCTGCCCACAAACCCTGGGCTGCACACAAATCCTGGGTCTGCACCCAAACCTGGGGTCTGCACCCAAACCTGGGGTCTGCACCCAAACCCAGCCCTCCCCTCACTCCAGGAACCAGCCCAGGGTGATTTTATCTCTCTGCTCAACTCATTTCCATCCTAACTGGCGAGTTGGGGCTGGAGGCCAAAGTTTTCCAGGGAGCAGTTTAGGGGTGTGACACCTGAGCTATCTCAACGGCCTGGCTCGATGGCCAGTTCCACCATCCTGCTGTCCTGACTTGCTGAGCTCTGCTGGAAACCTGACATGATGGGGACACAGAGCTGCAGCTCTTGGTCTGTCCATCGAGGCAGGAGCAGGGGCATGGTTTGGGCATGGCTCATGGCATGGCTGAGGTGGTGCTGGCTGGGTTGGAGGGAGGTCGGAGCCCACTCGTGTCCTTGGCAGAGCGAGCTCTGCAGCCCCGGTGCAGCTCCCGGGGGCGTTTGCCACGGCCCCGTTCCTAATCAGGGCTGCTCTGCTCCCTGCCTGGGCCACGGGAGCACCAAAGAAAGGGGACATTGTTCGGGCAGCTCCGGTTCACTCCAGTCCGTGCCCGGGCACCGCCTCTTCTCCCCGGCTCTGCGGGGCTGGGCCGGCCCGGGGGTCCCAGCCTGGAGCAGCCCTGGGCCTGCGAGGGGCAGCGTGGGCTGCCGGGCCTGGGGCTGCTGCCTTCCCTTTCCCTGCTGCCTTCCCTTTCCCTTCTTTTTCCCTTTCCCTGCTCCCTTCCATTTCCCTGCTCCCTTCACTTCCCCTGTTCCCTTTCCTTTTCCTGCCTGCTCCCTTCCCTTTCCATTCCCTTTCCCTGCTCCCTTTCCCTTTCGCTGTTCCCTTCCCTTTCCCTGCTCCTTTTCCCTTTCCCTTTCCCTGCTCCTTTTCCCTTTCCCTGCTCCTTTTCCCTTTCCCTGCCTGCCCAGATGTTCCCACTGTGCCAGTTTCCCCAGCCCTTCCATGCCCCTGGTGCTCTGGGGGCTCCATCCCGTGTGGGATCCGTGTGGGATCCATGTGGGATCCGTGTGAGCTCCCCAGGCCCCCGGGGTGCAGCCCGAGGGGCCGAGGCCGTGTCTTGCCCCTTCCCCTGGTCCCGGCCGCGCCCAGCCCACGTTGGAGAGCTGAGGAATGCAGATAATGGCAGGGGCAGGGTGCCAGCCCTCCCTCCCCGCTCCCCCGGCCCTGCCACGCGGCACCTCCCTGCTCCGGGGCCGGGGCTGGTCCCACAGCGACCCCACATCGATCCCAGAGCCACCCCACAGCCATCCACAGTGACCCCACAGCCACCCCATAGCCTCCTGTGCACCATCCAGGCCCTGGAAATGCCACAGGGTGGTCCCTGACAGCTGCTGGCACTGAGACATGAGGAGAGGCACGGGGGGGACTTGTGGGGAGGGGGAGTTGGTGGGGCAGTGCCACCTCATCCTTTTTCCATTCCGCTCCCATTCCTTGGCATTAGGATCTGCTCCCATTCTGTAGGACCCTGCTCCCATTCTGTGGGATGAGAACCTGCTCCCATTCTGTGGGATGAGGATCTGTTTCCATTCTGTGGGATTAGGAAATGCTCCCTGCTGGCTCCCAGGAGGGCCTGGCACCTGTAAAAAAGCTGCTTTTCCAAACCACCAGGTTCCAGCCAAAACACATCCTCCTGCTGCTTCCCACAGCAGCTTTGGGAAGCCTGGACAGGGACAGGGAACTGTCCTTGGCATCGCTGTTCCCGTGCCCTGAGCTCCATTTATTCCCTATTATTTATTCCCTATTATCCCTTTGCTCTCCTTCCCCATCCACGGCTGGAATCAAATCCCTTGCCCGTTCCGTGGGAGGGGTTTGGGAGGGGGTTTGGGGTGTGGCAGGAGGATCGGGGCTGCTCCAGCCGGGTGTTCCCCACCCAGCCCGGCCCTGCTCAGGGATTTTTGCTCCCTGGCGTTTCCTGGTTCCTCTGCGGTCACAGGGGGAGGAGCAGCTCCCATAAAAAAAGAGTTGGGGAGGTTATAAAATGATAAATTTTAATTTCACAAGCCGCTTTGTGTGTCACTCAGAGCTGGACACGACCTTGGGGCTTTGATGCTTCCCTGGGCTTTAGGGTTTTTGGGATCCTGTGGGTTCAGGGCTGGGATCTGGGTGATCCATGCAGGAATGGGGTGGATCCCTTGGGAAGGGTCGGGAGGTGCTGGGGAGGGCAGGAGGGGCTGCCCTGCCTGGCCACGTGCTCGGGGCTGGGTTTGCTGCAGGAATCAGTGATGGCTCACAGGGCCCTGCTGGCCCCAAATGAGCCATGTGTGACCCCATAGCTGTGATCAGCCTGGGCTGGGCAGGGGGTGACCCCATAATGCTGCCCAGACCCTGTATGTGGCACTGTGTGACCCCATAACCCTGCTCAGACCCTGTATGGGGCAATGTGTGACCCCATAACACTGCCCAGACCCTGTATGGGGCACTGTGTGACCCCATAATGCTGCCCAGACCCTGTATGTGGCACTGTGTGACCCCATAACCCTGCTCAGACCCCGTATGGGGCAATGTGTGACCCCGTAACCCTGCTCGGACCCTTTATGGGGCACTGTGTGACCCCATAACCCTGCTCAGACCCTGTATGGGGCAATGTGTGACCCCATAGCCATGCCCAGACCCTGTATGGGGCAATGTGTGACCCCATAACCCTGCTCAGACCCTGTATGGGGCAATGTGTGACCCCGTAACCCTGCTCAGACCCCATATGGGGCAATGTGTGACCCCGTAACCCTGCTCAGACCCCTGTATGAGGCAGTGTGGGACCCCATATGTGACAGTGTGTGACCCTACCCTCACACCCTGCGCTGGGTGATGCTCAGCCCCACACCAGGAGCTGCCAATGTCCATCCCCACACAGGAGCTGCTCAGCCCCATTCCAGCCCTGTTCCAGCCCTGTATTGCTGCCCATCCCCACACCAGGAGCTGCCCAGGCCCTTGTAATGTCCATCCCCACACCAAGAGCTGCTCAGCCCCATTCCAGCTGAAACTCAGCCCTGTATTGCTGCCCATCCCCACACCAGGAGCTGCTCAGTCCCGTTCCAGTGCCCATCCCCACACCAGGAGCTGCCCATTCCAATGCCCATCCCCACACCAGGAGGTGCCCAGCACTGATGCCCATCCCCACTCCAGCCCCCTCCCGATGCCACCCCGTCCCCCATCACCTCCCCCACAGCCACCCCTGCCCCTCCATGCCCCCCGGCCCCTGACGCGTCCGTGTGTCCCCGCAGGCAGGACAAGCTGAAGGTGCACATGCGGAAGCACACAGGGGAGAAGCCCTACCTGTGCCAGCAGTGCGGCGCCGCCTTCGCCCACAACTACGACTTGAAGAACCACATGCGGGTGCACACGGGGCTGCGGCCGTACCAGTGCGACAGCTGCTGCAAGACTTTCGTCCGCTCCGACCACCTGCACAGGCACCTTAAAAAAGATGGATGCAACGGGATCCCGTCGCGGAGGGGCCGCAAGCCGCGGGTCAGGGAGGCCGGCGGGGCCTTGCCCCCCACGCCCACGGAGGACGGGAGCACCCCGGCCCCCGAGGCCGAGGACACGGCCGCGGGCAGCGAGGAGCAGCAGCAGCAGCACTTTGAGGAGAATTCCAATAACGAAGCGCCGGGATTGAATGTAGCAGGAGGGTCGGATGAGGGTAATGAGCAAGGACTCTCCTAAACCAAAAAAAAAAGAAAAAAAAAAAAAACAAACCATAAAACCAACCCCAAGCGATGAAACGATGAAACAAAGTCACAAAATCTAGTTAGTACTTTTCCTCCGATTTTTCTCTTTAAAAGATGTTTCTCTCCCTTTTTTTTAAGGAAAAAACAAAAAAAAGCTACAAAAAAAAGAAAAAAAAAAGAGAGATATTATATTAATGTTTTCCAATCTTCCCATCGTAAGCGGGGCTCTCCCCCGAGGATCCCTCATAGCCAAGGACCTTTTCTTGGAAAGGCAAGGACGCTAGGGAAGCACGAGGTGGGGATGGAAAGTGGCTCTGTCGCATGGAAAAGAGCTTCCATGTAAATCCAAAGCTTTATTTTGTGTCCAAACACATGTTTAAAAAAAAAAAAAGAAAAGAAAAAAAAACTTATTTCAGAGAGAGATCTATTTAAGAAAAAAAAAAGGAAAAAATAGAAAAAAAAAAAGGAGTGGTAGGAGTTGGAAGGGCTGTGGCAGGGCGGGGTTTGGGATTTGGGGGCCGGGGGCTCCTTCCCAGGAGATCGGGGTCAGGATTTGGGGTCTGTCCCCCCAGCCCCCCCTGAGTGCGAGGCTCAGTCGGGCAGCGAGGGCTCCGGGTGGGGAAAAATTGCTGGAAATTGCTGGGAAAATTGCCTAAAAAATAAAAATCATGTGAGAGAGAGGGCAGCAGGTTCGGCAGGGTTTGTGTCGGGCACCCGGGGCTGGGGACGCTGGAGATGGGGACAGGGCAGGGCTGGGGACACCAGGATGGGACAGCAGGGTGGGGACGCCGGGGATGGCTCAGCCATGCTGTGGATCCGGTGTCCATCCCCGTGTCCATCCCCGTGGCCATCCCTGTCCCTCCCCGTGTCCCCACCCCGTCCCCACCCCGCAGTGCCCAGGAAGTGCCTGAGTCAGCCCAGCCCCCGCTGCCGGCAGAATTTGGGGCTGGGGGGTCCCAAATCCCCCCAGGGAATTTTTCTTCCCCCCCCCCCCTCCCAGGGAATTTTTTCCCCCACCCCTCTCCTTCCCCCAGGGAATTTTTCCCTCCCCAGCGCAGCCCCAAAAACGCCTCCAAGTCCCTTTGGCAAAAAGGTTCTTTGGGGTGTCCCCTAAAGGAGCCGGAGGCCTTTGGGGAGGGGGAGCAGCTTGCAGCCCCCCCAGCCCCATTCCCAAAAAGAGGAGAAAATAAAATATATATAAATATATATCTAGAGATGCTCTATGGCTGGAGAGGCGGGTCCCGACCCTCGGGGGGAAAAGGCACCTTTGAGTTGGTCACCTGTTTTCTAAGTGCACATTTTTAAATGCTAAAAAAGAAAAAAAAAAGAAAAAAAAAAAGAGTAAAAAACCAGAGAGATTTTAAGCCCTTTTATTTTCAAAGCACTTTTTAGATTCTCTTCCTTTTATTTTAATTTTTTGTTGGTTATTTTGGGGTTTTTTTTCCTTTTTTTTTTTTTTTTTGTTTTTACTTTCAAAAGAAAAAAGCAAAGAGCAGGTTTTGGCCGAATGTATTTTGGAGAGGGAGTGAGAGGGGAGTGTGTGCTGGGGGGTGGGGTGAGTGGTGGGGCTGGGGGAAGAGATGGATGTTTATTTAATGCAGAAAAACAAAAAAAAGCAATAAAAAATTCCAAAAAAAAAAGCTTAAAAATAATAAAAAAAAAAAAAAAGAAAACAAAGAAGTCTTAGCACTTTGCGATGGAACGGGTACTTTGAGCTCACTTTATCTTAATTTAAAAAAAAGCAAGATTCAAGATGTTTACAAGTCAAAAAAAACTTTAAAAAAAAAGACTTCTACGGAGAAAAAAAAATATTATTAAAAAAAAGCCTAAATTTATTTTTGTAAGAAAAAAAATGTGTATATATATATATATATTTAACAAAAAAACCTAGA
>JAWWMS010000121.1:1027121-1039326 GCA_035048045.1 Chlorospingus semifuscus
GCCGCCCCCGCGGTTCGCAGCGCCGCCCCCCGCCTTCCCTCCGCGCCGGGAGCCGCCCGGTGCCGGCCGGGCCCCGCGGGCGGGGCGGCGGCGCCGCTTCCCTCACCTTCGCCTCCACCAGCTCCGCCGCCATCTTGGGCCTCCAGCGTCCACCGCGCCGGCCGCCGCCGCCGCCGGGTCACGTGACGCCCTCGCGCCGGCGGGAGGGCGGGGCCGCGCCGCCAGCGCCGCCCAATCGGCGCGCGCGCTCCTCGCACCCCGGCCACGCCCACTGAGCCACGCCCTTCCAGGCCACGCCTCCCCCGTGAGTCTTAAAGGGGCCGCGCTCCGCTAAACCGGGGGCGCGCCGGGGGAACGGCGGCGGGAGCGGGGATGGGAGCGGTGGGGGCGGGAATGAAGGCGGCCCCGCGGGCACTGTGGGAGGGGGTGGGCAGGCGGTGGGGGCTGCCCCCAAGATGGCGGCAGGTGGGTGCCCCGGGGCAGGGCAGGGCCCGGTGGGCTCGGCCCGAGGCTCCGCCGCCGTCCCCGGTGAGCAGGGAAGGGGATGGGGAAAGGTCCTGGTGCCCCGGTTACCGGGGAAGGGAGGGCAGGGCAAGGGGGTCTCCTGGCCAAAATTTGCTCTATGGCAGCGATGTCCCAGAGACCCCCGAGCCTTCCTTCTCCAATCAGCGTTTGTGTCCCTTTCTGCAACTTCACCCAGCGCTAATTAACAATACCTTCCATATTATAATAATAGTAAATATTTTCAATAATAATATTATTATTAGCAATAACAACAATAACAATAATAATTATATATATGTATATTGTACTTGGCATCTTTCTCCCGATAGGCAGCTCCAATCTCTGCTCTGGAACAGGGACAGGAGCCCAGGAACGGCTGGAGCTGTGCCAGGGGTTTGGGATGGAGCTCAGGGAAAGGTTCTGCCTCTGAGGGTGGTGGGCACTGCCCAGGCTCCCCAGGGAATGGGCACATTCCCACCCTGCCAGAGCTCCAGGAGCCTTTGGGACACGCTCTGGGACAGGGTGGGTTGCTGGGGTGTCTGTGCAGGGCCAGGAGTTGGACTGGATGATTTCAGAGTAACTCCAGTGTTTGGGGTGAATTGCTGCACTGGGTGACGTTTTCCAGCACTTTCCTCTCCGTGCCATCGACCCCACATACTAATTAAAGAAAAAAGCAATTAACAGTTTCTCAGGAAGAGCAGGATATTAATCAGGTTTCCCAGTTTTCCCTTCTAGGCTGGCAAAAGTCAGGGTCGGTGCTAAAACCCCACCAGATTACTATGGAAACCCCAAAGGCCGATAATTCATCCTGTCACGGTGGCAGAGCCAGGCCCAAAGCCATCCTGGGTGTCCCTCCGTGGCCGTCCTGCCTGTCCCTGCCTCACACGGGCAGCCTGGCTGTGCTGGGGGTTTGGGAGCTGCCAGAGACAGAATTGGGACTGTCCAGCCTGGAGAGGAGCAGCTTTGGGGTGAGCTCATTGTGGCCTCCAGGAACTGAAGGGACCCAGCAAGAAACAGAGAGAGAGACGAGGGACAGAGGGACAGCACACAGGGAATGGCTTCCACTGCCAGGGACAGGGCTGGATGGGGTTTTGGGGTGGAATTCCTGGCTGGGAGGGTGGGATGGGATTCCCAGAGCAGCTGTGTCTGCCCCTGGATCCCTGGCAGTGCCCAAGGCCAGGCTGGAGCAGCCTGGGATGGTGGAAAGCTTTCCTGCCATGGCACTGGCTGTTCCTCCGTGTCCCTTCCGACCCAAACCATTCACTCCGTGATTCCTGCCAGCTCTAAGGCGGATGAGGGCGCACAGGGACGGTTTGGAGCCCGGGCCCTGAGCTCGGTGCCAGCCCCGTGTCCCGGGCCCTGAGCTCGGTGCCAGCCCGGTGCCTCCGGGCCCGGCGGGAGCTCCGGCCGCTGCTGCCCCCGCGCTCCTCCCCGCCCGCAGGGGGCGCTGCAGCACCGGCCCGCCCCGAGCATGCGCACTGCGGCCACCTTGCGGGACCGGGGCGGGGCGGCCCGGACCCACCGGAGCCCGGGGCCGCTGCCTGCCACCGGGCTGGGCCGTTCCGCGTTCTGCTAGTGCTGAGCCCCCGTGCTCGGCTGCCGCTCGGTGATACCGCTCTGAGGGCGGCCTCACAGACCCCGGTGCCCCGGGCCGGTTCTTCGCCCCTCCCGCTGCCGGTGTGACTTCCAACCCGCTGCAGCACGGGCGGGGCGGGGCTGTCGCTGCCGGTCGCTGTTCCCCCGGTGTCGCCTCGCTGCCGTCCCGGTGCAGCCGCGGGGACACCCACGTGGTGCCGGCGAGGCGGAACAGCCTCCCGACCATAGAGTCCACGCGATAGAGCGGCACGGCCGCGCACGCGCTCTGCGCAGGCCCCGCCCCTCGGCGGCGCCGCCCTATAAGAGGGCTCCGGCTGACGTCAGCGCTCTCTTCCGCCCGCTCTGCGCTCGCCAGCGAGACAGGGCCGAGCCGCCGCCATTGCCGTGACCCCCCCGCCCCGCAGCATCCGCCGCCATCCGCCACCATGGTGAGCCCCCACCGCCCGCCGCGGCTCCCAGCGGGATCAGCGGCCGTCTCGCTTCCCGTATCGCCGGGGATGGCGCTTCCGCGAGCGCCGCGGGTCACACGGCGGAGGCTGCGGCCTGTGCTGCTGGCTGGGCCGCGGCTGCGGGGCGAGGGTGGGGCGGCGAGAGGGGGCCGGTCCGGGCGGCCGTGACACCCCCGGAGCCGGCAGGAGCCGTCGGTGCCGGGGCTGCCGTTGGTCCGCGGGGCTCGGGAGCGGCCGCGCTGATGTGGCAGCGCGGTGGTGGCGGCGCCGGGAACGGGGCGCTGCGGTGCCGGTCGTGCCTTATGTAACGCTGCGGTCTGGGCTGTCACCGGCACCCGCACCGGCCCGGGCTCGGCTTTGGGGGCGATTTGTGCCCCGTACCTGCTGACACCGCGGCTTGAGGGACACGGGGCTGGGAGGGGTTGGTGCCGCAGCCCCGCTGCAGTGCCCTTGCTGCGGGTTGTGTTGTCAGCCAGGCAGCGGTGGTGTCACCGCGGTTATGGCAGGTATTTATGGGCGATTCGGCTTCCTTGGAATCGCCAAAGCTGGTTTTGTACACGCTGAGTCCCCCTTCTCCCCTCCCTCAAGGTGAACTTCACAGTAGACCAGATACGGGCCATCATGGACAAAAAGGCCAACATCAGGAACATGTCCGTGATCGCCCACGTGGACCACGGCAAGTCCACGCTGACGGATTCCCTGGTGTGCAAGGCCGGGATCATCGCCTCGGCTCGGGCCGGCGAGACGCGCTTCACCGACACCCGCAAGGACGAGCAGGAGCGGTGCATCACCATCAAATCCACGTGAGTGCCCTCCCTCGGGCTCCTGCAGCTCCCTGGGCTGGGCTCCTCCAGGAAGTGGAAGGAAATTCTGCTGGGCTTTGGTCTAGTCCAGAAGCTCATCTCTGCTCATGAGGGTCTTGAATGGTGGAGCAAGCTTGTGCTCAGTCATTGAGCAGTTCTTTGCTGGGTGTTGGGGAAGCAGGAGCTTCATCCTCCCAGTTGAGCACCAAGATTGTTGGATGTCCTGTGGATGCAGTGTGGAGACCCTTAGGAACATCTCTGGGGATGTTCCTGGTGGCTGTGCTGCCACAGGGAGTGTGAGGACTCTGAGGGGCTGGAAAAGGGTTTGGATTAGTAAGAAAACCTTAAATCCATGATTTGGGAATGGAACCCTTTATGGATTCTGGAGAACTGCAGAGTTGGAGGAGGTTGGGATTCTGGAGGATGTTATGGTTTAGGAAGGACAGTTTGTAGCCTGTGCTCCTGTTATCTTGCACACTGACCTCCCTGGAATACACTTCACGAAATCCTGGAGCCCAGCATTCAGGTTGGAAAAGATCTCCAAGGTCACCAACTCCATCCTTGTCAACCGGAGCAGAGCACTGGGTGCCACCTCCAGTGCTGGCAGCAGTTTGTGTGGCGCAAAACATTTCTAAACTTCAGAGAAGAACAACACAGATCATAATTTTAATGGTTTCTCTTTCTTTCAGAGCCATTTCTCTGTTCTATGAGCTCTCTGAGAACGACTTGGCCTTCATCAAGCAGAGCAAGGATGGTTCTGGTTTCTTGATCAACCTCATTGACTCCCCTGGGCACGTGGACTTCTCCTCAGAGGTCACTGCAGCTCTGCGAGTCACTGACGGTGCCCTGGTCGTCGTGGACTGTGTCTCTGGTGAGGTTTCCTGCAGCTGGAGAGCATTTAGGGGGATTTGGAGCTGGGGATAGCTCGCCGCTAACTGCTGCTGTGTTTGGCAGGCGTGTGCGTGCAGACAGAGACCGTGCTGCGTCAGGCCATCGCCGAGAGGATCAAACCCGTGCTGATGATGAACAAGATGGACAGAGCGCTGCTGGAGCTGCAGCTGGAGCCAGAGGAGCTGTACCAGACCTTCCAGCGCATCGTGGAGAACGTCAACGTCATCATCTCCACCTACGGAGAGGGAGAGAGCGGCCCCATGGGCAACATCATGGTGAGGGAGGCTCTGGGCCTGGGATGGAGCCACTGTGGGGAGAGGGAGCAGCTCCCTCCTCAGGGAGAATTCCCTGTCCCAGGTGGAGGATGGGGGATCGTGAGGGTGCCTGAGCTCCCAGGCTTGGGATGGCTTGGGGCTCCTGCTGGCTCCCCTCCCAAATTTTCTGTTCAAGGCCTGAGCAAATAAAGGCTGGGATTGGTGCCCAGAGCAGCTGTGGCTGCCCAGTCCCTAAAGAGTCCAAGGCCAGGCTGGATGGGGCTTGGAGCACCCTGGGATCATGGAAGGTGTCCCTGCCCACGGCAGGGGTGGAATGTGATGGTCCTAATGGTGCCTTCCCACCTTAACATTCCTGGGAAGGGAGCAGGGCTGTGGGTGTCAGGTTCTGAGGAGAAGCTGGAGGTGTCCAAGCTTTCCTGCTCCTCCTGGGAAGGATGGGAATCCTACCTGCGCATGAACCTGAGCACACACCTGCTGGGAGTGGAGGAAAACCAGCCCAATTCTGTGGTGCAGAGCTAAAATGGTGCCTGTCCCAGCCCTCAGAGTGGTCACTGGGACAGAACTATTCAGAATCTCAGTGTCCTGAAGATTTTGTGCAGGGGTGTTTTGGGTTGGGGTGGGCTGAGGCTGCTCCCCTGACCCAGCTCTGCTGTTCCCCCTCAGATTGACCCGGTGCTCGGGACCGTGGGCTTCGGCTCGGGCCTGCACGGCTGGGCCTTCACCCTGAAGCAGTTTGCTGAGATGTACGTGGCAAAGTTTGCTGCCAAGGGAGATGCCCAGCTCAGCCCAGCCGAGCGTGCCAAGAAAGTCGAGGACATGATGAAGAAGCTGTGGGGAGACAGGTGAGGAGGGGATGGTGCTGAATGGAATTCCAGATCAGCTCTGCATGGCTGCAGCCTGGCACTGCAGAGGGTGGGTAAAGGGGGCAGGGTGTGGTTGTGCCTGGTTTAACAGGAGTTAATTACATTTGGGTGAGTGCTGGAAAGCTGAAGGAGGGGGAAGGCAGGAAATGGCTCTTCCTCAGCAGCCCTGGGCTCTGCCCTGAGCAGGCAGGACAAGCTGTGTGTCTGTAGCTGACCTGAGCATGGGCAATTGTCTGATTTCCTTCTCTCCACAGATACTTTGACCCTGCTACTGGCAAATTCAGCAAATCTGCCACCAGCCCTGATGGAAAGAAACTGCCCAGGACCTTCTGCCAGCTCATCCTTGACCCCATCTTCAAGGTGAGTTCCTCAGGTTCCTCCTTGGCCGGTGCCTCCCGCTCTGCGCTTCTGTTCCGTGCGTGATGATGGAAAATTTCTTCACTTTGACCTGACGTGTTTGATTGAAGAAATTCAGCTGTCTGACACACCTGGTTGCTCTGGGGGCACGTGGGCTGTGTCTCCTGGGGGGAGGCTGGGTGCTGAGGAGGAGCAGGAGTTCTCTGCAGCTGCTCCAAACTGGGTCAGTGCTCCAATGGCTGCTCTTGTTGCAGGTTTTCGATGCAATCATGAACTTCAAGAAGGAAGAGGCTGCTAAACTGATTGAGAAACTGGACATCAAGCTGGACAGTGAGGACAAGGACAAGGAGGGCAAACCCCTGCTGAAGGTGAGGCTGGTTTGAGTTCTCTGGGGAGCAGCTGAGGAGTTATGCTGCTCCAGCTGTGTCAACATCAACCTACTTGGGAGGTGGGGAAGGAGGAGGAGGTGAACCCTGTTGGGAGCCCTCTGACTGGGTCCTGCTGCTCTGCCCAGGCCGTGATGAGGCGGTGGCTGCCAGCTGGAGATGCCCTGCTGCAGATGATCACCATCCACCTGCCTTCCCCCGTCACAGCCCAGAAGTATCGCTGCGAGCTGCTCTACGAGGGCCCCCCTGACGATGAGGCTGCCATAGGTAGGGTGGGAGTTGCTGCTTTGCTGCCAGGCCTCAGCTCCAGCACACCTGTAACCAGCTTGCTCTCCATGTGCACGGCTCAGGAGTGTCTGGAATTGAGTCTGTGTCTTTTCTAGCATGGGTCAAACAGTTTAGTGGCTCACAGCTCAGTTCTGGAGCACTGAGCTGACTGAGTAATCTCAGAGTAGCCAGAGGGTCCATGTGAGCCTGGATTTGTTGAAGATATTCCTTGGTGATGTGATCTTCTATGGAATCTTAGAATAGATTGGGTTGGAAGAGATCTTGGAGGTCAGACTCATCTCCTGCCATGGGCAGGGACAACTTCCACTGTCCCAGGCTGCTCCAAGCCCCATCCAGCCTGGCCTTGGGCACTTCCAGGGATCCAGGAGCAGCCACAGCTGCTCTGGGCACCCTGTGCCAGGGCCTCACCTCCCTCCCAGGGAACAATCCCTTCCCAATATCCCATCTATCCCTGCCCTCTGGTAGTGGGAAGCCATTCTCCATTTCCTCTTGTCCAGACAAAAGCCCTTGGGCTGGAGCAGTGGGTGCAAGTCTTGAGTTGGCTTTTGGGCTGGGTACCAAATCCGTCAATACCTCTGGGCTAAGCTGGTCTCTCCCCTCCCAGGCATTAAGAACTGTGACCCCAAAGGCCCCCTGATGATGTACATCTCCAAAATGGTGCCAACCTCTGACAAGGGACGTTTCTACGCTTTCGGCCGTGTCTTCTCTGGTCTCGTCTCTACTGGCTTGAAAGTCAGAATCATGGGACCAAACTACACCCCTGGCAAGAAGGAGGATCTGTACCTGAAGCCAATTCAAAGGTGTGTCCTGGCCGGGGTGCTGAGGGGTTCTGGTGCTGTCTCAGGTCTCTTCTCGTGTCTGAGAGCTGTCAAGGTGCTTGGTTATGGGCTCAGTGGGATCTCCTCCCCATCCCAACCTCACTAACTCACCTTTCCCTTCAGGACCATTCTCATGATGGGCCGCTACGTGGAGCCCATCGAGGACGTGCCTTGTGGAAACATCGTGGGGCTGGTTGGTGTGGACCAGTTCCTGGTGAAGACTGGAACCATCACCACCTTCGAGCACGCCCACAACATGAGGGTGATGAAGTTCAGCGTCAGCCCCGTGGTGCGCGTGGCCGTGGAGGCCAAGAACCCGGCTGACCTGCCCAAGCTGGTGGAGGGGCTGAAGCGCCTGGCCAAGTCTGACCCCATGGTGCAGGTGAGTGCATGGTGCAGGGATGGATCTAAGGATGCTGCCTCCACTCCTGGGGAGGTATTGAGTTGGGTGTTGGTCCCTGGCTTGGTGCTGTGGCACCACCAGATCGGTCGGGAGAAGATCTAGAAGTAGCTCTGTGGGTCAAACACAGAGAGGCAGAGAGAGTTGCTGGTGTTTGTGGCTGTGGCTCATTCTGAGCTTCACCTGCTGTTCCTGCTGTTCCCAGTGCATCATTGAGGAGTCTGGGGAGCACATAATCGCTGGCGCCGGGGAGCTGCACCTGGAGATCTGCCTGAAGGACCTGGAGGAGGACCACGCCTGCATCCCCATTAAGGTAGAGAGGCTGAGTGCTGGCTGAGCTCAGGGTTGGGGGTTTGTCCAGCTGTGGTGCCTCACACCCTCCCTGTCCTGCAGAAATCGGATCCCGTGGTGTCGTACCGCGAGACGGTGAGCGAGGAGTCCAACGTGATGTGCCTTTCCAAGTCCCCCAACAAACACAACCGGCTGTACATGAAGGCGCGGCCCTTCCCCGACGGGCTGGCCGAGGACATCGACAAGGGCGAGGTGTCGGCGCGGCAGGAGCTGAAGCAGCGGGCGCGGTACCTGGCCGAGAAGTACGAGTGGGACGTCACCGAGGCCAGGAAGATCTGGTGCTTCGGGCCCGACGGCACCGGCCCCAACATCCTCACCGACATCACCAAGGGAGTGCAGTACCTCAACGAGATCAAGGACAGCGTGGTGGCCGGCTTCCAGTGGGCCACCAAGGAGGTGAGCGGCGGTGTCTTGGTCCGGGTGGCGTCCGTGGTTCTACACTTATTCTTTTTATGCTTCTCATGGAGCAAAATGTAACATCTGAACAGGCCAGTGAATAACACAGGTGGCTTCAGGAGGAAAGGTGCTCTGAGGGTCTTGGCAGGGAGCTGGCCTTATCTAGCAATTATTTTCAGGATTAGACAGGAGAAACCTGCAGGGTAAATTGACAGACTGGGAACAGCAACAGGAAGGATTCATTTTCATGTTTACCATTCAGTTTCAGTCTGAGGGAGATTCCGATCCAGCAACTTCTGTGACATTACTGAGACCAAAAAACCCCATTTCCCTTGGCCAAATACTTGGGTTTCAGCACCATAAATGTGTGACAGCTCTTGTGGCTTCAACCTTAGAGCTGATCCACGAGGGTGCTGCAGTGCTGGCACAGGGCTGGGAGCTGGTGCCGTTTAAGTTGGGAAAGACCTCCCAGAGTCCAATCTTTGTAGGTTTGAAGGTTCATCCCTCAGCAATGATGTTGAGTGGCACCTGGATGGGCTTGCTGCTCAAGGAGCTGCTTCCACAGAGCTCCTGTGAGCCAGGGCAGCAGCACCCATGTGGCTGTGCCCCAGGTGGTGATGTGCCCCCGTTGTGCCCTGGCAGGGGGTGCTGTGTGAGGAGAACATGCGCGCCGTGCGTTTCGACGTGCACGACGTGACCCTGCACGCCGACGCCATCCACCGCGGCGGCGGCCAGATCATCCCCACGGCGCGGCGCTGCCTCTACGCCTGCGTGCTGACCGCCCAGCCCCGCCTCATGGAGCCCATCTACCTGGTGGAGATCCAGGTGAGCAGCCCTAGTGGGATATTCACCAGTATTGCAGGTGGGACCTGCCTTGGCTTGGCTGGCCCTTGGTGCTGAACCAAATAGTGGCACTGTGGTGTTTGACCCCACAGACACTTTTGGCCGGCTGGGTATGTGGTGTTTCACCCCACAGACACTTTGCCTGGCTGGGTGCTGCACTGGGCGCGTGGAGATAAGTCCAGGTGTGCAGGAGCTCTGGTGGTGCTGGGATGGAGCTTCCCCCCATAACAGGGGCTGCTCCTCAGGTTTCTCTCTGGAGAAGCTTTAAGGCGATGGTGAAGGAAAGGAGTCGGTTCTGATGGAGGGTTTGGATCCAGAGCTTTATCCTGGCCTCTGAATGCAGCACCAGCTCCAAGAGAACTCCCTGAGCCCGTGGTTGCTGCTCCTTTAACTCCGGGGAGAGGGGCAGGGAGCCACCAAGCAGGGACAGGAGGGGAGGGGCAAAGGGACAAAGGACACCTGGATGGCCCAATGCCCCCCAGGGGTAGAGGGCATCCTTTGGATCTGCCAATGCCCTTCTGGAATTCCTGCACTGACAGATAGTGCTGGGAGGGGAAAGGAGAGGTGACTGACACACCTGGGAGGGAATTTTCAAGGGAGGGACCCAGGTTCTGAGGTAAACCCTGAAATCACAACACAGCCCAGCCCCTGCCAGCCCTCAGGGAAGGGGGGACAGCAGCTGGGTGCAGTCCTGACTCTGGTCTCTCCTGCAGTGCCCGGAGCAGGTGGTGGGAGGCATCTACGGGGTGCTGAACAGGAAACGTGGCCACGTGTTTGAGGAGACCCAGGTGGCCGGGACCCCCATGTTCGTGGTCAAGGCCTACCTGCCTGTCAACGAGTCCTTCGGTGAGTCCTGGGGCCATCCTGGGAGGGACAGCCCTGGGCAGGGCCTCAGGAGATCCTTGGGTTGAGCTGTTCACCCAGCCCTGAGCCGTGTCCCCAAGTGCCACATCCACACACATGGGGACTCCAGCACTGCCCTGGGCAGCCGTGCCAGGCTTGACCACCCTACTGGGGAAAAAACTTAACTTAAAAATCTCCAACCCTCCCTTGGTACAGCTTGGGGCTGTTCCCTCTCATCCTGTCACTTGTTGCCCGGGAGAAGAGACCAAGGCTGCAGAACATTTTGGGTTAGATGGGACATTTCAAGGTGTTTCAGTGCCACCCCTGCCATGGGCAGGGACACTTTCCACTGTCCCTGGCCTTGGACGTTTCCAGGGATCCAGGGGCAGCCACAGCTGCTCTGTGAATTCCATCCCAGCCCTTCCCAGCCAGGAATTCCTTCCCAATATCCCATCTATCTCTGTCCACTGGCAATGGGAAGCCATTCCTTCCACATGTTTGTCCAAAGTCCCTCTCCAGTTTTAGGCATTGGAATGGTCTCTAAGTTCTTCCTGGTGCCTTCTTTCCATTCCCACCTCACACTGGGTGGGATCTCAGGAGGCTTTTGAGAACTGCTCTGGGTTCCGCCATGGAAAGGAGGAGAGGTCTGTCCATGGACACAACATTGAACTTCAACCACTCCTGTCCCACCTCACCTTTTGTCTTGTCCCTCACAGGTTTCACAGCAGATCTGAGGTCCAACACGGGTGGCCAGGCCTTCCCCCAGTGCGTCTTTGACCACTGGCAGATCCTGCCCGGGGACCCCTTCGACAGTGCCACCCGGCCAGCCCAGGTGGTGGCCGAGACCCGCAAGCGCAAAGGGCTCAAGGAAGGAATCCCTGCCCTCGACAACTTCCTGGACAAACTCTAATGACACTCATGGAACTCTGGGAGAGCAGGAAAAATTTAATTAATTAGCGTTATCACCCATGCCGCCAGGGGCTAGACGCCTGTGACCACCATCTTGTTAATTAAATGGGTTTCATAGCGATTTTGAGAACTTCAAATGAGGAAAACAAAAAGAAAAAAAAAAAGCCTTATAGGTTTCTGTGTTGCACATGACTCATCTTTGCCATTGTAACTAAAACATTTCCACTAGATCTGCCCAATTCTGTATTTATTTGACTCAAAAAAAAAAAAAAATACTGCTGCAGAATGGCCTGGAAGGGAGTGGGGGTGTGCTTAAAGAGGACAAGGAAAATAGGGGGAAAGAGAGAGGGGGTGAGGATGCCTTATCTGCAGCGTGACTGTCCGTCGTGCCCATCGCCGCCTGTATTAGTGCCACTGGAATTAATAAAATTGGATAAATGGTGACGAAAAGTGAATTTTTTGGGGTTTTTAAGGGTCAGGGTGGCGCCCTCTGGTGGGAGTGGAGGGGTGGTGCTACCTTGGCCCCGCCCCTCCGCGCGCGGCGGGGCGGGGCCTCTGGCGGGGAGTGGGCGGGGCTTGGATACATGGGGGTGCTGCGATGTGGGCGGGGCTTCATGCGGAGGTGGGCGTGGTTCCTGGAGGGGGGCGGGGCCTGCTGTGCTGGAATGTGGCGGCGGCGACGCGGGCGGCGGCGGCCCAGGTTGGGAACGGGGGCCGGTGCTGATGAGGGGTCCGTGAGGGGCCGTGTGGGACCGGGAGGGGCTGTGCGGGTGCGAGAGGGGTGATGGACGGAGGCTGCGTGGCGTGGGGAGCGAGGGATGGCGCGGGGAGCGGTGTGTGCGGGTTGTGAGGCCTGTGGGGTGGGGTGGGGAAGGAAAGGCAGGAATGGGGGGGCTGTGGGTGTGGGGGCTGTGGGGCTGGGAGGGGCTGCGGGTCGGGAAAAGGGTGGAGAGGGATTGGGGGGGCTGTGGGATAGGGAGGGGCAGTGTGGGAGCGGATTGGGAGGGGCTGGAAAAGAAGGGGCAGGGATTGGGATGGGGAGGGATTGGGGGCCCGTGGGTGTGAGAGGGGCTCTGGGGAGCTGGGGTGGGGAGGGGCTGTGGGACTGGAAAAGGAGGGGCAGGGATTGGGATGGGGGAGATGTGGAGAAGGGAAGGGATGGGGAGGGATTGGGGGACCGTGGGTGTGAGAGGGGCTCTGGGGAGCTGGGGTGGAGAGGGGCTGTGGGACCGA
>JAWWMS010000121.1:1039426-1050952 GCA_035048045.1 Chlorospingus semifuscus
GTGAGAGGGGCTCTGGGGAATTGGGGTGGGGAGGGGCTGTGGGGCAGGAAAGGGATGTGCGGGGACTGGGAGCTGAGTGGGTCTGGGGGCTGTGGGGCGGGGAGGGTCAGCGGAGGGGAAATGGGCCAGGAAAGGGATGAGGGTTGGGTGGACAGCGGGTGTGGGGCCTGTGGAGCAGGGAGAGGCTGTGGCCCCCTTCCCTTCTCTGTCCCCTGGGTTTTGGGGTGTGGTGAGACCAGGGAACGAGCCCGTGGTTCTGCCGCACGGCACCGCCCGGCCCGGGGCTGTGCATCCCCCGGGATCGCTGTGCTCGGTGTCGGTGTGAGCTCCGGGACTCAGCCCCCCTGTTCCCGGTGCCACAGATCCCTGGGTGTCGGTGTGATTTCCCAGGACTCAGCCCCCTATTCCCGGTCCCACAGGTGCTGATCCCCGGCTGCTCCCGCTCCTGACACCCAGCGCTGGCAGCGGCGGGGCGGCTCCCGCTCCGAGGGCCCCGCAGCCATGTCCACCTTCCGCCAGGAGAGCGTGGAGGATTTCTATGAGATGGGAGAGGAGCTGGGCAGGTGAGGCTCATCCCGCTGCCTTCTCGGGGGTCTCCATGGCTGCAGCCCTGCCGGGGGCTCCGCTGGATCCGCCTGCTGGGTCCCCGCGCTGTGCCTGTGCCCCTCTGCAGGCAGCAGGGCCGGGGCTGTGCGCAGTCAGGCATCTCTGGCAGATGGATATTTTTTTTAAAAGCGTTAATTAACGTTGTTCCCGGTGGAGCTCCGGTCCGGGGCTGGCGGCTTCCGGCCCTCCTCGCCTGGCCCCGCGCCTGTGGGAGGGATCCAGGGTGACTCAGAGCCCGCAGATGGGATTTAATCAGCCGGGATGCAGAGGCGGCGCTGGGGGAGCCGCCCGCCTCGGGATCCTCCAGCGCTGCCTCGGCCGCGGCCCCTCCTCGGGCACTGGGGCAGCAAAAGCGTTCTGGGTCACTTAAGTGGTTTTGGTCACTTAAGTGGGTTTTTATCAAAGCAGAGGAACTTGCAGGAGTTGCTGCAGGTTCTTTTGCCTCTCTGTGGCTGTGATTGTGAGCCATGGGGAGGGATGTGGTGGCCATGGCTCGACCCACTCTGCCCCCCAGGGCTGTGCATGTCCCTGGCCACGATCCTGGGCTGTATAAAGGTGTAAAGGAGTCTCCCTGGCTATGATTCAGGGATGGATAAAGGAGTCTCAGGTCCAGGTGCGGTCACTCTGATTTCAGGCCTTTCCCCTCCACCTGCCTTCTCCATCAGGGCTTTGGGGTCTCCCGGGACCGCTGGGCTCTGAGGTTTGCTCCTGAGGGCTCCTGCCCGGGAAGGGAGGGCAGATAGGGGCATCTACAGCAGCACCTGAACAGCCCAGGCAGGATTGGCAGCTGCCACGTTCCTGGCAAGAATTTGCCAAAGCTCGCGAGCGGGCGGGCATCCCCAGATCCCAGCTCATGGCATTCCTGGGGGGAAAACCTCATCCTGCAGTGCCCGTCGTGGAGCTGCTGGCAGGCAGGACGTGCTGAGCTCCCTCTCCCCGCAGCGGGCAGTTCGCCATCGTCAGGAAGTGCCGGGAGAGGAAGACGGGGCTGGAGTACGCGGCCAAGTTCATCAAGAAGCGGCGGCTGTCGTCCAGCCGCAGGGGCGTGAGCCGCGAGGAGATCGAGCGCGAGGTGGACATCCTGCGCGAGATCCAGCACCCCAACATCATCACCCTGCACGACATCTTCGAGAACAAGACCGACGTGGTGCTCATCCTGGAGCTGGTGTCCGGCGGGGAGCTCTTCGACTTCCTGGCCGAGAAGGAGTCGCTGACGGAGGAGGAGGCCACGCAGTTCCTCAAGCAGATCCTGGACGGGGTGCACTACCTGCACTCCAAGCGCATCGCCCACTTCGACCTCAAGGTGAGCTCTGGGAGCTGCAGACACCCCCTGGGAGCAGGCATGAGCCCCTAGATGGGCTCTGGGAGCTTCAGACACTCTGTGTTCAGCTCTGGGAGCAGGCATGAGCCCCCAGGTGAGCTCTGGGAGCTGCAGACACCCCCTGGGAGCAGGGATGAGCCCCTAGATGGGCTCTGGGAGCTTCAGACACTCTGTGTTCAGCTCTGGAAGCAGGGATGAGCCCCCAGGTGGGGTCTGGAAATCCGTGAAGGTCAGTGCACTCCTGCAGAGCAGTGGGGCTGGTGCTTGGGATCTCTCCCAGTTTGAGGCACTCATCCTTCCACTCTGGTGTTTGGGATCTCTCCCAGCTTGAGCCACTCATCCTCTCCTCTGGAATGAGGAGCCCAGGGCAGCTCCCCCAGGCTGCTGTGTAGGGACAGCCCCAGCTCCTCTCTCCCCACAGCCAGAGAACATCATGCTGCTGGACAAGAACGTGCCAAACCCTCGCATCAAACTCATCGACTTCGGGATCGCCCACAAGATCGAGGCTGGGAACGAGTTCAAGAATATCTTTGGGACCCCAGAGTTTGTAGGTGAGCATTCCCGGGGGCTCCTCGGGGTACTGAAAGCTTTGGATTAATCCTGGCGAGACACCCAGCACTGTGGTGCTGCTGCCAGAATGTGTCCGTGGGGCCAGGCTTCCTTCCCCCACAATAAATCCATTTTCTCCCCTTTCCTCCTAAAGCCCCAGAAATTGTGAACTACGAGCCCCTGGGGCTGGAGGCCGACATGTGGTGAGTGATTCCCCTCCCAAGCCCCTTCCATGGCTCCAGCAGCCAAACCCTGGTGCCAAAAGCTCTGTGTGACTTCATCCTCCTCCGTGGGACTTCATCCTCCTCTCCCTCTCTCTTCCAGGAGCATCGGGGTCATCACCTACATCCTGTGAGTATGAGGCAGCTCTGGAGGGGACAGGGCTGCAGGATGAGCCCCCCACCTCGGGCTGGAGCCTTTTTGGGGTGTCCCAACCCACTCTCTCCTCAGGCTGAGCGGAGCCTCCCCGTTCCTGGGGGAGACGAAGCAGGAGACGCTGACCAACATCTCTGCTGTCAACTACGACTTCGATGAGGAATATTTCAGCAACACCAGTGAGCTGGCCAAGGACTTCATCCGCCGCCTGCTGGTCAAGGACCCCAAGTGAGGGACAGGGAGCAGAGCTGGGGTGTCTCTGGGAGAGGGGACAGTCCCCCCTGCCCACCCTGCTGTGCACAGGCAGCTCCACTGGGGTTTGGGGGGGTTTGAGCTGGGCCCCCAGGGCTCAGGGTTTGGGAAGGAGCAGTGGGAACAGGAGGTTCCCAGAGGATTCTCTGCCTGTTTCTCTTGGGAGGCAGTTTGAGGGGTTGGGGGCTGGATGCGGCTCCTGCCTGGGGGGCCCTGAATGCACTGACTTTGTCCAGGCTCAGACCCCAAAGGCAATCACAGGGTCCAAGCTGCTTTTGCAGGGCTGTAACAGGGAGAGAGGAGCAGAGCCTCTGCCCTGATCCCAGCCTTGCTGTGTTTGCAGGAAGAGAATGACCATCGCCCAGAGCCTGGAGCACCCTTGGATTAAGGTGAGAAGTCAAAGAATCGGCATTTTTGGGTGCCTGACCCCCCGAGGCCGGGGCTCTGCTGCTCCCCCAGCCCTGTGGGGGCCAGTTTGGTGTCACTGCCTCTGACACCTGCTGCAGCCACCGCTGTCCCTGCCACAGGTGATCAAGAGGAGGAACGTGCGCAACGAGGACAGCTGCAAGAAGCCCGAGCGGCGCCGGCTGAAGACCACGCGCCTCAAGGAGTACACCATCAAATCCCACTCCAGCATGCCCCCCAACAACACCTACATCAACTTCGAGCGCTTCTCCAAGGTCATGGAGGAGGTGGCTGCGGCCGAGGAGAGCCTCCGAGAGCTGGAGAGGAACAAGAAGTCCTTCCAGGAGGACATCGAGGCGCTGCTGTCCATCTACGAGGAGAAGGAGTCGTGGTACAAAGAGGAGAACGAGAGCATCAGCCAGGACCTGCGGCAGATCCGGCAGGAGCTGCACAAGACGGAGGCGCTGAAGAAACAGGCGCAGGAGGAGACCAAGAGCGTGGTGCAGGCGGCCAACGGGCTCAAGCGGCGCTACCGCAAGCTGGAGAACCACTACGAGGCCCTGGCCAAGCAGGTGGCCTCGGAGATGAAGTTTGTGCAGGAGCTGGTGTGGTCCATCGAGAGGGAGAAGCTGCAGAGCAGCGAGGGCGACGGCAGCATCCGCTAACCCTGCTCACCCCTGGGGGCTGCACTGCTCCCCGCTCCCCCTACTCCTCCCTGGGGGCTGGGGCTGCTCCCGGTGTCCCTGCTCACCCCTGGGGGCTCCACTGCTCCCCAGTGTCCCTGCTCACTCCTTGGTGTCCCTGCTCACCCCTGGGGGCTGGGGCTGCTCCCCGTGTCCCTGCTCACCCCTGGGGGCTCCACTGCTCCCCGCTCCCCCTGCTCCTCCCTGGGGGCTGGGGCTGCTCCCGGTGCCCCTGCTCACCCCTCAGTGCCCCTGCTCACCCCTGGGGGCCTGCACTGCTCCCCAGTGCCCCTGCTCAGCCCTCAGTGTCCCTGCTCACCCCCAGTCAGTGCCCCCAGCCCTGCTGGTGTGCAGGGGGGTTTGTGCCTCCCTGGAGCCCCCACCTCAGGGGCTGGGGCTGTGCCACCCCAGGGCTTGGCTTCCCACGTGCCTGGCTCCTGTCCCTGCGCTCCCCAGGACGTTTGTCCCCTCCTGTCACCCAGGTCCCCGAGCTGCCCCAGTGCCCCTGGGGGGGTTGGTGGGCAGAGCTCCCTTCTGCACTGCAGCAGCAGCAGCCACGCACGGGCTGGGACCAAGGACTGATCCCTGCGTGGCCTCACGCTCCGCAGCCCCCCTGCACCCCACGTTCCCCCCAGGCTGCTGCGCTCCTTGTCCCCCTGTCCCAGCCCTGGCTACCCCTTTTCCCACAATAAAGGTTTCTGTCTAATGGGGTGGCTGCCTCAGCTCCTGCCATGGTGGGACAGGGCTTGGGAGGGAGATAAGGATGTGCCCTGTGGTGACAACGCCTCCACTGTGCTCCCATCCCAGAGGGACTTCCTTAATATTGGGGGAAAATGCTTTTTATTCCTTATGAGACCCAGTGCTGGTGGGTGAGCTCGCTGTGGGCATGGAGGGAGGTCTGGGGGTGCTTTGTGGGGTGTTCCCAGGCTGGGGGAGGCCCCCGCTCCTCGTGCCTCAGATCCCTCACTCTTGGGGACAGGGAGAGCCGGGTCCCGAAGTGTTCTCACATTCCAGAGAACACCAGGGCAGGGAGCACGTTTCCCTGGGAGCACCGCGGGCTTCCCGACTGTCTGGGGCCCCCTGGAGCCAGGATGCAGCAGAATTTGATCTGGGGAATCACCAGCTAAATGCCAAATGCCAGTGCATGGCAGGCGTCCCCCTGGCTGGCCGGCGTGGCTTCACCTCCAGCTCAGCTCCAGGCCCAGGGGATTTGCTCCATTTAGGGTTTGTCACTATTTTGTGTCCCCTGTGTGTCCCTGGGGATCAGGGGGGCTGTGGCCCCTGTCCCTGCTGACGTCCCAGCAGGTGCAGGTTTCACCCCCATGCACGGGACACGTGGAGCTGTGATCATTTAATCTGCCTGGTGTTCCCTGCCAAGGCGCTTGGCTGCCAGGGGAGGTGGCGTGTCCAGGGCTGTCCCAGTGTCCAGCACGGCCACCAGCCCTGGCCACGTGAGTGAGGGGACACCTGGGGACCCTCAGGGTGCCCGCCCAGGCACTGTGGGGCTGGTGCAGCCCCAGCTCTGCAGAGGCAGTGGGTGAAAGGATGTATGGAAATCCTATAGGCCCGGCTGTTCCCGGGCTGGGCAAAGGGCACATAGTGAGAAACATTTCCTGCATTCTCCTCCTGCCCAGGCTTTGGGTTTCACACTCCCAAAAGGCTCCTGGAAGTCACCGGTCATTCACCCCGGCCCCGGAGCAGCAGGGGGATCTCACTCACGTGGATGCACGGAGTGACACCAGAACAGCTCTAAAAAAGCAGAATTTGGGGTGTGATTCATGGTGGCACAAATCTCCTAATCCCGAGGCCTGCAGGAACGGGCTGTGCTGCCCCGGGGGGTTCCATTGCTGACGTTCCCAGGATGTTCTGCTCCAGCCCCCTCTCAGCAGCTGGAGCTGCCACCCCTCCCCGTGCCGTTCCCCCTCTGTGGACAGAGACCAAAATGCCTTTTTTAGGCTCCCACTTCTGCTTCCCAGAGTTTGGCAGGAGATGGGAGCGAGGCCTTTTCCCTTATAAGTCTTCACAAACCCCAAACACTTCTGTGCACTTAAAGCAACCAGTGCAGGCACAGGGAAACCCCACGGCTGCATCCCCTGGGCTCTGCTGAGCTCTGAGCAGTGCTCCCCAGGGTGACAGGTCACAGCAGTGTCCCTGCCTGGGGACAGTGCCAGCACAGGGGGGTGGTGTCCCCACATCCCTTTCTGGCCATGCCACCCCTGCCTGGGACAACTGGGAAATCATCGGGGTGGGATGAGCACAAGGAGAGGGATCTGGCTCCCCTCGGGCTGCTGAAAGCACCCCTTGGTGGGGTTTTGGGTAATTAACTAAAATTAAATTAATTAATTAAAAGGAGCTGCTTTTCCAGAGCAGTTTTTAATTCAGGCCCCAAAATCTTGTATGGGCAGGCCCCACACACATTCAGGGATGGCACTACCCTCTCAATCTGAAATCTGGATGCTGTTTTACCTTTAATGCCTGAAATGGCTCCTAGGGAAGCACAGTTCTCATTTCTCTTCAGGGATGGCACTGCCCTCTCTCTCAGGCTGAAATCTGGATGCTGTTTTACCTTTAATGCCTGAAATGGCTCCTAGGGAAGCACAGTTCTCATTTCTCATTCCCTGAGAAATCCCCCCAGTTCACCTCATGGTTTAAATTCACAAACTGAGCCATTCCCACCTGGCTGGGGCCATGTGAGCACCCAAACCCAAGCAGTGACACGTGCAAGGAGCTTTGAGGCCACCCAGGGCTGGAATTCCACACACCCATGAAAAAGGGGCTGCTGTTGTGTTTTGGGTGAGCTTCACACACATTTATTGCAATAAAGCTGAGTGATGAATTAAATCAGGACCTCAGAAGGAGACTGAAGTGGATTTTTACTGAGTTGGTGATGTTACAAACAAGCCTTGCACGAAGCCTTTCTGTCTGCAGCAGCTCTCTTGTTTCCCAGCACAGCTCTACTTGCTCTGCTATAAAAATGCCGTTTCCAGCTTCTCTGTAAGCCAGCAGAATATAAAATAATTAAAAAATAAACCCCACCCAGGCCATTCTGTCCATGTGGTGGGAATAAGTTATCCTCAGTTTTCAATTATATACAGAAGGGACTTGCCAAAGGGCAGTGGGAGAGGAGTTCACACAAATTCCCACTCCCAGTTCCAAGTATTATTTACATCGCTGTACACGGATCTTCGGGATCCTCCCAACCCTGGAAAGGAGGAATGGGAGAAGGGTGAGCTCCAAGCTGTGAAATTCCCTGGACAATCCCTCACCCTCCACCCTCTGCACTTTAGTTACCTATGAGCAATTTAGGAGCTTGTTGTGAATATCTTCAAAGACTTGGTTGTAGAGTTCATCCCTGGACTTCAGGCCATCTAAATAAACTGGGAGAGAAAAGGGGGAGTCAGGCTGGGCTTCCCATCAGGATAAGCTTTTGGGAGATTAGCTTTTAAATATTTCATATTTTATTGACCCAAAGGACAACTTGGAAAAACAGAACCGTTCTGAAAATACAATGGCCTGTGAAATCCTTATCCATTATAAATCCCTTCTTTTGCTTTTGGACTTTTTTGTCCCCTTTGAGTCTTTAAGGGTACAAAGCAAAGGGGAGAAGTTCTTAGCTCTGAAACTGCCAGTATTTATCCAAAGTAGGCCAGGATTACAACTTGGGAGTAAAAATATCCCCCTGCATCATCCCAGTGGAAGTCTCCTTGAATGAAATCACCCAATTCCTTAAATCCCAGTGCCAGGAGCGAAGGATTTGTGTTTGGGGAACACTCACCCACATCCACCCCCGAGTCCTCCATCTCCTTCCTGTGTTTGAGGTACATGGGCCACACGTGGCCGTCGAAGAGCCCCGGGGGGTCGGGCACGGTGTAATTCCGTGTACTGGAATTAATAATAACATGGAGAAGGAATTAATTAATTCAGGGAGGGGGCCTGGGTGCAGCTGGGGTGTTGGGAAAATGAATTCTCATGGAAAGGGCTGTGAGGGATCAGCACAGGCTGCCCAGGCAGTGCTGGAGTGCCCATGGCTGCGTTTGGGCACTTGGGGACGTGGTCAGTGGTGAAGGGTTCATGGCTGGATTCCATCTCAGGTCCTCTCCAAGCCCAGCCCATCATTCCAAGCTGACCACATCCAACTCCCTTCCTCCCCTTCTGGTCAAACTTCCCACTCTAATCCAGCTCATGGCACCAACACATCCCAGAACTGTGAATGTCCATCCCTGGCAGTGCCCAAGGCCAGCCTGTGGTGGTGGGAGGTGTCCCTGCCATGGCAGGGCTGCCATGAGATGACCTTTAAGGACCTTCCAACCCCTCCATGACTCCATGAGATGACCTTTAAGGACCTTCAAGGTCCTTCCAAGCCCAGCCCCTCCATGCCTCCATGGCCAAGAGCAGTGTGAAGGACAGGAGGGCAGGGCTGGATGCCCACCCAGGGATGCTCTCACCTCCTCCTCCTCTTGCACTCGTCGTAGGGCACTGCCAGGTAGTAGCGAAGGTCAAACAGCTCAATCAGAGGTCTGGGGAGGGGACAGAATGTGGAGATGTCACTTTTAATGACAGCAAAAAGCATGAAATCACCCCAGACACCACAGAAATCTCTCTGCCTCTATGGGATTTGTGTCTGTTGAAGACAAGCCAAGGGTTTGCTAACTCAAACCCATGGAAAGCTCCTTTCTGAAGGGCAGAATGGCCCCAGCAGGCACTTTCCCACCCAAACACCCCCACTGGTCCTGAGGGGAATCGGAGGGGATCCTGTGGAGGATCAGGCTGGGAACCCTGGCTCTTCCTACATCATTCCAAAATCAGTTTGCAGCAAAATCTGGGACAGGGCAACTCCTCAGCTCACGTTCATGGCAGTGCCCAAGGCCAGGCTGGATGGGCTTTAAGGTCCCTCCCAAACCCTTCCGGGCTTCCATGGTCCTCCACAAAAACCCAGGAGCTGTCTCTGCCACAGCTTGCTCCTCTCACTGAGCTCAGTGCAGTCAGTGTTAAACAAGCACAGGAGAGAACTGCTCCTGAATTCCAGCAGAGATTCCAGGCAGGGAATGGATTATTGCCTTCTCCTCACCAAGGTGGGGGGATGAGGGGAAACCTGCCAAAATCCTGCTCTGAAACTCCCCTGGAGTTCAAGGCTGTGCCCTAAATCAGAACCTTAAATTCACCTCACTTCTGCATTTAGGAGTTAATTTTACATTTTTCAGCAGGAAACTCTCCGGGGTGAGAATACAGAACAAGGCAGGAAGGGGAAATTAGTAAAAAGGAGTTTTTAGCTCTGGCATGAGGGATTTAAGGATCGTCCTAGCAAACCACGAAGAGTTCTCCAAACCTTACTTGTAATTATAAAGCAGGAAGCCTTCAATGACCAATATATGGGTATCTTGGGAGGCTGGCTCTCTAGAGCCAGGTGTGACAGTCACCCCGTGCGAACGGGCAAACTTCACTGGGTTCTCAATCCAGGCCCGCACTGTGCTCACCAGGGCCTCCATATCCAGGGAATCCAACACTGCTCAGGAGAAAGGGGTGGGTGGGAAAAAGGGACACCATCAAACACCATCACACACCACGGGCTCCAAAGTATAGAATAGATTGAGCTCGGTAAAGTTACAATTACGGAAATTTACTGTTAAAGCTTTTAATAACAAAAAAAAAAAAGAAAAATAAATACTTAGGAAAAGAATATACATTACTGCATCCTATAGGGAACACTGCTCTTACCATCCCACTGCTTAAAGCCGTCTTCCCCGACTTCTATTTGATCTTGTGGCTGAAATATAGTGAGCAATAAAACATTGCTGCAACCTCAGCGGGACCAGTTCCCTCCGATGCCATCGGCACCCGGCACTACTGCCACACAACCACCCCTGGCACTGCCAGCCACAGCCCCAGCTGGGCCTGCAGGGACATCCACAGCCCCAGCCTGCCCCAACCCCAACTGGGAAGCTCCCTTGGCTCACTCAAACCACTCTGGATAAAGATTTTTATGTCAATCGCTTGTTTGTTAATTGGTGAAATACTACAGGGTGTTGTTTGTAAGTCATACAGGAGTTTTAAAGTGCTGATGCAGTTAAATAAGTGCCAGAATGTATGGTTTTTTAAAAGAGTAGGTATTTGAACTCCTCTACTAAAAATGCAGGTGGGTATAGCAGCACTTTGGTTGCTCAGTTACTGCTTTCCTCGTGTTGGCATTCACTCAAAAGAGAAGTTACAGATTTTTATGGAAAATCAAACAGAATGCCTCCCCCAAGGGCTCCTAAGTGATCAAATCTGTGCAGCACAGACTGAGCACACCATGCTGGGGCTGGAGCACTTCACGTTTTGGGGATGACCCACAAGTGCTCCAAGTCCATCCCTGCATCTCTTGGACTTCCACGTGTGGTGGGGTCCAGGGATATCCTCATTCCCATGAAATGTGCAGGGTTTAGGAACACTCTGCACTCCCTGGCAGAAGGCAGTGAGTCTTCTGCATTAATCTCTGCAATATTTTAATTGGGTTCTGATACAGATCTATCAAAGTTCCCCCATAAAACCTCCTTTCCATATCTAAACCAGCATAGAGGTGCTTAAGTCCTAAAGCACGATTAACCAGTCTCATTCTTAATTTAATAAAATAACATGGGAAATCCCAATATGGAGAAAATCATTCATGCAGAGCACAGTAAATAACCTCTGCCTGAATTCAGTACTAAATTTAAATCTGTTGTTAACATTTAAAGGCTCCTGTGGCATTTATAAAGGTCAGGAACTCCCCACCTGCCCAGTCATTTAAAAATCAAATATTTTACATAAAACCCCCCACAAAACCAGAAAGCTTGTGACTCCCAAGCTGTCAAAACTGACTTGCCCTGCATGTACAATCAACGCTGCAAGGAAGAGGAGACTCACCTTGAAGAAATCATCCTGATGGACCACGCAGCAGTTGGGCAGCGCCTTGACGAGCCTGTTGGTCAAGGTGGTTTTGCCACCATTGGTGACCCTGCAGGGAGCGGGGCGAGACAGAGGTGGAAGAATCGCATTAGAACCGGTCTGAGAGCCACGGGGACCCGCGGCGGGACAGACACCGCTGAAGGAGCCGAGCCCTGAGGGATCCGAACCCCGCCCGGCGGCGGAAGCCCCTGAGGAGACCCGGACATGGATCCTGAGGGAGCCCCTGAGGGGACCCCGGCATTGACCCTCAGAGTCCCCAACCCCGCTCGCGCCCCCCGTTTGAATTTCCCGCCCCTCCCGCGCCGCTCGCCGATTGGCTGCGACTCCAGCCCCGCCTTTTCCCCGGCTGCCGATTGGCTGTGACCGCCCCTCCCGGTCCCGCCCCTTCCAGCGCCCCGCGCGCGCGCGCTC
>JAWWMS010000121.1:1079590-1096156 GCA_035048045.1 Chlorospingus semifuscus
AATATAATATAGAATTAAAATATATAATATTCTATGTATAAAATATAATATTTAATATTTAATATAATTATTAATATAATTATTAAATATTATTATATGTTATACTTTTTGAAAAATCTTTTTGTCAGGATTTTTTTTTGCTTGGGAAGCTGAGAAGCCTCAGAGAAAAAGGAAAATACTATTGTTTTATTTGGGGTTTTTTTGTTGTTTTGTTGTTTTGGAATGCGGTTTGGAGATTGTTTATGTAACATGTGAACATTTTAACTTAATGACTAATTACTGCCTAGCTGTGTCGGCACTCTGGAAGCAATCACGAGTTTTTCATTAGCATTTTGTTAAACCTTTTGTAAGTATCTTTTTCTATTCTTTAGTATAGTTTTAGTATAGTATTCTTTTATATTATATAAGTACACAGAATAATAAATTTAAAAAATTAAAAAATTAATACATAAATAATAAGAATAAAAATTTTAACATATATATAATAATAAAAATAAAATAATAATGAAAATAATATATAAATAATAAGAATAAAATTTAAAAATAATAATAAAATAAATAAAATAATAAATAATTAATATATAAATAATAAGAATAAAAATAAAAAATAAATATAAATTAGGTTTCTAAGAACATAAAGTCAAATTTTTCCTTTGTCCTGGGGACCTCAAAAATACCACAGAAAGGACTTTAAAGCTCATCCAGTCCCATACCATGGGACACCTCCCAGCAGAGCAGGCTCTGGCTGCTGCTCTCATTTCCCCGAGTCCCTCTCCAGGCTCAGAGCAGGAGTTTGGGGTTGTGCCAGCCCTGCAAGGAGCTGCCCTGAATCAAATCTCCGGGCAGACAGGCCCTGGTGGGGTTTGCAAAACACTGAGCACCTTCTTGGCAGAGCTGCAGTAAATAAGAGTGAGTAAAAAAAAAAAATATATATATATATAAAAAAAAAATTGGCTTGGTCTCCTGGGAAAGGAGGAGCTCCTGGCCCGGCTCGTTCCCAGCCCTGTGGAAAAGGGCTCAGGGCTGGGCAGAGGGGGGAAATATCCTCAAATTGATGAAGTTTGATGGATGAAGTAAGGGAAAAACGGCTCAGAGGGGAGGATGGGCCCAGAGGGAGTTTCTGTGCACTCCTGGATGTGTCACTGCCCACCCCCCATCTGGAGCTCATTGGGGGCAGCTGCTGCAGGGACAGGGCTGGGATCCAGCTGGGATCCTGCAGGAACGGGGCCCGGCTTGGGCTGGGAGCTGGGGTCACACCCGGGGTGCTGCGGGATGGAACCACGGCCTGGGGACAGGAGATGGGCCCCAGCCTCACTGGGGCTCCTCTGCAGCTTGGGGGGCTTCCATGGAACCACAGCCTGGGGACAGGAGATGGGCCCCAGCCTCATTGGGGCTCCTCTGCAGATCGGGGGCTTCCATGGAACCACGGCCTGGGGACAGGAGATGGGCCCCAGCCTCATTGAGGCTCCTCTGCAGATCGGGGGCTTCCATGGAGCCACAGCCTGGGGACAGGAGATGGGCTCTGGGCTCCTCGGGGCTCCTCTGCAGATCGGGGGCTTCCATGGAGCACAAAAACCAGGTGGCCACCATGGGTTTTTAGGGCTACTCACTGCCACCAGAGCTGAGCCTCAACCCTTCAAACCCCAAGGCCAACTCTGGTTTTACCCCTTCTCAGCCACTTTTTGGTTGGGTTTTTTGTTTTGGTGAAGACCCAGGGCAGACAAGTGACAAATCACCCTTAATCCACCTGAGCTGTTGAATCTCCTGGCAATCCCTGCTCCCCTCCAGGAGCCCCTCATGGCTCCATCAATCAGCTCCTGGGTGTCCATCCCTGCTCTGGGAAACCTCCCACAGCTTCCCTGTGAACCCTCACCGGGGTCAGGGCACTGAGTAACCTGCTGGCGAGGGCAGCTCCTCGTATTTATGTGCAAACCCATTAGCTGGGAATATTTTATCTCCCTCCTCCAGGTTGGGAGCAGAGGCTGGGGGCGATGGGAGAGTTCTGGAGCTGCCTCTGAAACGCCCAGGTTTGCCCTCCACGCTTGTGGTTGTGTTATCCAGCACGTTTCTCGTGCCATGGAGTGACAAAATGGGTGCTGAAGGTGTTCAGAGAGGAAAAAGGGAGATGAAAGCCTTTCCTGATGGATTTTAAAGCCAAAAAATGGTTCCAAACCAATCTGGGTGGTGGGTTTCAGCCAGCTGGTCCCTCTGGGAACTCGGGGAGGTGGAGGAGTCACCTCCAGGATAAAGCCTGGATGTGGCACTGGGTGCCAGGGCTCAGTTGAGATGTTGGGGCTGGGTTGGACTCAATGGTCTTTAGGTCTCTTCCAACCTGGTGATTCTGTGAATTCTGGGAATTCTGTGATTTCTGTGAATTTGGGAGAATTTTGGGAATTCCCAGGGACTGGGGAGGTGGTGGAGTCACCATCCCCGGATGTATTTGAAAACAGACTGGATGTGGCACTGGGTGCCAGGGTTTGGTTGAGGTGTTGGGGCTGGGTTGGACTCGATGATTTTAAAGATCTCTTCCAACTTGGTCATTCTGTGAATTCTGTGAATTCTATGAATTCTGTGGATTCTGTGAATTCTGTGATTTCTGTGAATTCTACGATTTCTGTGAATTCTGTGATTTCTGTGAGCTCATCCCTCGCTCCTCCCCGAGCTCACCTGGCCAGAGCTCAGCATCCGTGGGGTGAGAAAGGGCAGGAACCAGGAAGCTGCCCCAAAACACAGAGTTATTTGTGCTCAGCCCTGGGGATTAGTGAGAGCATTCACCAAAAGACAATAACTGCTCCTGCCAGCCCTGGCAAGCCCATCACCCCAACGGGCTCTTTGTGGGCTCTTTGTTCCCTGCCTGCTCCAGACTCACCCTCAGGACTGAGCCATCCTTTCCCTCACTCTCCACCACTTCCCCGTGCTTGCTCGTTTGTTTAATTTGTGTTAATTAACCCTGCTGAGCTCGGGTTCCTCGTGGTCCTGGTTTTAGGGTACAAAAGTTGAATTTTCTACCTGCCTGAGGTTTCTTCTCTGCTGCTCCCTCTGCCACTTGAGGCTTCCCCTGGGGCTGGAAATTAAAATCTTTAGGACATTTGTAGTGGGGAAAGGACAGGGAGTTTCTCAAGGATGGGATTTTTAGGCAGAATGTTGAGAAACTCTGGTTCCTTCTCATGGCCAGGTGAGACCTCAGGACGGCCAGGTCAGCTCAGGGTGAGCAAACTTTGAGTTACAACCCCATCCCTCAGGCCATGGGATATCTTTAGTTCCCAAAAAACGAGTGTTCTCAAACAAATGAGTGCTCCCAAGCCTGCAGGAGACACCTGGGCACAGGTGAGCCCCAGGAAGCACAGGAGGCCTGGAGCGGAAGATCTTCCACGCCGTGTTGGAATTCGCATCTCCTGCCCACCCAAACCACCTCAAACCTGTCCCAAAGCTCTCTCTGTGACTTTAATTCCAGACCAACCATCCGTGCTAACAGCTGGAGCTAATTAAGCCTGGTAATTACACACACGGGCTGGTTTACATCCCAGCCAAGCTCAATGCAGGATCATCCACTGTGGCCATGGCAAAGAACCAACCTGTCCCTCTCCCTGTCCCTGTCCCTGTCCCTGTCCCTGTCCCTGTCACCCCATGATGCTCAAGGCTCTTCACCTGTCCTGGAGGAGTTTGGGGTGGGATTTTGGGGAAAATCCTCCCCTGGGAGGGTGGGGAATCTCTGGTTGCTCCAATAGTACAGAGGAGCTGCTTTGAAATATTCAATGAGGTCACCAATGGAAAGAGAAGGAAACACCCATGACACGTTGGAATAATGTATATAATATAAAATTACAGTATATATAATATAAAATTTGTCACTTACACTATGGAAGCTGACAACACACCCCTCATTTCCCAGGAATCACACCCAAAACCATCCCTAATCCCAACACTTCCCAACTTCACATTTTTTCCCCCGCTGTTTTTCATCCTAAATTTATTTTTATTCTATTTTTTATTTTGTGCTTTTGGAGGGGTCAGATTTTCCAATCAGCCCCTTCCCACTGGATCATTAAACTTTAATTTCTCCATTTTTTATGTTTATTTATTTGATTCTGGACAGGCTGGCAGCAGGATTTGGGTTTTCCTTGGTGTTTCTGGAGCGTGCACACGCCGTGCACGAGCACGGGGGAGATTTATGGCTCTCCAAAGATTCTTCCTAAAATATTTACAAAGTGGAGTTTGACTCGGGAATGTTTGACTCGGCCATGGCTGTCAGGCCCCTGGGTGGCATGAGGGGGGAATATAAACAGACCTTTTTTTCCATTCCCAAAAAAAATCCTATAAACCTTTTATCCTTTTTTTTCCCCCCCTCCTCCCATTGTTCTCCATTCTCCGGTGCCAGGTTTGAGCCTATTTTGGAGTGAAAATCAAAATAAATTCTGTTTTGCTGGGCAGACTGGGCTAGGACTGGTGGTGTTGTAGGACAGAGATTATTTCCTTTCCCTTTCCCTTTTCCTTCCCATTTCATGTGATTTCCTCAGAATTTTCACATTTTTGAGCCAACCCACTTAGAAGCTCCTTTCCCAGAAGGGCCAAAGTTGATTAGTTCTGGGTCTTTCCCCCCAGAAATCCAAATTCCCCTTTTCTTTGGCCATAGTGGGGACTGACCATCACTCAACCATTGTGATAGAAGAGAAATCCATAAAAATCCTTCACTTTATTCCCACTTTGCCACGAGGATGGAACAGATCACACCCGAGTTCAGGTTTGTTTAAAAAAAATAATATCAAACAGCTTTTTATTTCATTTTATTTTACCTTATTTTATTTTTCCCCCCCTCTCAAGGTTCAGGATAAATGGTACAAATGTAATAAATGTAAACTGCACTTGGCACCGTCGGGGTCAATAAATAACATAAAAAAGGGAGCGAGCGTGGGAGGCGTTCGGGATGCGGCGCTCTGGGATCTAAATAAATAACATAAGTTACTTCCAATAAATAGCAGTATCCAAAATACAGATGCATTGCATCCACTTTGCAGCCGGGCACGGGCCCGGCCATTCCGGAGGGGAACAGCAAAATCCGGATGGTGCCGGCGGTGCTGGAACAGGAATCCCTTCTCCCCCTTCCCCCTTTTCTACCTTTTTTTTTTTCCTTTTTTCTCCTTTTTCTCTTTCCCCTTTTTTTCATTTTTTCCCATTTTTATTTTTCCCTTTTTTGTCCTTTTCCCCCTCTTTAATTTCCTTTTTTCTCCTTTTTCCTCTTTTTTCCCCTTTTCTCCCCTTTTTCCCTTTTCCCTTTTTCCTTTTTTCTCTTTTCTCTTCACCCTCTTTCCCCTTCTTTTTATTTCCTTTTTGCCCTTCCCCCTTTTTCCTTTATTATTTTTCCTTTTTGCCCTTTTTCTCTTTTTACCTCTTTCCCTTTTTACCTTCTCTTCTTTCCCCCATCTCCACCTTTTCATTTTAATTCCTCTTTTCCCTTCCTTCCCCTTTCCCTTTTTTAACTTTTTTCCCCTTTTTTCCTTTTATTCCTTTTTTCCCCTTTTCCCTTTTTTTCTCCTTTATATTTTTTTCCTCTTTTTCTTTTTTCTCCTCCCACCCTTTTTCCTTTCTCCCTTTTTCCTTTTCCCCTTTTTTCTTTTTTCTCCTCCCTCCCTTTTTCCTTTCTCCCTTTTTTCCTTTTCCCCCTTTTTTTCTTTTTTCTCCCCCCTTTTTTCCTCCTTTTTCTTTTATTTCCTTTTCTCCCCCTTTCTCTCATGCCTCCCCTTTGAGGCCACGCTTTGTTTAGCCCAGAAGGAAAACACGTGGCAGCCCCGTTCCCAATTTACCATCTGAGGCCCTGAATCCCACCAAAACATCATTTCTCTTGATAAATTGGGAAAATCCTTTATCCCAGCAGGATCCTGGAGCTGTTTAAACCCAGGACATTCCCTCTGCCAGCGATGAAATTTCCCCAATTTCCCCCAATTTCCCCCGCTGAGGATCCCAAATTGGACCTTGGGACTGAACAGGATCCCAAGGGATTTATGGGATTTGTGGGTCTGATCCCAAAATCAGCGTGTCCTGATGGAAAACCCACTGGAAATCCCGTGGCAGGGCTGGGAGAGCTCAGCCCTGGAGTTTTGCGCTGTCACAACCACCAGGATCAATTTAAACATCTCCAAACCTCCTGCTCCTCAAACCCTCCTCTCCCGGGAGGAGCTGCAGCCCCAGACAGACAAAAACCCAACCCCAAAATCCCCCCAACAGCTGTTGCACACTGGTTATTATTGTTATTGTTAACATTAATATTAACCAGCACATGGGATGCTGAGGAAGGAGCCAGATGAGATTCTGCTGAGGCTTTGAGGAGGGAATTTTCCACTTTTTTTTTTTTTTTTTTTTTTGCATTGTAGACATTCTTCTGGGCAGCTCCAGCTCCTATTACAGCAGAGGGGGCTGGAGAAATGGAAAACATTAGGGAAACCTCAGCCTTTCTATTGGAACCACATTTCCAGGGCTGGTTGGCAGCGGGATGGCACCGGGACAGCTGGAGGAGCTCCAGGAGGAGGAGGAGCCCTGAAGAAGGCATGGAAGCAGAACCCATCCTTTGGGCCACACCACGATGGCCCAGCTCGCCCCATCGGGGAGTTTTGTGGCTGTAAATCCCAGCTGTTCCCAAAAAAAACCCAGCAGGAGCAGTGGGAGGCAGATGGGGAGCATCCCCTCCGCACGGGCCGGAGCTGCACTGCCAGCAGGGGGAAATTAAAAACAAAAAAAAAAAAAATACAAAAAATGATGGATTGGAGCTATTCCTGCTGGGTTTAACACACCATTGCATTGAGACAGGTTTTCCTCGTGGTTTTGGGGGCTCCAAGCTGGATTTGCAGTGGGAATGGGGGATTTTGGGAGATGTCCCTTTTCCCCTTGTCCTCCTTGCTTCTGCCACCACCACCCTGGCAAGAGGAGGGTCCCTTGGGCCTGGTGCCCACCATCAAGGCACCCTAAATCCCTGGATTTTGCCAAAAACTGTCCCAAACCAGGGTGCAAACACTGAGCAGAGGCAGCTCCTGCTCCAAACCCTCCTCTGCAGCACCAGGTCCTGCTCTGCTTCCACACCACCTTCCCTGCCTTCCCTGCTCTGCTTCCATTCCTTTTCCCTTACTGCAACAAAACTAATTTTAGTTTTATAGCAGCGAGAGCTGGAAAGCACCCAAGCCCTTGAGAGGACAGTTATTATTATTATTATCATTATTATTATTAGATTTGGGTGCTTTTTTTTTTCCCTTAAACTCGAGTGGGCCGCTTATCCACAGCTCCTGCTGCCCATCTGCCATTCCCATCCTCCAGCTGATTCTTTTGGGCCACTTTTCCCATTTCCAGCCAAAACCAGGCCTGCAAACTCACACTTTTGTTGGGGAGCTGCCCCTGGATTGTGGAGTTTATCCACTCTCAGTTCCCATTTCCTGGGTGCAGGTTTTGCACCCTGTACCTACAGCTGCCTCCTGCCTTTCCCAAAATCCAGGGAAAACTCCCTGTTACAGACTCCAGGCTGCCTTCCCGGGCTGCCAGCCCTGCTGAAGGATGGTGTTTATATTCCTCCACTACACCCTGGCTCCGCTCAGCCAAGAGCTGCCTTTGGATAAAAAGGAAAAAGAAATAATCCCCACCAGGCTGGGCCTGTGTGGAGGTCAGGAATGTGGCTGGTCCAACACGAGATGCTGCTCCCCATCCCATCCCAAGGGATGCCATCCTGCTCCCCCAATGCTGCAGCACCATCCCTGAGCTGGGATCACCACCAGCAGCCCTCCTCCTCCTCGGGATGAAGGCACAAGGGATTTTTCCCCCCCGTTTGTCCGGAGAGAGGAGCCAGGACAGGGCGGGTGGCACACGGAGTGTTTTCCCTCACGTTGGTTAATGCCCAGGACATGACACCAATATTCCCCTTCTGTTTATGATTTGCCTTTTCTGGGAAGGGAGCCAAGGGGAGAAAACCCATCAATCCCAGGCAACAGCTCGAGCCTGCCCAGGGAATGTGAGAGCCTGCGGGCTCATTTATTTCCCCGCAGAGTAAACAGCAGTGACACTGCTGTAAATGTGAGCAGAGCCAAAGCCAGGCCTGAGTCCCCTCTCCTGCAGGATCCCAGCCCCGGGCAGAGCATGGGGGATGCTCCCAGGAGAGCCGGGGGGATTTGGGGAGACGCCAAACCGGGGATGCTCCTGCCCATGCCACTCTGCCGGTGGCCCTGGGGAGCTTTTGTCACCTCCCTGACGGTGGCCAGGCTCTGGCCCAGCTGCCTGTGGCAGGGGCACAGGAGGTTAATCCAGTTACTTCAGATTATCCCGAGTCGTAAGAAGAAAAGCCCCAGGGCTGCAGGAGTGAGACGATGGCAAAAGGGGCACAAGCCAGAGGGAGTCAGAGCCACACACAAACCACTCTCAGCGCTTCTGTGTCCCCAAACACCGGGATGTGGGGCAGCTGGACCTCCCCCAGCAGCTCGGGGTGGTCACAAAACCCCAAAGCTACAGGGAGAAAGACTCAGCTCCCCCCCTGGGGCAGCACAGGGCGCCTGATGCACCCCAAACCTGTAACACACCCCAAAACACACCTTGAGTGTGCAGCACACCCCAAAACACACCCCAAGTGTGCAGCACAACCCAAAGCACACCTGGAGTGTGCAGGACACCCAAAAACACACCTGGAGTGTGCATCACACCCCAAAACACACCCGGAGTGTGCAGCACACTCCAAAACACACCCCAGGTGTGCAGCACACCCTGTCCAGTACCACACAGCACTGGCACTGCTCACGACACCCCCTGACGTGCCACACCTCTGTGCCACACCCTGACACAGAACACCCTGGCACGTGTGTGTGTGTCCCTCATGCCAGAGACACCTGCGCTGCACCACCCCCGTGCAGGTACCGTAGCCTGTGACACGTGTGACATGTGTGACACCTGTGACACGCAGTGCAGCCCATGCACACCGAGGGCATGTTGCACACCCACTGTCACCTCAGCAGGCACCTCTGGGCCACCTGCAGAGGGGACAACAGCCTTGAGCCACCGTCACCCCTCCAGCCACCCTGCCATGGCAGCGGCCACGTCTCTAGTCCGGTGACGGTGACACCGAGGGACACGCCAGCGGCTCAGTCTCTCCTCCTCCGGCCGCCCCGGCCTCCATCGCGGCCGTCCCCCGTGTCACACGCAGCCGCACTCCTTGGCCGACAGCTCGTTGACGGTGTAGTAGCGGTTGTAGGCGTCCAGGAAGGAGACGTCGTCGTCGTAGGCCAGCGGCCTGCAGCAGGGCCGCGCGCGGATCTTCTCCTTCCGGATCTTTCTGCGGCTCCTCATGCTCTTGAGGGAGAGGTCGTAGCTGCGCACGGCGGCCTCGCAGGTGCCGCTGCAGTAGCGGAACAGCACGGTCTCGTCCGACTCGTAGCCCAGGCCCAGCTCGCTGACGCTGACCTCGAGCTCGCGCAGCTCGCAGGGTTTGTGGCGGGCGCGGGCGCGCTTGCGGCGGCCGCCGGCGCGGGGGAACAGCGGCAGCTCGTGCCCGCCCGAGTTCACGGCCTGGCGGTAGCGCTCCACCAGCGCCGAGAGCAGCTGGCGCATCTCGCCCTCCGTGTAGCTCTCCAGCAAGGCGCTGTCTGCAGGAGGAGGGGACACGGTTAGAGGGTGGCCCTGTGGAGGGTGAGGGGTGCTGGGGTGGCCTGAGGGGGGAGATCCTCCGTGGGTGAGGGTCTGGGGGTCCTCCATGATGGAGGGGCCTTGGGGTGGGTGGGTAATGTCAGAGTGGAGATTCCCTAGGGTGGGTGGATAACCTCAAAATGGAGATTCCCTCAGAATGGAGATTCCCTGGGGTTGGTAAATATCCTCCAGGAAGAAGGTTCCTTGGGGTGCATGACTCCCAGGATGGAGATTCCCTGGGGTAGGTTCATGTCCCCCAGGATGGAGAGTCCCTGGGGTTGGTAAACACCCTCCAGGAAGAAGGTTCCTTGGGGTTCATGACTCCCAGGATGGAGGTGCCTTTGGGGTGGGTGGATAACCTCAGGATGGAGATTCCCTCAGGATGGAGATTCCCTGAGGTGGGTAAACACCTTCCAGGAAGAAGGTTCTTTAGGGTACATGACTCCGGGGATGGAGATTCCCATGGTGGGTTAACATCCACCTGGATGGAGGCCACCTGAGACGGGACATCCTCCACGGCTGAGAACCTCAACATCCTCCAGGATGGAGGTGCCTTAAGGTGGATGGATGATCCCCAGGATGGAAATTCCCTGAGGTGGGAGGGCATCCCCAGAATGAAAATCCCCTGGAGTGGGTTCCCTAGGATGGACGTCCCTTGGGGCAGGTGGATTTGGGGACAAGCCCCAATAAATTTCCTATTTGCACTGTTTCTCTGTGGTCTGGGAGCCCCAAGGGCCCCTGAGACCGCAGGGCCAGCACCAACACACAAACTGTGCCCAGCCCTGCTGGCAACACCCCATCCCTCTGTCCCAGCCCTAAACCCAGGGTTATTCCAGCTCAGCTCTGCAGGAGGCACAGGAAAGGCAGAGGAAAGCGTGATCTGACAGCTTGTCATCGATTTCCAGATTTCCACCCAAAAAAAGCAGTTCCTCTGGTTTGGAATCAAAACAAACACGTGGGGATTTCCAGCCCTCAGGGAACGCTGAGGGGTGAGCAGGGGGAGCTGCTGCCGTGCCCTCATCTTCAGCTCCTGTTTGACATTTTCCATTTGTAAAAAATAGCACGGAACATAAAAAAAAATTACCAAAAAAGAACCCTTTGGAAGGGAATAAAAGCAGTTTCTTTTCTTTGCAGGAACTGAGCTGTTTGAGTTCCCCTCTGTGGAGAGCTTCTGTGCTCACACCAGTTTGGTGCCCAGTGCCTCCTGCTCGCCCCAAATTCTTGTTTAAACCCTCCTAAAGGGGATGTTGGGATGCAGGAGAGGGCAGGGAGTGACCCCAGAGGGATTTGGGGGATCTGTGGGGCCGGGGTGGAGGGACAGTGACCCCAGGCTGGAGGAGCAGAGCTTACACTGGGCCAGCAGAGAGCCGTGGCGTTGCAGCGCCCGTGGGGATCTCCGCAGCGAGGAGGAGGAGGAGGAGGAGGAAGAAGAAGAAGAGGAAGAGGAGGAATCCCGTGAGGAAGACGGCGAGGAAGGCAAGGGGCTGAGTTCCCGGCTTCCGCTGAACATGTCTCTACAAACTAAAATGGATAACATGGAACTGAGGAGCATCGATGCAATGGCTGCAAACTTCCATACCTTCATCTTAGAGCAAGTCAGAACATTGAAACTCTGCAAAACAGGCAAAACAAACATCCTTAATGTGTGCCCCAGCCCCCAGAGCCCCTCACCTCCCTCCCTCCATCCCTCCCCTGCCTCAGGATGGGGGATCCTTCCCCTGGGACGCCCTTGGCTCCAGCTCCTCCCTTCCAACACCAGCACGGTGCTGAGATGGGAAACTGAGGCACGAGGGCAGCCCAGGGATGGGCTGGGTCGGGATAATGGCCATGGAAAAGGTGCCTTGGGGACAAGGTGGCAATGGGGACAAGGTGGCACCAATGGGGATGAGGTGGCACCAGTGGGGACGAGGTGGCACCAATGGGGATGAGGTGGCACTAATGGGGACAATGGGGATCACACAACCTCCATCACCCAGTGGGTCTCAGCCCCCTTTGTCCTGCTCTGGGGCAGAGCAGGGCTGTGACACTCGATCCCCCCACCTGAGAAAGGGCCTCTGGCTTCTTGCAGCCCCATAAAACTTTAGGAGAGCGGTTCCAGGCTCGCTGCACGTCCCATAAAACAGCCTCCCATTCCGGCAGCCAGCAATCCTGGCCCCCACCCACTCGCCTGTGACCTTTCAAAAGACTCAAATCCCAGCTCCGAAGTGCAAAACAATAACAACAAAGTTATTCCAGGCTTTGCTGTTGGTTTCTTTTTGCTCTAAAAAGCCCCAGACCAGCCCCGTCCAACCTGGCCTTGGACACTTCCAGGGATGACGGCGTTTCCACTTGTTTTTCCTGATAAATCAAACTCCAGCAGACGTTTTTTGCTCACAAAAAGTGGAGTGTTTGGGGTTCTCTGGTGCCCCTCACTTTCCACGCTCTCACTTTTCCCCATCCCTCTTGTTTTTCAACCCCACTCCCAGTTTTTCCAGCAGACCCTTGGGATTTGTTCCCGATATCCACAGACTCCTTAAAGCTCACAGAGGGAGAAAAGTGAATTTTATTTTTTTTTTTCCCTAAATCCTCCTTGCTGAAGGGTTGAAAGAAGGAGATGCCAAAACTTTCAGTGCTGATGCTTCAAAGCAGAGGACCCAAAAGACATTATATTCTAAGTGCGCCATAAATTTTCCGTCGATTCATGTTTCCGGGCATTGATTCATTATTTTCCAGAGCCCAGCCTCAAGAATGGATGGAGCCACGGTGTGGCCGAAGGATTTTTGGCAGCACAAAGCGCTTGGAAAGACAGAGGCCTTGATGGGACATCAGAGAGAGCTTCCACCTGCCACACACTGTTTATTTGAGTGCCTTACATGGGAGCCAAGCTGCTTTGAAATCCCGGCTCCTCATGACTCATCCCGCAGGAATTAAACAATTTCCATGGGCAGCAGCTCCAGAGGCTGCTCCTCCAGCAGCAGCTCCGGCTCAACGCCTGGTCCTGCTCACAGGATGGGGCTGGGCTGTGCTGGAGAGGATGAGGGTGGTGGAGAGACAGACTGCTCCCAAGACGGCCTCAGATCTTCCCCAAAACTGCCTCAGATTTTCCCCAAAAACTGCCTCAGACTGTCCTCAAAACTCCTTGAAATTTTCCCCAAAACTCCCTCAGACCATAAGAAAAACACCCTCAGATTTTCCCCCAAAACTTCTTCAGATTGTCCCCAAAACTCCTTCAGATTGTCCTCAAAACTCCTCCAGATTTTCCCCAAAACTGCCTCAGATTTTCCCCAAAAACTTCCTCAGATTGTCCCCAAAATTCCTTCCGATTTTCCCCAAAAATTTCCTCACACTGTCCCCAAAACTCCTTCAGATTTTCACTCAAAACTTCCTCAGATTGTCCTCAAAACTCCTCCAGATTTTCCCCCAAACTTCTTCAGATTTTACCCCCAAAATCTTCCTCAGACTGTCCCCAAAATTCCTCCCAATTTTCCCCGAAACTTCTTCAGACCATTCCAAAATTGCATCAGACCTCCCCCAAAACTTACCACAATCTCCCAAATTACTTTTTTGGGGATTGAACTGGGAGGACTGGAGCCTGCAGCGCCCCTGGATCAAATTGGTCTCAAAATGCCAAAACTGGCCCCAAAATAAGGAGCATTGAAAGGGAAAAAAGTCCCAAACTCTGATCTGGGGTGGACCTGCTGTATTTTCCTGCTCTTTTGCCAGCAAGTGGGTGCACAGAGGAGGGGAAAATGTCCCCATCCCCATCTCCAGCTCTGCTCTCAGCTCATCCCTGCTCCTCCTCCTCCTCCCCCTGCAGCTCTTCCCAGTCCCCCTGAGCAGAGCCAGAGCGCAGTGAGGGACACATGGTTCTGCTTTGCCTCGGTGAAATCCAGCCCAGCAGCTCCAGAGCTCTGCCCCAGCTCCCCCCAGAGACCCCCAAAGGGCCGACCACAAAGCAGGCACAGCCCCAGCCCTGGGATGCAGCCCTGCTGCTCTGGGGAGGGGCTGGGGGAGCCCAGGGAGGGAAATGGGGAGGGGGAGAGGGAAATGGGGGGGGGGGAGAGGGAAATGGGGAGGTGAAGAGGGAAATAGAGTGGGGGAGAGGGAGGTGGGATGGGGGAGAGGGAGGTGGGATGGGGGAGAGGAAAATGGGGTAGTGGAGAAGGAGATGGGATGGAAAAGAGGGAAATTAGATGGTAGAGAGGGAAATGGGAGAGTGGAGAGGGAGATGAGATGGAAGAGAGGGAAATGAGATGGTGGAGAGGGAAATGGGGTGATGAAGAGGGAAATGGAGTGGGGGAGAGGAAAATGGAAGGGTGGAGAGGGAAATGGGATGGTGGAGAAGGAAATGGGATGGTGGAGAAGGAAATGGGATGGTGGAGAGGAAAGGGAGATGGTGGAGAAGGAGGTGGGATGGGGAGAGGAAAATGGGGTGGAGGAGAAGGAAATAGGATGGGGGAGAGGGAAATGGGATAGAGGAGAGGGAAATGGAAGGGTGGAGAGCGAAATGGGATGGGGGAGAGTGAAGTGGGATGGTGTAGAGGAAAATGGAAGGGTGGAGAGGGAAATGGGACAGAGGAGGAGGAGGTGAGGTGGAGGAGAGGGAGGCGGGACGGTGGATAAGCAGTGGGATGGTGCAGAAGGTGGGATGGTGGGACGGTGTGGGGCAGGAGCAGCTCCAGCACTCCCAGAGCCCCAGGCTGAGCAGCTAAGCCCTCGTTCCCACGCTGCCATGACATTTACGTTCGGGCTGAATTACGGCGGGTTTGGTTTACATCTCTCCAAACAGCTGGAGAGCAACAAACCCACCCTCAACACGGTGGGAATAATAAGGAAAAACCTCCCCTGCCGAGCCTGTGGGATGGGGATGGATGCGCCAGGGCAGCCCGTGGTGCCGGGAGCGGTGCCGGGGTGGTGGCCACGCCAAGCCGTGGTTGGAGGAGGAAGCCTGGGGAGCTTCCACCCAACAGAGCAGCTCTTGCTGTGGCCACATCCACATTCCCACCATGCCGTGGAGTCACGGAATCCCCGACTGGTCTGGGTTGTAAGGGACCTTAAAGCCCATCCTGTGGCACCCCTGCCACGGGCAGGGACACCTTCCACACCTTCCTCACCTTCCACACTTTCCACACTTTCCTCACCTTCCACACCTTCCACACCTTCCACACCTTTCTCACCTTCCACACCTTTCTCACCTTCCACAACTTTCACAACTTTCACATCTTCCACACCTTCCTCACCTTCCACACTTTCCACACCTTCCACACCTTCTTCACCTTCCACACCTTCCACACCTTCCTCACCTTCCTCACTTTCCACAACTTCCTCACCTTCCACACCTTCCACTCTCCCAGGCTGTTCCAAGTCCCACCCAGCTCAGTTTGAAATTTTCCCTCATTTTGGATTTGGCAGAGCCAAACCAGCTCAAAGGAGGAGGCACCAGGACAAGGCAGGGATCTGGGGACACTGCCCCATCCATTTCCACATCCCAGACACCAAAGGACATCACCTTTGCTTACGGGACCCCCAGAGCCCCCAGCACGGCCAGACCCCGCAGTGGCGAGGAGATGCCCCATCCCAAACTCCCAAACCCCAACAGTTCCTGTTGGAACAGAACAAATCCTGCCAGAGAGGGGTCCGGGAGCTTTTCCAGGAGGGAAAGCAGCACAGGGGAGGAAAATGCCAATTCGTGCCAGGGCCAAGGGGCACCTTGAGCCATCCCTGCATGGCAGGGACTGCATTCTGTGCCCGAGCCCAGCCGGTTTGCACGGGCAGAAGCCAAATCCCTCAGGATGGAAATCCCTGCAGGAGCACAGCTCCGATGGCCCCAAACCAGAGACCCCGCGGCCACGACCCCCCTGTGTCTCCCCACCCCCAGGAGCTGCCCCCAGACCCATTTTGGGGCTGGATTCGTGCACGGAATCCCCGGGGCGGTGCTGACCGGTCTCAGCGCGTCCCGCGGGGTCCCCGTTCCCTCCATCGGCCCCGGCGCTGGGAGCCGCCGGCCCGCGGGGATGGATCCATGCCCTGGGAAGCTGCGGCGGAGCCTTTGATTCCTTCCCCGGAGGTCTCGCGTGGGCTTTCATGTCATTAATGAACGGGATCCGCAGAGCGGGGCCGAGCGCGGGGATTTCCACCCCTGCCGGGACCGGTCTGGGACCAGTTCAGCCCCAGTTCAGCCCAGGCTGGCCTCGGCCCGTCCCTGCAAGGGCAGATAACGATGCTGCACGCCCCGGCTTCCCGCGGCTCCCCCCATCCCGCCGCAGGCTGGGAATGCAGCTGCAATATAAATCAGCAGCGAATAAAAGCGGGGTTTGATGCAGCGCAGCCCCTGCAGCGTCACCCAGCCCGGCCCGGGGACACCTGGGGGTGTCTGTGCAGCCCCTGGGGGGACACCTGGCCGAGATGTGCCCCCCGACACCGCCCAGCCCTGACAGACATCATCAAACCCTGAACCTTTTGGGGAGATTTGTTCCCTTTGCAGCTAAAAAGCAGCCAAAGCGTTTAAAAGCCGTTGTGGGGAGGGCATGGGCAGCGTGCTCCCAGTTTGTGTTCCAGTTTGTGCTGCTCCCAGTTTGTGTTCCCAGTTTGTGCTGCTCCCAGTTTGTGTTCCAGTTTGTGCTGCTCCCAGTTTGTGTTCCAGTTTGTGCTGCTCCCAATTTGTGCTCCCAGTTTGTGCTCCCAGCCCAGTGTTCCCAGTTTGTGCTCCCAGTTTGTGCTCCCAGTTTGTGATCCCAGTTTGTGATCCCAGTTTGCGCTCCCAGTTTGTGTTCCCAGTTTGTGTTCCAGTTTGTCTTCCAGTTTTTGTTCCCAGTTTGCGCTCCCAGTTTGTGTTCCAGTTTGTGTTCCCAGTTTGTGCTCCCATTTTGCGCTCCCAGTTTGTGCTGCTCCCAGTTTGCGCTCCCAGTTTGTGCTGCTCCCAGTTTGCGCTCCCAGTTTGTG
>JAWWMS010000121.1:1133444-1150473 GCA_035048045.1 Chlorospingus semifuscus
GCTCTTCCGATCTATGTCAGCCTTCTGAAACACAGAGTCAGGATTCTCATCTTTTCCCTTGTCAGGGTTGCCTGCAAATCCCACACAGAGAAGTTTCCAGGCTGTTCACCCTGGCCCCCATCCCAAACACCAGCTCCATGCTGAGGCCTCAGGCAGTGCCCAGCACATCCCACAGCTCCCAGTGCCCCTCAGAGCACCCGGAGGCTCCTCTGGATGCACCAACAACCCTTGGGAAAGTTTCACCCAACCCAGATATCGATCAGCACCAGGGCAAGGAGCTGCGTCAGGACCAGGGTGAGCAGGGAGCCAAGTGTCAGGTGCCTCCACGCGTGCTTCACTTTCACCCAGCCCAACAGGTTCCGGGAGGTCCTGACTCATTCCTGAGTCCCTGAGCTGCCATTCCTTCCCTCCAGGCTGGTCCACCCCACCTCTCATCCCTGCTGGATGCATCCATCCCTGATGGATCTCTATTGATCCACCCCAGCTCCGCGGTTTCTGCCTCCCTTCATCAGGCCTGCACCTCTCCTAATCCCATCTCAGCCCTCCCCAGAGCTCTGAGATAAGAGGCAGGCTGGAAAGGCTGATAAAAGAGGGACTGAACAAATCCATTAATGCTGCTTCTGTGCCAGGAATTACAAATCCCAGCCCTTGGTAATTAGGGCTCTGCCAGCCACAGCCAAGGGTGGGAAAGTCAGGCTCACTAAAATGTACCCTGAGAAAAACAAAACCACAAAACAATACCTGGAGGACCAGGACATTTTGGAGAATTTGGCAGGTGTGGCACTGAGGGGCTGTTTGGTGGCACAAAGTGCTCAAATCAATGCAAGCACAGCCTAAACCAGTATGACCAGTGGCTATCCTGCCCATTCCCTGTGTCCTGTCCCTCCAGGCCTTGTCCCCAGTCCCTCTCCAGCTCTCCTGGAGCCCCTTCAGGCCCTGAGCTCTCCCTGGAGCCCAAATCTCTCATTTAAAACCCCAAACCAGCCCAGGAAACCTCAAATCCCAATTAAAAAAAATCAAATCCAGGACATTTTGTCAAGGCACTAAATCAGAGAGGGAGGAACAACTGGCCAGGATAACTGGGACACGTTTTGCTGGTGACCCCTGGAAAAAGCTTCTCTTGTATAAATGGAGATTAATGGACATTTCAAAATTGCTTTAGCTTAACCCCTCCCCTCCATGTTTTCCTTGGGATGGGACCTAAGGGATGCATAAACAATGTAAAAACTAACAAATGTTAATAAAATAAATAAATCGAGACGCTCATCCAACCAACACCCTGCCTGGAACGGATTCAGATTCTATTTCAATTGACATCTCCTAAAAAACAAAGCCTTTCTCAGGAAAAATAAACCCTGGCCACTTCAGAGAAAAACAGGGCAAGAAGTGCCCAGGATCTCCCATTTTCTGGGAGGCAGAGGCAGGAAACCAGGTCAGGAGCAGAGCCCCAAGCAGAACATCAGTCAGTACCTGGTTTTCCCAAAATCTGGGGGTTTTCTGCTTTTTGAGCAGATTTTCTTTGGATTCCTGATGTTTGCTGGGATTTTGCAGCCCACCCTGCAGCCAGCCCCAGCCCTGGGTCCTTCTCCCTCCTGGAAGTGATGACAAGGTGCTCAGTCTTCCCAAAGGCTCGTTAGGAAATGGCCCTAATTAAGTTTGATGGATGGGGACTGGGGATTATTCCTAATCTCCCTGCAGCAGCCAGAGCAGAGCAGAGAGGATATTTCACACAAGAATTCAACTGCAAAGGCTGCGACTGCACAGAGCCAGAACCTGCTCCCAAGGTTTCAAATCCCCAGGAAAAAGCCCCAAAATGAGGAGAGCAGGATTTGGATCCCATGGATAGCCCCTCCCTGGAGTCAGCTTTGCTATAAAATGATTTGTTGGATTAAAATAATTTGGTTTATAAAGGCACGTAACAAGCCACAATCAAAAAACTGAGTTCAAAATTTAAAATCTAGTGAATGTTAAGGATTTTCCTCCTCAAAAAAATGAGATGAAGATTTGTTTTTCTGTATTTCCTCCTCTGATATGGGAGGGAATATTCCACACAGGAGGATATTTAAACATCCAACCCCTTCCTTGAGCATTTCAGTCTTTGCATGTGGGCTGCAAAATAATGGAAGAAATCAACAGAGAAAACACATAAACCAGAAAAAAATCCAGAAAAAAACCTCTCTGCATTCCTAGCCCGAGTTCAAGCTGAAATCAAAGAATTTCTCCAAGGTTTCTGTGCATGGATCTGCCTCGATGAGCTGGAGATGACCCAGCAGGAGCAATCTGGGATTTTGGTGTCACAGCACAAGAGAGCGGCTGGGGTAATTCACAGCCAGACCCCAGGACACACCACGCTCAAGCAACACCTGGGAAAGAAATGTTGCTGACCTGGGAAAGGGGAAATGAACAATTAAAACAATTAGGGTGAGCCAGATCGACCGGTTCTCTGGAATAACAAAGCGTTGCATCAGTGCAGAGGGGAGAGTGAGGCACTGGGGGCAGCTCTGGGGGAAACACAGATAGAGAAATACAGATAAATACCGAAAACGCAGAGAGATAAATACAGATAAATACAGAAAATACAGATAGCTGGGGAAAATGTAGATACATGGGGAAAATATAGATACATGGGGAAAATACAGATAAATACAGAAAATACAGATAAATACCGAAAACACAGAGAGATGGGGAAAATAAATACAGAAAACACAGAGAGATGGGGAAAATACAGATACATGGGGAAAATACAGATAAATACAGAAAACACGGATAGATGGGGAAAATACAGATACATGGGGAAAACACAGATACATGGGGAAAATACAGATAGATACAGAAAACAGATAGATATGTGCAGAAAATGCATATAGATGGGGAAAACACAGATAGATGGGGAAAATACAGATAAATACAGAAAACAGATAGATGGGAAAACACAGATATATGCAGAAAATACAGGTATGTGCAGAAAACATAGTTAGATACAGAAAACACAAATACATGGAGGAAATACAGATACATGGGGAAAACAGGTACATGGAGAAAACACAGATATGTGCAGGAAATACAGATATATAGAGAAAACACAGATAGATGCAGAAAACAGAGACATGAGCAGGAAATACAGATAGATACAGAAAATACAGATATATGGAGAAAATACAGATAGATGCAGAAAACAGAGATATGAGCAGGAAACACAGATAGATACAGAAAATACAGATATATGCAGAAAACAGACACATGCAGGAAACACAGACAGATGCCGAAAACAGAGATATAGCAGAAACCACAGCTACACCCAAGGAACAGGATGCTTTTAGCCAGCCCAGGAGGAGTGGGGCTGTGCTCAGCACTCCTCCTGGCCCAGCTTGCAGCAGGACAATCCCTCCTGCTTTATCTCCCCACCCCAGCTCATCCCCAGCAAATCCCGTGGGCTGAGCCCGTCCCAGCACACCTGGACAGGGACGTGCCAAAATTGCTTTTTGTGCCCTCGAAAAGGAAACAAGCCCAGGAGTTCCTTTCTTCAATTAGGTGGAAAGGCATTTGATAGGATTTGGGGGGGCTTCACCTCAAACTTAAGGATAGCTAATTGGATAGGAGCTAAAAAGTCTTGCTTGAGCAATTTAGTAGGAAAAAATAGAGATAGAAGTAAAAGAATAGAGATAGAAGCTAAAAAGAATAGAGATAGAAGCTAAAAAGAATAGAGAGAGAAGTTAAAAAGTCTTGCTTGAGCAATTTAGTAGAAAAAAATAGAGATAGAAGGAAAAAGAATACAGATAGAAGCTAAAAAGTCTTGCTTGAGCAATTTAGTAGAAAAAGTAGAGATAGAAGCTAAAAAGAATAGAGATAGAAGCTAAGAAGTCTTGCTTGAGCAATTTATTAGAAAAAATACAGATAGAAGCTAAAAAGAATAGAGATAGAAGTTAAAAAGTCTTGCTTGAGCAATTTACTAGGAAAAGAAGAGAACAAAGAAACTCATCACTTTTGTGAGGTGTTTTACCAGCAGCAAGGACCTCCTGCACCTGGATCAGTTTTTCTCTGTAAGGAGTTTTGTTATTTTGTTATTTTGCCTTTTATTAAACAGTTGTTTCCAGCGCTACCACAGAAGCCATCCAGCTGGTTTTTCATGCCTCCAAAGTTTGTTATTTTGCCTTTTATTAAACAATTTTTGTTTCCAGCACTACCACAGAAGCCATCCTGCTGTTTTTTTACGCCTCCAAAGGTAGCTGAGCTATCTTGGGTGTGTAAACAGATCTCCAAGAGCTCCTGAGACCTGGCTGGAGGTGCCGTATTTCACATATTTGACCCAGATTTCCCATATTTGACCCAGATCTCCCACCTGAAGCTGCCACCCTGGGCAGGAGGGATGGAGCAGCGCCCTGAGCCACCCCACGGGCTCACACCCCCCTCTCGTGGCAAACCCTCGGCTCCCAGAGCCCAGGGAAAGGATTTTCCAGAGCTGCTCCCAGGGGCTGTGCTGATGGAGCACGTGAATATTAAACCACCTGGATGGGACACAGATTAAACCACCTGGATGGGACACACATTAAACCACCTGGATGGGACACAGATTGAACCACCTGGATGGGACACATTAAACCACCTGGATGGGACACACATTAAACCACCTGGATGGGACACAGATTAAACCACCTGGATGGGACACATTAAATCACCTGGATGGGACACATTAAACCACCTGGATGGGACACAGATTGAATCACCTGGATGGGACACATTAAACCACCTGGATGGGACACAGATTGAACCACCTGGATGGGACACAGATTAAACCACCTGGATGGGACACAGATTGAACCACCTGGATGGGACACAGATTAAACCACCTGGATGGGACACATTAAACCACCTGGATGGGACACAGATTGAATCACCTGGATGGGACACATTAAATCACCTGGATGGGACACAGATTGAACCACCTGGATGGGACACAGATTAAATGGGATGGAATTCCTCCCTGGGAGGGTGGGATGGGATTCCCAGCCCAGCTGGGGCTGCCCCTGGATCCCTGGAAGTGCACAGCGCCAGGCTGGAGCCACCTGGGATGGCGGGAGATGTCCCTGCCATGGCACCAAGGCTCCATCCACCTGTGAGACACCCCAGAAAACACCTGGCATGAGCAGGAACACAGGGCAGGGATAAATTATTCATCAATAGCAGGAAAAGTGCCCAAAATAGCAGTTTTGGAAGGCTCCAAAGCTACTTGAGAAGCCAGGCCAGATTTGACAAATAGCTGCAGCCAAAGTGGAGAAAATAATTAGAAAAACATTGAAACGTGTCATTTTTAGTTGCTGTTCTTATTTTTTTTATTTAAACTGAAACGTTTTACTTCGGAAATGATGAAACATTTCAGTCCCAGCAGGATCTTGGAGCCTTTGTCCCAGCAGAACAGGAATGTTTATTCGGTTTGTCACCGACCGCCTGAGTTAAATGTCAGGAGGAAATTTCACTGTTGCCTTCTCGCGTAAAAATAAAAATTCAAAATGCATACGAGATTTTATCTGCTGGCACACAAGGCATTAGGAAAGGAGAGATAAAGGGTTGAAGGCAAGCACCTTTCCTGTCCAGGTCCTCAGCTCCCCTAATGCCCAACAGGCTGAGCCACCAGGGATTAGGGAACCTGCACGGAAAGGGGACAGGGTGACCTCAGGTGACACAGAGCCAGCAGAGAAGGTTCCTTGGGGATCCTCCCATGGAACTGCCCCAAACCAGCCCTGGGAACAGCAGGGCTGAGGGTGATGAAGGCTGAGAGGGACAAAGGCTGCTGAGAGATGCCCCCCAGAATGGAGAATTGGGACCTTCCCCTGCTGCCATGGCCAGGGCACTGGGAACAGCCACATCCTGCTCCTCCATCAGCACTGCAGCCCCTGCCAGGAATCCGCCTCTCCCAGCACTGGGGCCTTGGGCTGCCTCTAATTTTAGGGTGTGATGAAAAGGTCTGGGGTCTCCTCCAAGCTTTCCTAACAAAGGGCTGAGTGCCACAGCCAAGAGCCCCGGGATCCCACAGCACTCCCACGTGAGCCCAGATGGCCTGTGCCTTTCCCAGCTCCATCCCTTTCCCTTTCCCTGTTCTCTGCCTTTCCCAGCTCTCCACCTTTTCCTGCTCTCTCCCTGCCTTTCCCAGCTCCCTGCTTTTGCCTACCCCCTGAATTTCCCTGCTTTTTCCTGCTCCATCCCTTTCCCAGTTCCCTGCTCCATCCCTTTCCTACTCCCATCCCTTTCCCTGCTCTCTGCTTTTCCCAGCTCCCTGCCTTTCCCTGCCCAGTCCTTTTCTCTGCTCACTGCCTTTCCCTGCTGCTCCCTGCTCCATCCCTTTCCCTGCTGCTCCATCCCTTTCCCTGCCTTTCCCTGTTCCCTGCTGCTCCATCCCTTTCCCTGCCTTTCCCTGTGCTCCATCCCTTTCCCTGCCTTTCCCTGCTTTTCCCTTCTCCCAGCCTTTCCCTGCATTTTCCTGCCTTTCCCAGCTCCCTGCTCCATCCCTTTCCCAGCTCCCTGCCTCTCCCTGCCCCATCCCTTTCCCAGCCCAAACCCCACAGCCACACCAACCCAAGGCCCCCTCACCATGGATAATTCTCCCAGCTCCAGGAACGCTCCCGCTGATCCCACACCCACAGCAGGCCCCGAGCTCACCCCAAACCCTGCCCAGATAATGACCTTTAGCTCCTCCAAAGGCTAAGCCAGCTCTCCCAGCAGCCAGGAGGGACCTGCAGCAGGGAGAGTTTCCAAACTCCACGACACAAAGCCTGCAGTGGCCGTTCCCAGGCTTGGGGGAGCACAGCCCAGTTCCAGAGCCCCAGCACAGGTTTTCCTGGAGCAGACACAGCTTGGTGTGAGGCACAGAGACCCTGATGGAGGGGATGGAGCTGCTGATTGCAGCAGTTGGGAGCTGGGACGTGAAACCAGAGAGGGGAAACGTTTAAAGCTTTAATCTTGGAAACAGCTTCCTGATAGGAGATTTATGAGCACTGGGAATTGTCTCCTTTGCAGAGGGCTGGAAGCTGTGCTGCTGAAACCAGACCGGATAAAAGGGGAGACAACACAGCAGGAATGGATTTGGGCTGAGCTGAGGGCAGGACCCCGAGGTCCCCCCCAAACCCACACCTGGGGCAGGAGGGACCAGCAGAGCTTGTCACAGCACTCAGACCAGTGTGACACAAAGCTCTCTCCCCATGGCAGCTGCTCCTGGGGCTTCACAGAGCCTCATTTTTGGCCAATTCCTGGCGGGGTAGCCAGACCCCAGGGCTTGACACATCCAACTTTTGTGTGGGAGCCTGTGGAAGGGGCAGGTTCATTAACACGTGTTTAACTTGGACCTTGGAGGAGCTGAACTTTTCCTGACTTAGCTCTCCCTGTATCTATATCCCACTTTCCTGTAATCAACCTTTCCCTTTTTCCTGCCTTGGCCTTTCCCAGTGAGTTCCTGGGTATTGGTTTTCTCTGGAGCTGCTGGAGGATGTGGGAGTGACAGCTCTGGCCTTCCAAGCTCTGTATTCACCCCACATCTATCCAGCTCCTCCTTCCTTCCCCTGGCTCCTCTTCCAACCTCAGCACGACCTGAAGGGCTGAAAAGATGAAGGAGATAAGAGGCAGCACCTCTCCAAACCCAGCAGAGAGTCAGGGAATGGTTTGGGTTGGAAGAGACCTCAGAGCTCTCCCATTCCCACCCCTGAATGGCCAAGGACATCTCCACTAGGCCAGGTTGTTCCAAGCCCTGTCCAGCCTGGGAAAGGCTTTGTTGGGAAGCTCATCCAAGGCTCGGCCTCGTAAAGCTGCCGAGCCAGAGCCCTGAGCAGGGATTAGATGCTGAAGTGTGACCTCAGCCGGGTGCAGAGCTCTGACTTCGGGCTTATTGCCCCAAAAAAACAGCAGTGAAATCATTCATTCATCCCCAGAGCCTCGTTTCCTTCCTTCCTTCCTTCCCCCGGCCAAGCTGAAGCTTAAAATAGTATTTTGCATTCCTCATATTTCACTCCAGCACTAATTAACACCCAATCAGCCCAAAGCTCTTCCCACAGCAGCCTGGCCCCATGGTGCAACCTGCCCACCCTTGGCAGCAGCAGGAGCACCCAGCGGGCCCCCAGCTCCTCCCAAAAGCCATTTCTGATGGAGCATCTGGAAAGAACCGAGCTGAAACAGGAAGACACCAGAATTCCAGCCCTACGTGCACTTTTACCTCTGCCCCACGTGCACACACAACCCTGCAGTGCCGATCAACAATCCCAACCTCGTGGGAATCCCCCAACACCACGAGCAGAGGTTCCAGCAGCTCCCAAATTAGGACAAAACCCACAAATTAAGTTGGGCTGACCCCACGTCCAGCCTCACAGACAGCTTGAACCCAGCTAAAAAAATCTTGGATTCAGCACAAGGCGTGGGACAGGGAAGATGGAGCCCAGGTCCTGCTGCACTTGGATTTCACAGCCTTTTCTCAGGCCTCTGAGCAGCCCAGGCCAAGCGTGAGTCAAATGGGGCTGTGGGGATGACGGGGCTGGAAAGGAAACGTCATCCAGGAGGGTCCAAATGTGTCATCCACGAGACATCAGCCCCCTCATGCAGCATCTTCCACACACATCAGGCTTGGAGGATCTCGGAGGGGCTGTGGAACAGGAGAGGTGTAAAAGAGTGACACAAACACTCTTTACTCTCAAAAAAAAGGAAGATGTGGCAGCTACAGGGGAGGGAGGAAAGGTCAGACACACCACGCCTGACGTGTTTGTTTGGTTTTCAGCCCAAACTTCCACCCACAGACCAAAGGCAAGGGTGGCTTGAGCAGCAGCTCATGAGCAAGAGCTGGTTCATGCCTGTGCATTTACTGCTTAAAAATAAGCCTAAAATGACAAAAAACCATAGCAAGTACCCCACATCGCTGTAGAGCTGCATCCTCTCCCCTGATAGCTGTGAGGAGGTAGGGCCAGGCACCCCCAAAAACAAGGAAAGTGGAACTTTGTGCATCTGGCTGACATGACGCTGTTATGCTGTAAGTTTAACTCGGTGGTCTCTGGGGGTCCTCCCAGCCATGCCCACCCTCAGGGGCCATTAGAGGGCCAGGCCTGGGGGAGCAGGCCCCTGTGACCCCCTCATACCCACGGGTCCCTAAAGTGAAGTCTTAAGGAGCTGCCACAAGGGACAACACCTCTCCCCAAGGTACAAGGGCTGCACAATGGCCTTCTTTCCCTGCTGTGTCAGGCAACCCTGACACTCGTGAGGGGGTTGTGGCAGGCCCCAAACCGGCCTCAGAGGGTGCACAAACACCACAGCGCACGCACGGCGCTCGGCCGCTCTGAGGGGAGCCCGCCTCAGCCGGGCCCTTTTATACCGCGCGCGCCCCGTCATGTGGCCCCGCCCCGCCGCTGACGTCATCGCCGCGCGCGGCAGCATGGCAGCGGCTGTGGCGCCCGGTGTGGCGCCGGTTCGAGCCCGGTGAGTGCGGGCCCGGGGCCTCGGCCCCTCCTCAACCCCCCGGGACGCGCCCCACCCCTCCGTAACCCCCCCAGAACGGGCTCGGTCCCTTCATAACCTTCTCCGGTGTTTGTCCGGTCCATTCATGAACCCCCCGGTACGTTCCTGACCCCTCCATGACCTTCCCACTACCTTCCCGATCCCTCCGTAACCCCCCCAGTTCATTCCCGACCTCTCCACACCCCCCCAGTCCGTGCCCATCCCCTCCTGCCCCGGTGCCCCTCCATACCACCCCCTCCTGACCCCCTTTTCCACGTTCCCCGCAGGTTCCTCACCTCCAAGGAGCAGTTCCACGCCTACCTGCGGGCAGGGGGCGAGGAGGAGGAGGAGGAAAAGGAGGAGAAGAAGGAAGAGGAGCAGGTCAGCGAACCCCCAGCCAAGAGGGTGAAGGCAGAGGAGCTCGGCCAGGATGGGGAGAGCCAAGGGAATGCTGGAGAGCAGGAGAAGGAGCGTCCAGAGAAGAAGAGAGCCCGGGGGCAGAACAAGAGCCGCCCCTGCATGAAACCCAACTGCTACGAGCAGAGCAGGCTGTGCCCCTCGGTGACACAGGTGGGACACACAACCCTGCTCTACCTGGCTTAGTGGGATTTGGGGAAGGAATTCATCCCTGGGAGGGTGGGCAGGCCCTGGCACAGGGTGCCCAGAGCAGCTGGGGCTGCCCCCTGGATCCCTGGCAGTGCCCAGGGCCGGGCTGGGCAGGGCTTGGAGCAGCCTGGGATAGTGGGAGGTGTCCCTGTAGGTGGGACTGGATGGGATTTATGGTCCTTTCCAACCCAAACCAGGCTGGAATTGCATAAAAACCAGCTGGGAGGGGGTGACGTGGGATGAGCTGAGTGTTACAAGTGAGGGGTCACCTTCCTTGGAGCGTGTCCATCCCCTCCAGAGTGTGTCCATCCCCTCCAGAGCGTGTCCATCCCCTCCAGAGTGTGTCCATCCCCTCCATTGTGTCCATCCCTCCATTGTTTTTATCCCCTCCACTGTGTCCATCCCTCCCCTGGCACCATTCCCTCCCTGCCCTGGTGATCCCAGGTGAGGCTCAGAGCGCTCTGTGCCGTGCTGCCCCGTGCCCACCCTGCCCTGCTCCGTGCTGTCCCCAGGGCTGTGCCGGGCAGTGCCACTTTGGGCCGCGCTGCCGCTTCCTCCACGACGTGTCCCGGTACCTGGCGGCCAAGCCCGCGGACCTGGGCCAGCGCTGCGTCCTCTTCGACACCTTCGGCCGCTGTCCCTACGGTGTCACCTGCCGCTTCGGCCAGGCCCACCTCGGCGACGGCCACCAGAACCTGGTCAACGCCTCCCTGGTGCAGCAATGGGAGGGGAAGCTGCCGGTGAGGAACGGCCTCTCCAAGGAGCTGCAGCAGCAGCTGCGCAAGAGGAAGTTCAGCTTCCACAAGGCCGAGGAGTTTCTGCGTGGGCTGCGTGCTGGGAAGGGAGGCAAAGCCACGGGGAGCTCCACGGAGGTGTCCAACTGCACTGATCCCCAGGAGGGCCTGAGGGACAGCCCTGTGCTGCAGGAGCAGGGAGAGGATCCCAGACCTGAGGCTCTGCAGAGCTCCCGAGGGGCTGAGGGTGCTCCCAAACCTGAGGTTCTGCAGAGCTCCCAAAGGACTGAGGGTGCTCCCAAACCTGAGGTTCTGCAGAGCTCCAGAGGAGCTGAGGGTGCTGCCAGCCCTGAGGTCCTGCAGAGCTCCCAAAGGGCTGAGGGTGCTGCCAAACCTGAGGTCCTGCAGAGCTCCAGAGAAGCTGAAGATACCCCCAAACCTGAGGTTCTGCAGAACTCCCAAGGAGTTGAAGATGCTGCCAACCCTGAGGCTCTGCAGAGCTCCAGAGGAGCTGAGGATGCCCCCAAACCTGAGGTCCTGCAGAGCTCCCAAAGGACTGAGGGTGCTCCCAAACCTGAGATCCCGCAGAGCTCCAGAAAAGCTGAGGACACCCCCAAACCTGAGGTCCTGGAGAGCTCCCAAAGGGCTGAGGATGCCCCCAGACCTGAGGTCGTGAGGAACTCCCAAGATGCTGAAGGTGCTCCCTCCATCCCAACCCTGGGCCCACTGACAGATGAAGACATCACGAAGCTGCGGCTGTGTGAGAAGAAGAAGGTGAGAGTCCCTTGTGCCCTGCTCCCATGGTGGAGATTGTGCAGGAGATGGAAGAGAAACCCCTTGGAGAGCCTTTAGCTGGGGGAGGCATGCAGAGCAGGGAAGGAATTCCTCCCTGTGAGGGTGGGGAGGGGCTGGGATGGGATTCCCAGAGCAGCTGTGGCTGCCTCATCCCTGGAAGTGTCCAAGGCCAGGCTGGACAGGGCTTGGAGTACCCTGGCATGGTGAAAGGTGTCACTGTCCATAGCCAGAATTGGATGATCCTTCAGGTCCTTTCCAAGCCAAACCATTCTGTGATTCCATAAAAACCATTGCAGCTCTGCTGACCTGCTCCTCCATCCCTCTTTTCCAGCTGGAAATCCAAGGCAAGCTGTACCTGGCTCCACTGACCACGGTAGGTTGGTAACTCGCTGTGGGAGTGGTTGGAACAGAGCAGATCTCCTGACAATCCCTGCTGTCCCTGGCAGTGTGGAAACCTCCCTTTCCGACGGATCTGCAAACGTTTTGGGGCGGATGTCACCTGTGGGGAGATGGCTGTGTGCACCAACCTGCTCCAGGGCCAGTCCTCCGAGTGGGCTCTGCTCAAGCGCCACCACACCGAGGACATCTTCGGGGTGCAGGTGAGGCTTCCCACCCCACAGCCCACCCAGGGCTCCCTTCCCAGGGGAAAAGCTGCCTCTGGGACTCAGGGGAGCTCCTTCCCTCTGGCAGCTGGAGGGAGCCTTTCCAGACACCATGACCAAGTGTGCAGAGCTCCTCAACAGGACAATCGACGTGGATTTTGTTGACATCAACGTCGGCTGTCCCATCGACCTGGTCTACAAGAAGGTGAGAAGTTCTGTGGTGGGTTTTCCTTCCATGAATCCTTGTCTTCACCCTCACCCTCTGCTGCCTGATTGCTCTTTCCAGTCTGATCCAGAGCTCCCAGTCCATTTATGATCTCATGAGAAGGGGAATAAGCTGCTCAAGGAGCAGGGAATTGCTGTCTCTGCCTGGTGGGATTTGGGAGGGAAAAGCACTCTGGAGTATTTTTGGTTGAAGAATCCACTTTCTCCAAACTCTGAGGTGCCCCAAGGACTCTCCACTGTGTGAGGAAGGTCCTGAGCTCCATGTTTTGTCCCTCAGGGAGGAGGCTGTGCTCTGATGACTCGCTCCAACAAGTTCGAGCAGATCGTCCGCGGGATGAACTCGGTGAGTGGGAGCTCCTGGAGCTGAGCTGATGGATCCCAGTCCAGCCTGGCCTCACCTTCCCACCTCTGCAGGTGCTGGATGTCCCCCTGACGGTGAAGATCCGCACTGGGGTGCAGGAGAAGGTCAATGTGGCTCACAAAATCATCCCCAGGATCCGCGAGTGGGGCGCGTCCATGGTCACGGTACGGGGACAGAGCTGTGGGGTGGTGCCTGGGGAGCTCTGCCTGGAGATCAGATTGGGTGACCTTCCCCTGCCTTTTAGTGTCCTCTGCTAATAAAAGGAAAATTCAGGTGCAGAGGGTGTTTTCCTCCCTGCTCCTGAGCCTTGGGTCCATGATATGGAATCCCAGAATGGTTTGGGAAGGGCCCATCCCTGGGTGTGTTTAACAAGCCTGGGTGTGGCACTGGGTTCAGTTGAGGTGTTGGGTCTGGGTTTGGACTCAATGACCTTTAAGGTCTCTTCCAACCTGGTCATTCTGTAAATTCTGTGAATCCAGAGGTAGATCCCAAGGGATTCCTTACCCACCTCTGCTCTCAGCACCCATTGATCTCGAGGTCGATCCTGAGGTCAATCCCGAAGCTGATCCCAAGGCCCATCCCAAGGCCCATCCCGAGGCTCCCTTCTCCATGCTGGTGTCCCTGCCCCTGTCCCTGCAGTGGGTGTCCCTGCCCATCCCAAGGCTCCCTTCCCAATCCCAGTGTCCCTGCCCTGCAGTGAGTGTCCCTGCCCATCCCAAGGCTCCCTTCCCAATCCCGGTGTCCCTGCCGTGTCCCTGCCCATCCCAAGGTTCCCTTTCCCAATCCCAGTGTCCCTGCCCTGCAGTGGGTGTCCCTGCCCATCCCAAGGTTCCCTTTCCCAATCCCAGTGTCCCTGCCCTGCAGTGAGTGTCCCTGCCCATCCCAAGGTTCCCTTCCCAATCCCAGTGCCCCTGTCCCTGCCTGCCCTGCAGTGGGTGTCCCTGCCCATCCCAAGGTTCCTTTCCCAGTCCCGGTGTCCCTGCCGTGTCCCTGCCCATCCCAAGGCTCCCTCCCCAATCCCGGTGTCCCTGTCCCTGCAGTGAGTGTCCCTGCTGTCTCTCTCTCCCCACAGCTGCACGGGCGCTCGCGGGAGCAGCGCTACACGCGCAGCGCGGACTGGGCTTACATCGCCGAGTGTGCCCGCCTGGCCAGCCCCATGCCTCTGTTCGGTACGTGGGGCACCCCTTGGCACCCCTTCCATTTCAAACCCCCTCAAACTGGGGGAAAAGAGCGTGTTCCTGGGGGGTTCACGTTCTCTGAACATGAGAGAAGCAGAGAAAAGAATGATCAAAACAATTCTTATCATTTTCTGTGCCTGTGTTTGTGCCAAAGCACAATGCAATGTGGAAATTGTTTCCCCACAGTGAGGGTGGTTTGGTTCCTTGGCCTGTCAGGAAATAGCCCCACATTGCTCTTAGCAGAGAAAAGCAAGGCACAATTCTTCCCAAGAATATTCTGATCTCATTTGCTGTGCCTGTGTTTGTGCCAAAGCAGAATGCAATGTGGAGATCTATTCTTTATATACTAAAGAATACAGAAAGGATACTTACAGAAGGCTAAAAAGATAATAATGAAAACTCTGACTCTCTCCAGAACCCTGACTGGCCAGAGTCAAAACAATTCACATGAAACCAATGAAACAATCTCCAACCACATGCTAAAGCAGCAAAACACAGGAGAAGCAATCAGATAATTATGGTTTTCCTTTTTCTCTGAGGCTTCTCAGCTTCCCAGGAGAGGAATCCTGGCAAAAGGGATTTTTCAGAAAACGTGAATGCCACCCCTGGTGCCAGATGTGGTGCCAGAAGGAAGGGACACCAATCACTTGGGTTTTAAAGGAGTTTTCTTGGATTTTGTAGCACAAAATCCCTAAACCTTCAGGGAGACTGAAGGAATAGAGAGGAGAAAGCTCCTTTTTTCCTTGTAAGGGAACATCCATCAGAAACATCCCTGGGAATCCAAAGCAGGAGCCTCTTTGCACCATCTGGCCCTGGGACATTGTGTCCATGCTGAATTTCATCCCATGCCTGCATTAGCTCACTCTGACTTGTCCTCACGGATCTCTCTGACCTCTGGCTTCTCCTCCTCTCTGGGCAGGAAATGGGGATATTTTGTCCTATGAAGATGCAAACCGAGCCATGCAGATGGGAGTTTCTGGAATCATGATTGCAAGGCAAGTGCCTGTGTTTCCCTTCACTCCTGAGCTCTGGTGGTTCCAGAGGGGAAAAAATAAAAAGAGGATTAAAAAAATCCCTAAACAAACCCAAAGCATGAAATTTCCTCTCAGTGAAACCACCCTGAAAATTGGTGAAATCAGTTTATATCAGTTAGAGCTTGTTGGAATGGAAAAGAAGATTTAAAGTAGAAATCAGCGCTGGGAAGTGTCTCAGATCTTCAGGAGCATCAGTGATGGGAATAACAATTTTATTTTATTTTTCTTTGGCTGCAGAGGGGCACTGATCAAACCCTGGCTTTTCACTGAAATAAAGGAGCAGAGACACTGGGATATCTCCTCCAGGGAGAGGTTTGACATCCTCAAGGACTTCACCAACTTTGGCCTCGAGCACTGGGGCTCAGACACTCAGGGAGTGGAGAAAACCAGGAAATTCCTGCTGGAGTGGCTCTCCTTCCTGTGCAGGTGATGCTGCCCAGCCAGGGGGATCTTTAAATGGTAATTAATACATTAATGAATCCCCAGCACTCATTTCCTTTCATTCCAGGTACATCCCAGTTGGGTTATTGGAACATCTACCTCAGAAAATCAATGAAAGGCCGCCCTATTACCTGGGCAGGGACTACCTGGAGACCCTCATGGCCAGCCAGAACGTGGATGATTGGATCAAAATAAGGTCAGGAAGCAGCAAATCTCATTCCAGTTGCTCAAAAGGGACGTGGCAGAGCCCCTGTAGGGCCACAGGGTCATTTGACAGCTGGGCACTGAGCACTGACCCTCCTTGGGTTTGGTTTTTTGTTGTTTTCCTTCCCTGGCAGTGCCCAAGGCCAGGCTGGACAGGGCTGGGAGCAGCCTGGGACAGTGGGAGGTGTCCCTGCCATGGCAGGGCTGGCACTGGGTGGGCTTTGAGGTCTCTGGATTAATTCTGTGGTTGATTCTTTCCCCCAGTGAGCTGCTCCTGGGCCCTGTCCCGCCCAGCTTCACCTTCCTGCCAAAGCACAAGGCCAATTCCTACAGATAGGGCTGGCCTGGCCCTGTCCCTCGGCGTCAGGAGGACTTTGGATGGGCTGTGAGGAGGAGCAGGGCTCCTGGCAGTTGGAATAAAGCTGATGTTTTTAGAAGCTGGTGAGTTTTTTGCCTTCCTGCCTGCTCCACACCAATCCTGGCAGACAAACACCTGTTAGTGAGGGGATCTTTGCCTCCAGTTCACAGCCAGAGCTGTCCCAGCTGTCCCACATCGCTGGGAAAGAGCCTCAGTTCCCACCAGGATGTCCTTGGGAGTGACAAACTCCCAGGACGAGGAGCAGCAACGTCCCCCCAGCCGCTCTGCAAAACACAGGAGAAACAAATGAGATGTGTCACTACCAAGGTGACACAGAGCTGATGCTCAAGCTCCAAAGAGAAGCCTCTCAACTAATTCTGAAGGCTCTGGGGACAGCCTGGAGGGTCCCAGCAGCATCCCCGCACCTGGGGGACCCTAGTGGCACCAGCAGGGTGGGGAGAGCGATGGTCCCAGCACTGCTGAGACCCATCATGGCCACCTCCACAGGCAACCACAGCTCCCCAGCCACCCTGCTGACCCTAAACCGAGGGGACAGGGACAGGGCAGGGCGCGGGGATCCCCTGGACCATCCCCAGCTCGCCCCACCACAAGCCCTGGACGACCTGGTGCCTCGGTAACTGTCATGGCGGCCTCCTGTGCCTCGGTAACTGTCATGGCGGCCTCCTGTGCCTCGGTAACTGTCATGGCGGCGTCCTGTGCCTCGGTATCTGTCATGGCGTCCTCCTGTGCCTCGGTAGCCGTCATGGCGGAGGCAGGAAGCAGAAGTGGTTGTCACGTGACCCTCTGCCGGTTCCGTGTGCGGGTGGCGGTAACGCCCGGTAGGGGCGGGGGGGACCGGGAGGAGCCGCAGGCCCCGGGAGCCGGGCGGGTGTCCGGGCAGGGGCGCTGGGCACCCAACGGGGTAAGTGCAGGGTACGGAGATAGCGGGGGTGAGCAGGGGGCGGGCAACGGGGCGGGATGGGGGTGAATGGGAGGAACTGGGGGACACTGGGGGCACTGGGGTGGTGG
>JAWWMS010000121.1:1160084-1170473 GCA_035048045.1 Chlorospingus semifuscus
CTCGCGCCGCCGCCTCCTCCCCGCAGCGACTGCAGCAGATGCGGAGCCCGGGTGACGTCGGCTGAGGGGCGGGGCTCGCTATGCAAATGAGCCCGGACGTCACGGGCGCGCCCCTGAGGGAGGCGCTGATTGGCTCGGCGGCGCGCTTTGATGGACAGCGGGCGGACAGGGGGGAGGAGACCCCCCTCCCGGCGCGGTGGTGGGCGCCGCTCCCCCCTCCGACACCGCGCAGTGGTGCGGTCCGGCCGCGCTCCGCGGGGCGCGGGATGAACCACCCCTGCGCCGGCGGGGGTGTAGGCCGAACCATTCCCGCTTAAAGGGGGGGGCGAGATTTGACAGCCCCCTGTCGCGACATGGCGCGCTATCGCGACGCCTTCCCTAGGCCTGCAGTGGCGGGCAGGCTGATCCTTGCCGTACCAGGGCGGCTGGCGCTGAGGCGGGGCTGGTGCGCAGGTGGGCGGCCATGTCCTCCGTCGCCCTGCGGCTCCAGCGGGGATTAGGGCCGGCAGCATATGGCGGCCTGAGGGCAGCGGCGCCGCCCTGGCCCCGGAGCCTCCCGGGCCCTGCCCTGCCCTGCCCCGCCCGGGGGCTCCGTGCTCTCCGTGCCCGTGCAGCTCCTGGCCCCTGCCCAGGCTCATCCCACACCCACAGCCCCGGCAGGACCGAGCCGGATGCGGTGGGCACGGGTGGGCAGCGGGGATGCGGAGCACGGCCCTCAGGGACGGTGGGGCGGCACGGGATGGGTGGCACGGGATGGGGTGGGTGAGCAGGGATGGAACCGTGGGATGGACACGGAGCCAGGGATGGAGCCATGGGACGGGCACAGGGCCAGGGATGGACACCAGGGCAGAATGGACACAGGGCCAGGGATGGAGCTAGCTGTAGAATGGATCCAGAATTAGGGATGGATTCAGAATTAGGGATGGAGCAGCCATGGGGATGGACATGGGGTCAGGATGGAACCAGGTTTAGGGATGGAGCCAGCTGTAGGATGGATCCAGAATTAGGGATGGATCCAGAATTAGGGGTGGATCCAGGCTCAGGGATGGATCCAGAATTAGGGGTGGATCCAGGCTCAGGGATGGATCCAGAATTAGGGACGGATCCAGGCTGCCGTGCCCATTTTCCATCACCTTCCCCAGCCAACAGCCCCACTGCTCTCCTCATACTGCAGCCCCCCAGCCAGAAATGGGGATAAAAAGGGCTTTTTCCACCTGCCCCACTCCATCCCGGCAGAGTCTGGGCTGGATCTGGATTTGAGGCATTTGAGAGCACAGAGCCTCAGCCCGTCCCTATCTGCAGACACAGTGGGACATCCAGCACCCCCAGGGATGGCACCGAGCTGCCACCACCCCTGCAGGACCTGGCACTCCCAAAAACCCTGCAGAAGGCTGGGCTGGTGAAAAACCATCGGCACCCGAGGTTCCATTGCTGCTGCCAGGGCAGGCAGGGGGCGAGGGCCCCACGTGCCGGGGCAGTGCCCCGGGTGGGGCCGCGTTTGTGGGGATAAATCACCGTGGGCAGCAATGCGGAAGAGCCGGGAGCGGGCTCCGCGCCGCGCCAAGCCGGCGATTAAATATTTACCTTAGCAGGTCGTGTTTGCCGGTGATGGATCGGCGTTTCCAGGGAGGAGCTGCCTTTTGTTCCAGCGCACAGCCGGGCCCTGCCCGGTGCCCGGCGGGAGACGGGGCCGCCAACCACAGCAGTCCCTGGGGACACTGCCCGCGGCTCCCGTGACACACAGAGGCGCTTGCAAGGCTCAGGTTAAGCGTGGAACAAACCGGGTTTAATCTCTGGAAGGTGAAGGAAGAATCCCAAAGGACCCTGCCCCAGGCAGGATAACGGAGATGGGGGGTGGTGGCAGCACCCGCCAGGGTCCGAAATGTGAAATACAAATGGCTTTTGGAGTGATGACAGAGCAGAAATGGAGCTTTCCTCCCCCAAAAAATGCATCTTTCCGCCCCGAAAATGTGTGTGAGCCTCGGGGAGGCTCGTAGTAAAAAGTGAGCTACAAAAGGCTTTAAAAAGTGAACTTATCCCCCAAATAAATAAACCACTGAGCCGTGCCCGTGCCATGCCTGGGGGTGCCTCGTGCTGGGGGGGTCACCGGCACCCTCTGCCCACCTGGTGCCACCACGGGGCTGCTGTCCTGCCAGGGCACACCTGGAAAGTGCTGGAATGCTCCTTCCTGCAGCCTGTGGGGTGTGATGGCCCCAGGGCTGGGCTGGGCACGGAGCACAGGCTGGGCTGTCCCACGCCCTCCGTGAAGGGGACAGGGACCTTTCCCAGCAGGACAGCAGTGTCCCCAACCCTGTCTGGAGAGGACAGGGACCTTTCCCAGCAGGACAGCAGTGTCCCCAGCCCTGTCTGAAGGGACAGGGACCTTTCCCAGCAGGACAGCAGTGTCCCCAACCGTGTCTGAAGGGACAGGGACCTTTCCCAGGACAAGGCCAGCAGCATCCTCGCACCTGTCAGGACCTGCCCAGCTCCCAAACAAGGACACATCCTGGGTGCCCCCGAGTCCCTGCAGTGCCAGTGCTCCCCAGTGTCCCCAGCCCTGCTCAGGGCAGTGCCCAGTCCCACGTCGCCCGGGCCGGTGCCGCTACGTGCCCAGGGACAGGAATGTGACATTGCCCTCCGTGTCCAGGCACAGCCCCTGGCTGCCCTCGGGCCCTGGCACGGAGCCCCCGCTGCCACCGTCCTTGGGCAGCGTCCCCTGCAGCGCCTGCCGGTTGTCCACGTCCCCGGGGCCGGGGCACGGGCGCTTGGTGTCGGCAGCCTCCGAGTCATCCGTGCCCGGCGTCTTGGAGCCGCTGTTGTCCTCGTCCAGGGGGCTCTCGGCGCCCTCCAGCTCCGTGTCCGACTCACCCTCCTCCTCCTCCTCCTCCTCCTCCAGCGTCAGCTCGAACTGGAACTTGTCGGTGGCGGCGGGGGACGCGGAGGGCGCCTCGGGAGGAGGAGAGGGGCTGCGCGGGATCATGCTCTGGTACCACTCGCGGTTGTCCTCCAGCGTGTCCAGCAGCTCCTGCGCGTCGGGGTGCACGAGGTCGGCCCAGGTCTCCCACAGCGGGTGGGCGATGAAGTCGATGAATCCCACCTGGGGGGAGGCACAGCTGAGCCCCCTGCCCGGCCCTGGCACCTGCCCTGTCCCCAGGTGTGTCCCCGTGTCCCCAGGTGTGTCTCACCTGGGATTTCTCCACGGAGGCCGTGTGCTTGTCGCACATGGGGCTGATCTCCATGTACCTTCCATGTCTCCAGGTGTATCCCCAGGTGTCCCCAGGTGTGTCCCCATGTCCCCAGGTGTGTCCCCAGGTGTGTCTCACCTGGGATTTCTCCACGGAGGCGGTGTGCTTGTCGCACATGGGGCTGATCTCCATGCCCTTCTCCCGCTCCCGGTCCCCCTGGTGGAAGAACTCCACCATGATGCGGTCGGTCCACTGCCGGTACAGCTCCAGAGGCTTCGTGGGGTTGCTGAGGTCGGCACAGTGCACCATGTTCTGCAGGACCTGCGGGCATGGACAGCGTGTCCTCTGTCCCCCAGGGCCACCCACACTGGGCCACGAACTCGCTTGGTCCCCTTGATGGGTTTGGGATGGTGGTGGGGACACACCACCAAATGGGACATCCCGGCAGGCCAGAGGATGGACACCTGCAGCATTGGGAAGGATTGCCCAGGTGTGTCCCCACCTGGATCCGGTCAGAGTAGTTGTCCAGCAGCAGCACGCCCAGGCTGGTCACCTTCTTGGTCTCCACCATGGTCTTCAGATCCGCCAGCAGGTTCATGTGCTTGGACATGTCCGTGGCCAACACCTGGGCAGGGAGAGTTGGGAAGGGGTCCCAGCCTGGTGCCCCAGCGCAGACCCCACCCTGGGCAGGTGCAGCCCCCCATACCATGTCGATGACCATTTTACGGAGCGTCTGCCTCTGCTTCCTGCTCAGGTTCTGGAAGATGTCGCAGTTCTCCTCCTGCAGGAGCTTGAAGCCCACGGCCAGGTGGTGATTCTCCAGCACCGAGGCGTCGTTGTACATCAGGGCCAGCTCCGAGTCTGTGAGACAGCACTGGTCACCCCGGGGTGACCCTGGGGTCCCCCAATATCCCCCAGGTCCATCCCTGAGCCCCAACTCACTGGTGTTGATGAGGAACTGGTTGGAGACCCCGGGGTGGTCAACGTCATGGATGGCACTGGCAAAGATGGCAGCCAGGATCTCCAGGTCCGTGAAGACAGCCTAGGAATGGTGGGAATAGCATTGGGGACACGTGCCAGCCCGGCCAGGCACACCTGGGTGGCCTCAGGTGACCGGGAATCACCTCCAGGGCAGGTGTGGAGAGCAGGACGTGCGTGGACTGCGCCACGTCGGCGGCGTGCAGGCTGTTGTGGTAGGCCACGTCGGCGTGGTAGTGATCCTCCAGCGTCAGCATGTAGGTGATGAAGGTGTTGACGGGGATGCGGAAGGTCTTCATCAGGTCCCGCTCCTGCAGGGAGGCACAGGTGGCTCGTCCCCGTGCGGGCACGGCAGGGACAGGGACACCCCGGCGGGATGCTCACCTGGAAGATGCTGTACATGATGACGGTCAGCGGGCGGTTCCCCGAGTACTCGGCCACTTTGAACACGTCCAGCCCCCACTTGTTGGTGTCCTCCAGCTCCTGGGCAGCAGAGGGACGGAGATCCATGGGGGGCTGCTGCTGGGGACCCCTCGGACGGGGGGGTCACCGCTGCCAGGGGTGTCCCCATGTCCCCACCTTGGCCAGCAGCGCCTCGTGCTCCGTGCGCACCCCGAAGCGTGGGATGCCGGCGGCCGCCAGGCTGGAGCTGTGCTTGAGCTTCCTGACGCCGCTGATCTGGGACATGGGCCGCTTCCTCCGCTCCTTCTCCTTGTCCTTCGCCAGCGCTGAGGGGATCTCCACCTCGTGCTGCTTGTCTGGGGTGGCACAGGCAGGCCAAGTGTCACTGCCAGCATCTCCCCGGGTGACACCGAGGACAGGCACAGGTCACACTGTGACAACTGGGGGGCTGCAGAACTTTACTTCACCCCCATCCACAGGCCACACATCTACCAAGGGACCCCTGAACACTCCTCGTAGCCCCAACAGCCCCAGTGCACCAGTATGCACCAGTATGAGCCAGCACTCCCAGCCAGGACAATGCTGTGACATCTGTGGGACAAATCCCGCTGGGACAGCCAGGAAAACCCCCCTGGTCCTCCCATTCCATTCCTCCACAAGAAGCAAGTGGGACCCTCTGCTGGCATCATCCCCGTGGGCACCCCAGCTCTCTGGGACACAAAGCCCACCCTGCTGCCAGCAGGAGGTGACCCTGGGGCGGGTTCCTCACCCAGGAAGGTGCTGGAGATGTACTCGGACACCTGGTTCCCAGAGCGGCTGGTCTCCGACAGGTGCGACAGCTCCCGGTTCAGCATCCGCTTGAACTGCGGGTGGGTGCCAGGGTCAGGGATGTGGGGGGCTGGCAGGACAGCCCGGGGGGCTCTGGGGTCCCCCTTCCCACCAGAGTGACCATGGGAAGGTCCCTCACCTTGTTGGAGGCCATCTCGCTGACCGAGTGCCTGGTCTGCAGCGTCTCCAGCTGGTCCAAGCACCAATCCAGCTCCTCCAGGGTCTCCCTCGAGAGCTTCTGGTGGGCATCTTCTGCTGGGGGCACCCGCCAGCTTGGCAAGGCCACCCGGCACGGGGGAGCTGGGGCCACCCCAAACCGGGGGGCTGGCCAGGCTTGGGGGGTCCCAGCACCCCCCAAACGGGGCACGGGGGGTCGGGCATGCCTGGGCAGTGGGGCTCAGCCTGTCCCAGCACCCCCTGAGTGGGGCACAGGGGGGCACCGGGGGTCGGGCATGCCTGGGCAGCGGGGCTCAGCCCCGGCACGCTGTCCCCATGGCCTGGCAGCCCCGGCACGCGGCGTGCCACGCTGTCCCGTGGGGTGACAGCCAGCCCCGGGGGCAGCCGGGCTCCCGCGGGGCCCCGCTCACCGCCGGCCTTTTATTAATGGAAGGTTTGACGTCAACCGGAGCTTTTCCACCGCCGCGGAGGGCGGGAGGAGCTGCCGAAAACCAGACATGGATCCCAAAGGGCAAAGCCGCAGCTCTGCCTCGGCTGGGGGAGGCGGCTGCACCCCCGGGGCACGGCAGGACACAGCCTGGGGACACGGGGACACGTCCCAAAACCTCCCCACCACCGTTTATCCCGGTACTCACCGGAGAGGCTGGCCTTGCTCCCCGAGGGCAGGCTGCTGCTCGATCCCCGCCTGTCAAACACGGGGGGCTCAGCAGCTGCGACCCCCGGAGCGGGGTGGGCTGGGGTCCCCACTCGGTGACATCCTCGCCCTCCCACCCCTGCCCGCTCACTTGATGCCAGCGCGCTCCTGCAGGTGGCTCAGGTTGCTGCGGACGGTGCGGAGGCTGGCCAGGACCTGGGGGGCGACAGGGGGCTGGGGTCGGGCTGCGACCCCCCCGGGACACCCCCCCGCGCTGCGGGCTGCAGCCCTGTCCCCTCTGTGTCCCCCTGGCACCTACCTGGGCAAAGGGGGTGACGATCATGTCTTCTCCATGCCTGCGGGAGCACAGGGAGCGTGAGCCCCGCGGAGGGGAGGGAAGGGAGGGAAGGGGGTCCCGGGGGATTTGGGCTGGGGGACACTCACAGGTCGCTGGCGATGGAGGAGTTGCGGGACATGGCTTTGGGGGACAGGTCGTAGTCGCTGTCGGAGCGGTACAGGAAGGACTCGCGGCGCTGGCCGTGTGAGAAGGAGCCCTGCAGGACCAGCCCCGCGCCCGGGCTGGCCTGGGGGTCCAGGGCGCCCCTCCCGGGGGGGCCATTCTCCAGGTCAAAGCTGTGGGGGGAGAGGGGACGGGGCTGGCACGGGCAGCTCAGCCCCGGGGATGCTGCCGGGTTTGTGGGGCTCTCTGTGCCACCATCCCGCTGTGTCCAGCTTGGTGACCCTGTGGTGACAGCGGTGCCCAGTCGGGCCCTGCTGGCACCTGCTGAGAACGGGCACAGCTCGGTGCACAGGGACCCTCTCAGCTGGCACTTGGGACACTGACCAGCAGTGCCAGGCTGTCCCATGTCACCCGGCTGGGACAGCACCCACTGCCCTGACGCTCCCAGCTCCAGGGACCCCAGGAAGGGCTGGCTCCTGCCTGTCCCTGCCCTACCTGTCACCACGGCCCCGAGTGCTCCAAAGCCTCCATCAGCCCCGTGTGGAGGTGCCGTGTCCCATGGAGGGGACAATATCCCAGCCACGGCACAGAGCCAGGGGACATCGAAGGACAGAAACCGCCGCAGAAGCCAAGCCCCGGCCCCTGGGGACACGCTGGCGGCAGCCCAGGGCACCCCGGCCGGAGTCACCTGGCAGCCGTGCGCATCCGGGGGGGACAGGGGACAGCCATGGTGACCCTGCAGTGTCCCCGAGCCGGCCCGGCCGCCTCACCCACCCTGCCGGCCCCGGGGTCATGGGAAAGGCTGCACACACCAGGGACACAGCGAGGGCCACCCCGCGCCCGTCCCCTCCCGCAGCCGCCACCGCCGCGGGGACGGCGACAAACCACCCCAGAGCTCCGGAAAGCGCAGATGCCACCGCGCCACCGCGTCCCCAGCGTGTCCCAGCACGTACCCGATGCAGGAGTGCCTCCGGGACGGGCACCGGCTGCCCGGCAGCATCGTCCCGCTCCGGCAGCCCCGGCGGCTGTGGCGCGGCCGTGCCCGGCGGTGGCGGTGGCAGTGCCAGCCGGCACCGCGTCACGCCATCCCGCAGCCCCTTGTTTTCGTGCCTCGGCTGCCCATCCCCGATGGTACCGGCCGCACAAAGCCGCATTGTCCCTCCGACGGCCCCGCGGGGCGATGCCCGCGCCTGTTCCCGGCCCCGTGCCACCACCCTGACCCCGCTGCCACCGCGGGGGACAGCCCGGGGGGACACGAGCCCCTGCCACGGGGTCGGTGCCCAATTAACCCCCCTGGTCTGGGCGTGAACGACCTCGGAGCGGTGTCCGTGCCGAGGGGCCCGCTATAAATAGCCGCTGTGGCTGCCGAGGAGGGATGTGCTGAGCCCCACGGCGCCCCAAAACCGACCCCGCGGAGCTCCGAGGCGGGCAGGGCCCGGAGGAGCCGCGGTGGTTGCGCCGGTGCCTTGATTTGGGGGGCAAAGTCCCCTCTGTCCCCACCGGGGTCGCTGCCACCAGCGTGCCCGTGCTCAGCCCCGCTCCCCCTGACCACGAGGGGACACCGCTGTCCCCTCCGCGTCCCCACAGCCCCGAGGGCGTGCCACAGCCCCGGGGGGAGCCTTGTCCCCTTACCCGGCGGCAGCACAGGCCGGTGCCACCCCCTCCAGCGTCCCCCCTTACCAGAGGGGATGCGCCACGGTGAAGCGCCGCTGCAGGCGGATGCTCTGGTTCATCAGGAGCTTCCTGAAGAGCACGGGAGAATTGCGGGGGGACGTGGCCGGAGAAGCCCCCGGGGAGCGGGGCGCGGCGGGCAGCATGGCCCGGCTCAGGGACCCCCGCGCGGCCCCGGCGCCCCCGGTGCGGAGCAGGAAGAGCGCGGCCGTCCCGGCCCCGGCGGCCCCGGGAAAGTTTCCATCCCCCTCCCGCCCTGCGCCTGGGAAATTAAACAACTGTCTGGCTCCGGCGGCCGCGCACGGAGCCGGGCCCCCCTCGGTGTGTCTGGCGGGCCGGGCACGTGGCCCCTCGCTGGCCCGGTGCCACCGGCCACCCTGCTGGCCCCGGGGCGGCAGCTGCTCCCGAAAGGGCAGGGGGGCTCTGCCCGGGGACGCGGCAAAACGGCCCGCGAAGCAGCCAGGGAGGCAGAGGTACCGAGCAGAGGGGCCGCGGGGGGACGCGGCTGAGCACGGAGCATCCCAGTGTGGCTGTGACACGGTGCCACCGAGGGACACAAGTGAGTCTGGAGCATCCCTGACACGCGGTGTGGCTGTGCCATGGTGCCACTTGAGTCTGGAGCATCCTTGACACACAGTGTGGCTGTGACCCAGTGCTACAGAGGGACACAACTGAGTCTGGAGCATCCTGGACATGAGGTGTGGCTGTGCCATGGTGCCACTGAAGGACACAAGTGAATCTGGAGCATCCCCAACACATGGTGTGGCTGTGCCATGGTGCCACAGAGGGACACGAGTGACTCTGGAGCATCCTGAACTTGCAGTGTGGCAGTGCCACGGTGCCACCAAGGGACACAGCTGAGCTCGGAGCATCCCAGACGCGTGCTGTGGACATGCCATGGTGCCACCGAGGGACCTGTGAGAGCCAAAGCCGCCCCACACCGTGCCCCAGCCCCTCCCTGGTGCTGTCCCCTCCTGGAGCCACCCCCGAGCAGGGTGAGGTGCAGCTGGTGGCAGTGACACTGTGGGGGACCCGCTGTGAGGTGGCCGTGGGCGCTGGCACCTGCCCAGCCTGATGCAGCACGATGTGGCTGCCGGCTGTTCCTGATGGCCACAAAAATACCCAGCAGGTGGCAGGGAGCCAGGAGGGACAGAAACAGAGTCCCCTGCCAGGGGAGGACCCCAAAACCAACGGGAAAGGGGTCCTGGAGGGGTCACCTTGGCTTGTCTGTGGGGACATCAGCACAGAGGGGTGTGGGACAGGGATATCGGGGATGTGGGACACAGGGAAGAGCCCCCCGTGCTGGCTGGCAGCAGGGCTGGGCTGGCCGCAGGACAGCCAGTCCCCGTGCCCAGGACAGCCAGTCCTTATCGGAGTGTCGCTGTCCCCACGTGTCTGTGCAGGACAAGTGACACCAGAGCCGTGTCCCTCGGCTGTGCCAGCTCCTCGCTGTCCCCACAAGCCGGGCTGGGAGAGGCACGGGACAGGGGGAACGGCCCAAAAATAGCCCTGGAGCAGCACGGCTGGGCCCGAGGCACCGCGGGAGGGACCGAGGTCACCTCGGGCAGGGCCAGGCCAGGCCGGGGGTGGCTCTGCCTGGGACACGGGACGGGGACAGGGAGGGGGTGAGGACAGGGATGGCTGGTGGGGGTGACAGGGATGGGGGTGACAGGGACAGACGGGGATCACAATGCACATCCCGGGGCTGGCACGGCGGGGTCCGTGACAGAGGAGTTTGTCCCCAGCCCACCGGGTGCTCTGCCCCAGTGCCGCTGTCCGGCCGCCGGTGCTGAACCCGGGAGCGTCCCCCGCCAGCCGTGCCCTGCCCGGTAACCCGCTCCCGGTGCCACCGGGGCATCGCCTCCCCGTTCCCCGTGCCGCCCTTACCGGGGGGGCTCGGACTCATCGCCGCTGCTGGGGCCGCTCTCCTCGATGGTGAACACCACCCGGGCAGCCTCGGGCTCGGGGACTCGGGCCGCCTCCGCCAACCGGCAGCCCAGCGGCGGCAGCAGCGGGGTCCCGGAGAAACGCCGGCGCACGGCGCCCACCGCCGC
>JAWWMS010000121.1:1192844-1203927 GCA_035048045.1 Chlorospingus semifuscus
TCAGGGGACGTTTTGTTGTTCCAGGCTCCTCCACGTTCCTTTTTTTCCCTTTTTTTTTTTTTTTTTTTTTTTTTGGGTAAATTTCAAGGAAGTCTGGTTGCGAAAAGGCAGCGGTTGCCTTGTGATTTGATAACTCCGTGGATGTCAGGAGGAATTCCGTTCAGCGCTGGGGATCGTGTTCCCTGTGGGTTCCCGGCCCGGGCTGCCCGGGGATAAACGTTATTTGTGCACAATTTCTTTTTTAGAACTCGTTAAGGAGATAATCCCACGGCCATCCCTGCAGCTGGTTTAGTGCTAATGAGCCTTGCAGGGCTGGATGCGCTGCCCACAAAGTTCCCTCTGTTCCCCAGAGCAGGGATAACCCCAGCTGTGTTTGTGCCACTTGGATTTGGAATTTGGAGCCAGGGAGTCCTGCCCTGCGCCTGGGCACCTGTGGAATTCCACCCTTTTCCCTGGCTGAGTTGCTAAAACGTGGATTTCGTTTCTTTTATGGGATTGTCACGCTTTATTCGGGAATTCAGCTCCAGGGAGCCGTGTGGGACTTGCAGAAACAGCTGGCAAGGCATTAATTTGCCTCCTTCCCCCTGTCAGGGTTTGTCTCACACCCCTGCAGTTCTGCTCACAGGAAAACACCCCCAGCGTTTTGGGTTTTGTGGGGAATATTTATTTTGGCGAGGCGGGTTGAGCTCCACGGGCGTGGACGAGCCCACGCTTGGGAAATTCCTGCTGAGGTGCAGCCCCGGGAAGGGCAAACCCCACACTTCCATTAAGGTGTCAGCCGATATTTGTGGTCCCTCTCGGATCCTTTCAGGGGCTGGGCAGAATTTATGTCTCCTAATTGCAGCAGGCTCGGAGGGCAAGGCTGACATCTGAAATTAAAGCGTATCGACGTTACGCCCAGATAAATTGCCCAACCTTTGTGTGCTTGCTCAGGGGAAAAAAAAAAAATGATAAAAAGATGTTATGGATTACCAGTTAACTCCAAAGTTATTCATTAGGAATTTGGAGGTGCTGAGGGAAGTGGTTTTGGTAACACCCTGGTAGCCTTTGCTGGGCTGTGGGTGTGCTGTCAACAGCTCTGTTTGTTTCCTTGGGAGGTGTAATTAATGCTAACGAAGATCTTGGAGAGGACCCTGAGCGGGGAAGGAACATTTGAGGCAGGCTTGTGGAAGCATCTGCTGTGGGCTGAAGCAATCAGGAATAGAAAATCCAATCATGATTCTAATTCTGTGCCATCGGGCAAGTTGGCTGGTGATAACCAATTTTTCTAACCTGGGCAGGAAGGAAAATTCTCCTCCCCAAGAAAAAAAAAAACAGATTTCTTTTCAAGCAAGTTATTGTTTTCCTTCACCGTACAAGGCTGGAGTTGAAATATTTCAGTGCAGGTGCCTTGTTTGATACTCAGGTGTAAAGAAATAAGGATTGAGAGGTAGAAGTGGAGTTTTTTTGTTTTTTTTTTTTCCAGGAAAGCTCAAATCTCTTTGCAACTTGAGTCAAACCTGTGAATTTTCCCTCTCTTGCAGGGTTTGGGCCGTTTGGAGAGCACGCTGTGAACGCCAGCTGGATTGCAGTTCAGGTAACCCCTGAATTTCCCTCTTGGGAAGTGTCAAAATCGAGGACAAATCCCTACAAATTTGGGCTTTCAGCTCTTTTTATCACCTGCAACTTCTCCTGGAGCTCTCTGCAGATACCCAGATGGTCAGCTGGGTAATGTTTGATTCCCTGCTCAGAAAACAACCCCTGAGCTGGTGGAGTTTAATGAGGTTGGGTTAATGTAGCTGAGGCAAGTCAGGAATTCCCAGCTTTGGGTGCTTTCTGAACGGGGCAGGGAGCTTGGAATCTTCCTGGAGGATTCCAGACAAACAAACCAGCCAGCCCAGGGGAATCTGGGTGTTTTTCTCTCAGTTCTGACTTGAGCCTGGGCCAGCTGGTTCACCTTTAAACCCAACCTCATCCCCGGGAGGAGACTTTGGTGGGGTGGAGAGGCAGAGTCTGATTCCCACCCAGAGCTGCCTCATTTTCCCCCCTGGATCCTCCTTTCTCTGTTTGGGAGAGTTTCTGGGGAAATGCTTTTCCTGCCTGCTCAGGAAAATCAGCTTTGTGCCACTTGTACCTGCCTGGGGACATCCCTAAAATCTGGAATATCCTGGGAGGGAAAAATCCAACAACTCCTGGCCGTGCAGAGGGCACCCCAAAATCCTCACCCCGAGCCCAGGAGTTCATCTGGGTGAGGCTGGCATCCCACAAATGAGGCAAAAAGAGGGAATTGAGCTCTTTTTTAAGGTTTTTTTTGCTGTAAAAACACTTTTCACAGGGGTGGTGCTGCCACATTATCCCATTTCCTCCTTCTTTGTCACTTCTGGATGGGGTTTGTGGCAAAGCCCCTGGGAATTCCATGGTACCTTTTAGTGCAGTTGCCCAGGGAATTAAATCTGTTTTTCTCCCCACCACGTCCCTCTCCCCTTCAGAGCTCTGAGATTAATATCTTCTTCCAAATGCTTTTAAATTAAATCACAAACTCTAATCAATTACAGCCAACTCATGCCCAGCTGCCTGATGTGTTGGCTGGTGGGAGAAGACAAAACCTTTGCCTCCAAGAGCTTTTTTGGGAATGAATTTATTTAATTTTGGGTTTAATTTTAATTTATTTTAATTTCTAATATTAAATATATTTATTTAATATATTTATTAAATAAATATATTTAAATTTGGAGGAATATGCAGGTGGTGGATGGTGGGAACAAAAACACAGGACGTTCCTAAAAATCAGAATTGAGGCTCAGTGGTTTGGTTTGTTCTTGCTGGTGTTGTAAATAGCTGCTTTTATTTTAGAGGAGACAGACAAAAGGGTGTTTTTGGAGCAGGAGGAGTGGTGGGTGTTGAGATGTTGCTTGAAAACAAAATAAACAAACCTAAAGAGAAACAGCTCCAGGCGCTGGTGGCTGCTCAGCTGTGTGGCTGATGGATGAAGTCATCCCCTCCGTTTAAAATGTGTTTTTAGGGGCTTGGGGGATGGCAAAACTCAGAGTTGGGGGTGTTTGGGGTGGATATATTCAGATTTGGGGGTGTTTTGATTGGATGGACTCAGAATTGGTGATGTTTGGTCCAAACTGGGAATGTTTTGAGTGGATTTGGGATGTTTTGAGTAGCTAAACTCAGAATTTGGGATGTTTTGAGTGGGTAAGCTCAGAATTTGGGATGTTTTGAGTAGATTTGGGATGTTTTGAGTGGATTTGGGATGTTTTGAGTGTCCAAACCCAGAACTGGAGGATGTTTTGAGTGTATTTGTGATGTTTTGAGTCCCCAAACCCAGACCTGGGGATGTTTTGGGTGGATTTGGGATGTTTTGAGTGGATTTGTGATGGTTTGGGTGGATTTGGGATGTTTCGGGTGTCCAAACCCAGAACTGGGGATGTTTTGAGTGGATTTGTGATGTTTTGGGTGTCCAAACCCAGAACTGGGAATGTTTTGAGTGGGTTAGCTCAGAATTTGTGATGTTTTGAGTGGATTTGTGATGTTTTGAGTGTCCAAACCCAGAGCTGGGGATGTTTTGAGTGGGTAAGCTCAGAATTTGGGATGTTTTGAGTGGGTTTGTGATGTTTGGAGTGGATTTGTGATGTTTTGAGTCCCCAAACCCAGAGCTGGAGGATGTTTTGAGTGCAAACCGGAGGCTCCGTGTCGGGATTATTGTGAGTGAAAACATCAGCTGGGAGGCAGCGGGGAGGATTTGCCTCTCCTTGCCCCGTCTCAGCCCCCGGAGGCCCAGACAAAAAGGAACAGCATGTCTTTGAGCCGGGCTGAGGTGGGCATTGTGCAACTTTCAGACGGGGACTCCATGGAGCGCAGGGGACACAAAGGCGTGTCTGAGTCCCCGAATCCCAGACGCTGTGATCTGCATTTTAATAGCACAAAAATCAATTAAACAATCTTTCTAAATCCTTCCTAGCTCTGGGGCTCGGCTAGTTCTGGTTTATTACGTCTTTTATTGTGCTGCATCCCGAGGATAAAATTCTCTCCTTTTTTTTGTTCTGTTTTGCTTTCGCTGCCTCTGGTTTTATTTGGGTTCTCCCACAGAACACGGGCACGGTGTGAGTTTGCCCTGGAAGTGCACTGAATTTCTGTCTGGTTTTGCAAGCTGACTGATTTTTACACATGGCTACCTTAAATAGTGGCAGCAGCAACCTAATAATGCTGCTGAAATGAAAAGTTTCGAAATTTCACCCCCAAAAAAAAGCCCCAATGAAATGTTTGGGTTTTTACTCGCGGGGGAGAGCTTTCCTATAAAACCAGCAGGAAGAAAAACTCCTTTCTGCCTTATTTTAAGGCTCACAGCAAAACCACTCTGTGTTAATTTCGGTTTGCTCTTTTGAGTTTTCATCATTTTAATTTTCAGCTCAGGATTTTTATTTTTTTTTTCCACGGGTGCAGCTTTTGCTGGGGGGGGACTTGCAAGAAGAAATCACTGAAATGAGGTTTTGTCATCTGGTTTTGTGCCCTCCCTGCTGTGACTTAGGTGTGGACACAGGTGTGACCTGTGGGCTGTGAAGCTGCTGGGCGCCTTCATCCCCCCAAAGTGCTTCAGGCTGAGGAGGAGGAGGAGGAGAGGGGTCAGAGTGCATTTTGACATTAGGAAGGACAATTGCTGTCAGGGTGTCTAGACAGACCTGATAAGGATATTAGAGGCTCACAAAGAGCAGCATTGTGCAGGGGTCAGGGAATGGGTCACACATGTTCTGTGTGCTCTGGTTGTCAGGTGGACAGGGCTGGGGGGCAGAGCTTGTTCAGGGAGGCGGGGGAAGGTCACAAACATCTTCATTATGGAGCGCTGGGCTTGGGTGAAGGAAAAGTTGGGGCTTGGTAAAGTTAAGGTTTCAGTGGCTGGAGGGATCTGTTTTCGTCCAGCAAAACTTGCCACCACCAAATCCATCCCAGGAGCTCTTCTCATCCCAACCACCAAATCCATCCTCAGGAGCTTTTTCCTTCCCCACCATCAACTCCATCCCCAGGAGCTGTTTCCTTCCCCATCATCAAATCCATCCCAGGAGCTCTTCCCTTCTCCACCATTAAATCCATCCCCAGGAGCTCTTCTCATCCCAACCACCAAATCCATCTCTAGGAGCTGTTCCCAGTCCCCACCACCAAATCCATCTCTAGGATCTTCTTCCTTCCCCACCACCAAATCCATCCCCAGGAGCTGTTCCCTTCCCCACCACCAAATCCATCCTCAGGAGCTGTTTCCTTCCCCACCAAAAAATCCATCCCTAGAAGCTCTTTCCTTCCCCATCCCCACCATCAAATCCATCTCTAGGATCTTTTTCCTTCCCCACCATCAAATCCATTCTCCAGGAGCTGTTTCTGAATCCCAACCACCAAATCCATCCCCAGGAGCTTGCTCTTTCCCCACCATCAAATCCATCTCTAGGAGTTTTTTCCTTCCCCACCACCAAACCCATCCCCAGGAGCTCTTTCCTTCCCCACCCTTCACCTTCAGGAGCATCGCTTCTCATTATTATTAACACTCCTAAAAAGTGTTTGTTCTCCTCCTGAAGAGGCCGGCTGGTGGTTGAGCACTCTCATCTGTAAACTCCTTTATTGAGGCTCCAGGTAAGGTTTTGAAGGCAGATTTGTGCAGATTTGTGCATCCCTTCCACCCAGCTGTGCTAATGAATGTCTGAGTGTGCCAGACACTAATCAATACAGCCAGGCTTTAATATCAGCCTTGCCCTGGGAGCCAGAGCCTGTGATTTATCATCCTTGCTCATATCTGCTGCTCTCTCAAAGTGTCACTTTGGCCTTTCTGGCTGTTTTAGTTATCTTAAATCTTGTTACGTCCCTGTGGTTTGGCTGTACAAGTGTGAAAGGTGTTTTTTCCCTCAGTAGAAAACCACTCATGCTGATGAAAACACAGAAAAACGATGGCAAGACACTGCTCACGTTAAATGGGGGAGGCCTCAAACCTCAACTTGTCTTCTCCTTTCAAGTGCCTTTAATTTTTAATTTCTAACCTGGGGGAATACAGGGTTGGAGAGTGAAAACAGCTGATCTGCAAGGAGGAAAATAAAACCTGAGAATTGCTTCAAAGAGCTGAGCAGCTCATGGCTCTGGTGACCGAATCCAAACCTGGAACGGAGATAAATTCAGGAATATTTTGAAATGTCCTTTGGTGGCTTTTACCTGTTCTTACCTCAGCTCCATGGGAACAGCTGTTTTGGACATTTGGTGACCAGGGGAGAGCTTGGTCCAGGTTTGATGCTGCAGGAATTCCTTAAATCTGATGGGCAAGGTCTCTTCTCCCAGTGCTTTCCTGGTGTTACCTGGCTCCAAGGCTCAGCCTCAGCTGATGTTTTTTTTAAGAATCCTTTTTTTTTCCAGAGGCTTCAGACCTTGTGGGTGTTTCCTTGAGCTCTGGGAAGTTTGGGGTTGGTGGTTCTGAGAGGTACCAGAGGAGCAAAACTCCAACTGGAGCCTTATGGGGAGAGCAAGGCAGAGCAAGTCCCAACTCCCAGTTTTGGGAACCAACAGTGCTTTCCTGTCAAAAATACTGGGGAGAAAAAAACTCATTTCCTCTGGTTTTAAAGTCTTTCCAAGGTGTTTAACTGCCACTTGGTGTTTGAAGAGGTTTGGAGGAAATTGGCTCTGTTTATTGCCAGGATATTTGGGATGTTTTCATGGCAGAGAGGCAGGAATCATTTACTGGGTTAGCTGAACCACCCCAGCCCTGAGAGCTCTTTATCTGGGAATAAATGTGAAATTCCTCTGCAGGCCAGCAGCCCTGGGTGATGGACGAAACCCTGCCAGTCCCACCTTCCCCACATTGTCATTTTTTGGAAGGAGCAGGATTGTGACAGTCTCCCTCTATAAATATCAGAGCCGAGGCTTCCCTGGCAGCGTGGGTGCTGCTGGAACTATTGTCAGTTAAATGTTGATTTCTGTGTCACACACACATCAGAGCCACACAAACGGTTCTGTGGGTGAAACTCTTCTTGCACGCAGGTGGGGAGATGCCTTTGTTGTTGCCATTATGGGTTTGGGGTTTTTTACATTGCTGTGAACTCACTGCAGGTGCTGTTTATGAGCTCACACAGCCTGGTGTAAACTGTGTGTTAGTCCCTCACTCTGCCATTGAACCCTCCAGGAGTAAATCCTCTGCTCATCCCGAGCCTGACCATCTTGGTTTTGCTTTGCTGGTGTTTTCAGGAGCTGGAGAAGCTGGGGCTGAGGGATGACGTGGATCTGCACGTCTATGAGGTCCCTGTTGAGTACCAGACCGTGCAGAGACTCATTCCTGCCTTGTGGAAGAAGCACAGTCCCCAAGTGAGTGAGTAAAGAGAGGAGGAAAAACCACCCAGCCAAGGGTTGGAACCTGCAGTGGGCACCATGGGAAGTCTCTTTTTTCATTTTTTCCCTCAGCCTGGCAGTGCCTGGCTGGATTTTTTCCTCTTTTGTGGTGAGGAATTTGTAGGATTTTACAGCTGGGAGTACTGCAGCTCCCAGGAGCAGTGGGTGTGAAGGGGCCACTGCAAGGCACAATTCCTCCCAGGAATATTTCTGGGTTTCACATTCTCTGAACCTCAGAGAAAGGAAAAACACAATTCTTATCATTTTCTGTGCCTGTGTTTGTGCCAAAGCAGAATGCAATGTAGGCATTGTTCACCCACAGTGAGGGTGGTTTGGGTCCTTGGCCTGTCAGGGCCAAGTGTGTAGCCCACATTTCTCCTCACAGAGAAAAGCAAGGCACAAATCTTCCCAAGAATATTTCTGGGTTCCACATTCTCTGAATCTCAGAGAAAGGAAAAACAATTCTTATCTCATTTTCTGTGCCTGTGTTTGGCTCCTTGGCCTGTCAGGGCCTGGTGTGTAACCCCACATTTCTCCTCACATAGAAAAGCAAGGCACAGTTCTTCCCAAGAATATTTCTGGGTTCCACATTCTCTGAACCTCAGAGGACGATCACACCAATTCTTACCATCCCAGCACAGGTTGGACTCGATGACCTTAGAGGTCTCTCCCAGCCTCATTATTGTGTGATTCTGTGATTGTGTGATCGGCATTTTGCACAACCCAACCCCGTGCCTTGTCCCCTGGCAGCTGGTGGTGCACGTGGGCGTGTCGGGCATGGCCACCACTGTCACCCTGGAGAAGTGTGGCCACAACGTGGGCTACAAGGGGCTGGACAACTGTCGCTTCTGCCCGGGCTCGCAGTGCTGCGTGGAGGGCGGCCCCGAGTGCATCGACTCCATCATCGACATGGACGCCGTCAGCAGCAGGGTCAGTGCCCTGGGCCTGGATGTCACTGTCACCATCTCCAAGGACGCTGGCAGGTACGGGCGTTGGCATCTTATCACTGTTGTGTCCTTGTCACAAGGGTTTCACTCCTTCTTGGGGTTTTCTCGTGGGCAGCTCCTCAGAGCACTGAGTCTTCTTCGCAAAGCAGCCGCTGACTCCAGTTCCCTCCTCAACCAGCTTTTTAATATATATATATATTTAAATATATATATATATAAATATATTTTTATATATATTCATATATATATCTTATATATTTCTATATATTAAAATGTATATATAAAATTTTATAAAAATTCCTACCTCACATCCCCCTAAATCCCAGGATGCCACCACGATGCTGAAGGATGGAGACCCTACAGCTCATTTTATCTGTTTTTTTCCCTATTTTTTCACTGAATAACCTGTGGTTTTGTGTTGCAGGTACCTGTGTGACTTCACCTACTACACCTCCTTGTACCAGAGCCATGGGAGGTCAGCGTTTGTCCACGTGCCTCCTCTGGGGAAACCTTACTCTGCAGAACAGCTGGGCCGGGCCCTGCAGGCCATCATAGAGGAAATGCTGGATTTTTTGGAGCACTCTGAAGACAAAATCAATTGTCAACATGAACACTGAGCAGCCTGGCCAGGAGCTCTCCTAGTATTGCACTTCCAAAATTTTTCCCTGCTCTGATGAAGTATTGGGGGGAAAAAAAATATAAATCAAGCAACAGTTCCAGACCCAGAATTGGAGACGTCAAAAAAAAAAAAAAAGGAAAATTCTACAAATTCTGCTTAGAAATTAACTTTTTTTTGTTGTTGATTCTGTGAGCTCCAGCCTGAGCAACAAAGGATTCAGAATTTCTTCTCTCGGACACCTGCAGCTCCTGATTCCTGAGGGGTTTGTGCTGTTCCTCACCCGGGCCAGCTCACCCAACCCTCTGTGGCCAATCCTTGACATGAAAGGTTTGGAAGGTTTGCTTCCAGTTGGTTTTGGGTTCGTTTCCCCCCTCTCCTGACCCAAATTCAAGGTGATGGTGTGGAAGCACAGCTGGAGCTGTGGGGTTGGCTTGGGAAGCAGAGTTTGGTGGGCATGAGGGGCCTGGAATTGCTTGGCTGGAATGGAAGATGATTTTGGGCACTGATTCCTCTCTCCACACCCTCCAGACACCTCAGGCTCCTTAGCTGCAGTAGGAGGATGTGTTTGGGGTCCTTTTGGAACCCAAATCCAGCTGGATTTTTTTTATTTTTAATTTTTGGAGCCTGGTCTTACATCTTTCCAAATCTCTTTTTCTCCCTTGGCCACCTCCCTTCCTCGAAGGCCTCCTGTACCAAACACCTCTGTTCAAATGTGTCCAAAACCAATTGTTGATGGATAAAGAGCTTTGCTGAGGGCCACTTTCCCCACGGGAGATCTTTATCCTGGTGCTCCGTGCTGGTTTTGAGGTGAAGGTTCAGTAATTTATAATTTCCCCAGCTGCAAATTCCCCCCTCGTGCTCCAGGTTAGGAGAGCAACGTTGAACTGAGATCCCAACTCCACCTGGATTTGAGTGGGGGCATAAAAACGCAGATGGAAATCTTCAAAATCCCTGCAAAAAATCAAATTTCAGCTCTCCAACCCAATCCCACTGCCTGGGAAGCAGAGGGAATTATTTGAAATTCAGGAATTCTGCTCAGAGTGAGGATTCCAGGCTCTTTCCTGGTGTCCCCTCCCAATGGGAGGGCTCAGAAGTGGTTCTGGCTGCTCCTGGGGATTTCCCCAGGAATTCCTGTGGACCTCAGCAGGTGATGCTGGTCCTGTGGGGGGATTTGCTGCCAAATTTTGAGATTGCAGCAAGAAAACCCAGCTGGATTTGGAGCAGGACCAGACACCAACCTGGCAGCTGAGGCCTCGTGGAGAGGCCACGTGGGTGGAGGGGTCTGTGATGCTTTTACAAATAGATAGAAATATATCTATAAACAGCATTTTAAAGGTTTTTAAACCCCGTGGTTTTGAATTTCTCTGGTGCTGACTGGCTCTGCTATTGTAACTCTCAGTGAGAGCTGCCCTGGGCTTGCCAGGAGAAGTCTGGTGACAAAACCCCTCCTTGGAACCCCCGGGATGGGACAGAAACTCTGCAGTGAGGGCGCCGGGGCAGGGGGATGTGTTTGGATAGACCCAAGGAAATTCCTCCTCTGTTCTCCAGCCGGGAATTTGCCTTCAAGTGAGATATTGTCACTGCCATCCACTCCGAGGTAGCACTTGTCAGATTTCCTGATTAGTAATTTATTTTATTTAATATTTTGTTGAAATCTTCATGCTTTGACGCAGTTTTGTTTTTTTTTTTTTAATTTTTATTTTTGTGATTAGTTGAGCTCCTTATCCCCATAGGATTTATTCCTTTGTTGGTGGGAAGTGTTTTTGTCCTGGATGTTTTTTAGCTGCTAAACTTGGGGAAGAGGAAATATCCCAGGGGGTTTGGTGACGGAGTAATCCCTAGAAAAACAAACAAAAAACTGAATTAATTAATCTCTGATGTCACTGTGGGTGAAATGGAGGTGGAAAATGGGCAGATTGGTGAGGCCACAACGAAATTCCAAGGGTGGAATCTCAGGAGGGACCCACAGAGGGGTCAGGGAGGGATCAGCATCTCCAGGTGAGATGTTCCCTGTCCACCTGTCCGTCTGTCCATCCCTGGTTCTGCACCCCTGGGTGGGGCTGGGTGGGGCTGGGGGTGCCCTGGCAGTGCTGAGGATGCTCTGGGGGTGCCCTGGATGGATCTGGGGGTGCCCTGGGAGTGTCTGGGGGTGCCCTGCGTCTGTCTGGGGGTGCCCTGG
>JAWWMS010000121.1:1204027-1216584 GCA_035048045.1 Chlorospingus semifuscus
TGAGGATGCTCTGGGGGTTCCCTGGATGGATCGGGGGGTCCCCTGTGTGGATCTGGGGGTGCCCTGGGGGTGCCCTGGATGGGTCTGGGGGTGCCCTAGGTGCGTCTGGGGGTGCCCTGGCAATGTTGGGGGTGGCCTAGGTGGGTCTGGGGGTCCCCTGGATGGGTCTGGGGCTCCCCTGGCAGTGCTGGGGATGCCCTGGATGAGTCTGAGGGTGCCCTGGATGGGTCTGGGGGTGCCCTGGATGGGTCTGGGGGTCCTCTGGCAGTTCTGGGGGTCCCCCCTGGCAGTGTCTGGGGGTACCCTGGATGGATCTGGGGGTCCCCTGTGTGGATCTGGGGTTCCCCTGGCAATGTTGGGGGTGCCCTGGATGGATCTGGGGTTCCCCTGGCAGTTCTGGGGTCCCCCCTGGCAGTGCTGAGGATACTCTGGGGGTGCCCTGGATGGGTCTGGGGGTGCCCTGGCAGTTCTGGGGGTGCTCTGGGGGTGCCCTGGATGGGTCTGGGGGTGCCCTGTGTGGATCTGGGGTTCCCCTGGCAGTTCTGGGGGTGCCCTGGCAGTGCTGAGGATGCTCTGGGGGTGCCCTGTGTGGATCTGGGGTTCCCCTGGCAGTGCTGGGGTCCCCCCTGGCAGTGCTGGTGGCCCAGAACCCAGCGCAGGGAGCACAGACAGCAGCAGGTCCGTGGGCAGAGCAGCTTCCCCACGTGGGTTTGCTCAGCCTGGGGAGTTAAATCCTGTTCAGCACCTAAAAATATTCATAAAAATATTCATTTTCCTGGCTGCTGTCTGCTGTTCCCGGGGAAGATCCCTGTGGCTGCTGGGGCCCTGGGTGTGTCAGCATTAAAAATCCCATTTTTTGGGGAAGATTTTGGGCGTTGCTTTTCCTCCTGATCTGTTTTTGGGAAGCTCCATGAGATCAGTCCCTTAGAAAACATAATTTATTTTATGCTCTTTTTTTTTTTAGGGGGGTTTTTGGGAAGTTAGCCTGAGGTTGTGTTTATAAAAGGTGTCTTGGTGGTAGAGAAATTTCCTGTAGCCCAGCTGGGGAAAAATGGCATTAAACTAATTTTATTTAATATGACATAAATTAAATACTTTGGGGTTGGGGTTTTTTTAATTTTTTTTTTTTTGTCCAATTCACAAAGCTTCTCCTATTTTCCTAAAACTGATCCCTCTTTTCTTTGGGAATAGGACATCAAACTGATGCAGAGCTTCAAAAAGCTGATGTTTTACTGAATCCTATTTGCTTTCCACATCATCAATTAACAGAATTTGCTGATTTGCACTGACTGGGAGACCTGCTGCCAACCCAGAAACTTTGTGCTGGTGAATAAAAGGAAGTTCAGGTGGAGCTCATTCCCCTGCCTGAAATGTGGGGAAATGGTCAAAAAAATCTGAAATTTTGGGGTGCTGTGAGTGCAAAATAATCTCTGGGGATAAAGGTTCAGGGGGGAAATGGGGCTGAGGAGTTTTGGTGTGGAAGAGAGGATTTAGGGACGTTCTGCTGGATTTAGGGTCTGGTGCCATTTCTCTGCCTGCAGCAGGGTCTGCCCCACGTGTTTGGGATGACAAAATTCAATTGTTCCAGCCCCGAAGTGCTGCAGAGGAGTTTGAGGAGCTCCAGAGACTCAGCAATGTCCCAGCTGGGGGATGCTGCTGTGGGGAGGTGAATTGAAATAGGGAATTTGCTTTAAAACCCCAGGGAAAAGGAGCTTGGGAGGCTCTTGGCCTCAGGGATTCCTGAAGGTGAATTAAAATTTGGAAATTAAAATTAAAATTTGAAATCTGATTTAAAATCCTGGGGAAAAGGAGTTTGGAAGGCTCTTGGCCTCAGGGATTCCTGGAGATGAATTAAAATTTGGAATTAAAATTAAAATTTGAAATCTGATTTAAAATCCTGGGGAAAAGGAGTTTGGAAGGCTCTTGGCCTCCAGGATTCCTGGAAGTGAGTTAAACTGGGAAATCTGATTTAAAATCACAGGAAAAAGGAGCTTGGGAGGCTCTTGGTCTCAAGGATTCCGGGAGGTGAATTAAAATTTTGAAATTAAAATTAAAATTTGAAATCTGCTTTGAAATCCCAGGAAAAATGAGTTTGGGCGGCTCTTGGCCTCAAGAATTCCTGGAGGTGAAATAAAACTGGGAATCTGATTTAAAACCCCAGGGAAATGGAGCTTGGGAGGCTCTTGGCCTCAGGGATTTCTGGAGGTGAATTAAAATTTGGAAATTAAAATTAAAATTGGAAATCTTATTTAAAATTCCAGAAAAAAGGAGCTTGGGAAGCTCTTGGCCTCCAGGATTCCCGTGGGATTTGATCCTTGGGGATCCCTCATAGCCTGAGGGGTTCTTTGGGGTGGTTAAAGGATTTTTTGGGGGTGAAAATTGGAATTCACGTTCCCCTGGAGCATCCGCCAAGCTGCCGAGCAGAGGGAGAGGAGGGAAGGGATGGAAAGGTGAGGAAGAGGGTTTGGGCTGAGGTTGTGGCAGAGGCTGCTGAGCTCCCAGAGTTATTCCAGTTATCCCTGCAGGCATTAAAAAAAACCCTAAAAAAGTTGCTGTGCTTTGGGATAAATTTGGGGTAAATTTGGGGTAAATCTGGGGATGGTGATGGCCAGGGCAGGGAATCATTCCTTGAGGCCAGGATGAGGGAATTGTCACCTCCATGGGATTGGTGCTGGGGAAAATCCCCATTTGTGGCTGAGCTCACCTGTGGCCAGGTGTGGATGGAGCATCCAACGCCTCCCTGTGTCACTATTGACCCTCCCAGTGGAAATTGGGATTATCCCAGGGGATTCCAGGTGCTCACACTGCACAGCATCCCAGGGGTGTTGGTTTGGGTAAGGAAAAGTCTAAAAGAAAAGTTAAAAATCCACAGAATTTCTTCTGATGCTCAAATAAATGAGTTGGATCTGGGTGGTCTTTGAGGTCCCTCCCAACCCAAACCACGCTGGGCTTCTCTGGCTCCTTGCCCTGGTGGGTGGAATTTTTTAGGAATATTTTTTAGGAATTGCAGGAGGAGGAGGAGATTCTTCAAACCAAAAATGGGAAAAGCCTGGGAAGGAGGGAATTGGGTGAATCGCACAGGAGCTGCAGCAGTGATGATGATGATGATGATGATGGGCTGGCCACAGGGTTGTGGGTTAATTCGTTTTAATTCCTGGATTTCTCCCAAATTTCTCACTCCAGCCAAGGCTCAGACACGGAGCTGCTGCAGGGGGGAGTGGTGGTGTCCAAAATCTGACTGAAAATCAGGATCTTTAGGCGTAAAATTATCTTTTTTGTTCTGATTTCCAGATTTCACCCCACAGCGCAGGCGAAGCTGTCAGCAATGAATTTGTACAGATCCTTTCCCAAAGGAACTCCCTCCCTCTCACCTCCTTTTACTTTAATACTTTATCCAATAATATTTTAACAATTTGATTTTATTTTAACGGTAGGAATTTCAGAGTTGCAAAGGCTCTTTCTAAATTTATTGACTTGGAGGAAAACCCCCACCCCCTTGTTGATACCATAAATACTCGTCTTGATCTAGATGAATTTCTTATTTTTGCACCAGAATCCCTAATTTTTTTGCAGTATAAAGTGCACTTTTTCATAAAAAAAAAAAAAAAATTCTTGTATTCCTGTCTGATGAGTGTCTTATGTGCTGAAAGCGAAATTCTGCCAAAACTCCAGAGCTGTTAATTCCTCGAGGTGTTCACTGAAACCTGGGAACGAAACCAGATTACTTCTAAGGCAAAACAGGGAAGGAAATGCCTCCCCACGGATGGGAATTGATGATGGGAAACGAAATTATCACTGCCCTTGCAGAAAACCCCGTGGGACTTCAGATCCCACCTTTGGGTCCTGGCCTGCACCAGCCTCTTCAATCACAAATGTTTACTCTGATGATCAGGGAGTGCCTTGTCCTGTGCTGGGCTCACACGTGGGAGGCAGGAGGGGATGGATTTACCCAGTGTGGGGTGGGAATTTGGGCTGGAAACCCCTGGATTGGTGAGAATCCCCATTTTTATCCCTGGGTGCTCCTCAGGGGCTGCGCTGAGTTCTGAGGTGGGCTCACACTCACACGGGCAGCAAACAGAATATGGTGTTCCATCCTCGTTTTTGGTTGGGTTAACCCAATTCCTGAGGGTTTTACTGCTCCATCCTCATTTTTGGTTGGGTTAACCCAAATCCTGAGTATTTTGCTCTTCCATCTTCACTTTTTGGTTGAGTTAACCAATTCCTGAGGGTTTTGCTGTTCCATCTTCACTTTTTTGTTAGGTTGACCCAAATCCTGATTATTTTACTGTTCCATCCTCATTTTTGGTTGGGTTAACCCAGTTCCTGATGGTTTTACTGCTCCATCCTCATTTTTGATTGGGTTAACCCAGTTCCTGATGGTTTTGCTCATTTTTGGTTGTGTTAACCCAATTTCCGATGGTTTTGCCCATTTTTGGTTGGGTTAACCCAGTTCCCGATGGTTTTGCTCATGTTTGGTTGGGTTAACCCAATTCCTGATGGTTTTGCTCATGTTTGGTTGGGTTAACCCAATTCCTGATGGTTTTGCAGTTCCATCCTCACTTTTGGTTGGGTTAACCCAATTCCTGATGGTTTTACTGCTCCATCCTCATTTTTGATTGGGTTAAGCCAGTTCCCGATGGTTTTGCTCATTTTTGATTGGGTTAACCCAGTTCCCGATGGTTTTGCTCATTTTTGGTTGGGTTAACCCAGTTCCTGATGGTTTTGCTCATTTTTGGTTGTGTTAACCCAATTCCTGATGGTTTTGCCCATTTTTGGTTGTGTTAACCCAATTCCCGATGGTTTTGCTCATTTTTTGTTGTGTTAACCCAACTCCCGATGGTTTTGCCCATTTTTGGTTGTGTTAACCCAATTCCCGATGGTTTTGCTCATGTTTGGTTGGGTTAACCCAATTCCCGATGGTTTTGCAGTTCCATCCTCACTTTTTGTTGTGTTAACCCAATTCCCGATGGTTTTGCCCATTTTTGGTTGTGTTAACCCAATTCCCGATGGTTTTGCCGTCTCCTTTAGGGGCGAGCTGTTCCTCCTGGCCCTTTCCCAGCCCCGTGTGTCCCTTGTGGAGCTGCCCAGTGTCTGTGTGAGCATCTCAGGTGTCGCCTCGTGCTGCTCAGGGCTCCTGGAGCGCCAGTCCCAGCCCTTTGGGGTCTCTGTCGTGTTCTTGCAGTGCCTTGTAAATCCCACGAGCCCCCCTGGCCCCGAGGGGCTGCGGGGTCCCAGCTTGTACTGCCAGACTGACTTTGTAATGACGATTTGAACCCCTGTTTCAAAGGAAATAAAGAGTTTGACTCTGGCTCCGTGTGTCCTCTCGTCTTTATTGGTTTTGAAGGTGGTGGTTGGTGCAAACCTGTTGCCCTGTCCACCCTAAATGGTGTCCCCAGGTGCCACACCCATTCCTTTACCTCTAAATGGTGTCCCCAGGTGTCACATCCATTCCTTTACCTCTAAATGGTGTCCCCAATTGTCACATCCACACCTTTACCCCTAAATCCTGTCCCCAATTGTCACATCCACACCTTTACCCCTAAATCCTGTCCCCAGGTGCCACATCCACTCCTTTACCTCTAAATGGTGTCCCCAAGTGTCACACCCACACCTTTACCCCTAAATCCTGTCCCCAGGTGTCACACCCACATCTTTACCCATAAATGATGTCCCCAAGTGTCACATCCACACCTTTACCCCTAAATGGTGTCCCCAGGTGTCACATCCACATCTTTACCCATAAATGGTGTCCCCAGGTGTCACATCCATTCCTTTACCCCTAAATGGTGTCCCCAGGTGTCACACCTACACCTTTACCCCTAAATCCTGTCCCCAGGTGCCACATCCACATCTTTACCCATAAATGATGTCCCCAAGTGTCACATCCACACCTTTATCCCCTCCAGGGATGGGAACTCTGTGCTGGCAGCTTTAAGGATTCTCTCTCTCTGCGCAGCGTGCCTTTCCCTCCCTGCCCGCATCCAGGAGCTGCAGATGGATATTCTCTATATCCTCTATATTCACAATATTCTCTATAATTTCTATATTGTCTATATTCTCTATATTCCCTATATCCTCCATATTCACTATATTCTCTATAGGATATTCTCTATATTCTCCACATTCTCCACATTCTCCATATTCTCTGTATTTTCTTTTCTATATTTTCTGTATTCTCTATATTTTCTGTGTTTTCTATATTCTGTATGTTTTCTATATTTTCTGTATTTTCTATATTCTCTATATTTCCTGTATTTTCAATATTCTCTATATTCTCTATATTTTCTATACTCTCTATATTGTATATATTCTTTATATTCTCTATATTTTCTGTATTCTCTATATCCTCTGTATTCTCTATATTTTCTGTGTTCTCTATATTCTCTATATTTTCTATACTCTCTATATTCTATATATTCTTTATATTCTCTATATTTTCTGTATTCTCTATATCCTCTATATTCTCTATATTTTCTGTATTCTCTATATTCTCTATATTTTCTATACTCTCTATATTCTATATATTCTTTATATTTTCTGTATTCTCTGTATCCTCTATATTTTCTGTATTTTCTATACTCTCTACATTCTCAATATTCTCTATATTCTCAATATTCTCAATATTCTCAATATTCTGTGCTGCAGGGTGGTATTCTCTTGTCCAATTCCCAGCCAGCACCACAGCTCCATCCTGGAGGAAATCCCTGGGTGCTGCCCCTCGGGAAGCACAAACATCCCGGTGCCAGAGCACCTCCGAGGAGAGGGGAAGGTGACTGTGGGGTGATGAGCCCTTCCCAAGGCACATTTCCATTTTTGGTGGTGGGACCAGAGGCATTTCCTGCCCTTTCCAGGCCTGAGGGGGTTGGGAATCCGAGTTAATCTTTGACCGTGGGTGCAGCCCAGGCAGGAATTTCTTTGTCCAAGTGGAGCAGAAGTCTCATTTTTGGGAGATGCCGTAAACTTGCGGCAGAGGGAGAGAGAAAAATGTGATTCCTGCTGTGACGGGGCAAAAGCTGCTTTTTTTTTCTTGCTGAGCCATCGTGGCTGGCTTTGATTTAGAAACATCCAAAGGTCACCTCAGTGTCCACTCTGCTGATGTGTCCTGACAGCAGCCAGCGCTGGGAAAACTGAGGCTGTGCCTTTCCAACCATCCCAGCTGGCAGCAGAGAGACAGCCCTGGATCCTGTCCCTGAATCCTGCCCCTCTCCAGCCCTGAATCCCATCCCTGTGTGCCCTTCTCCAGCCTGAATCCTGCAGAGGGACAGCCCTGAATCCTGCCCCTCTCCAGCCCTGAATCCCATCCCTCTGTGCCCCTCTCCAGCCTGAATCCTGCCCCTCTGTGCCCCTCTCCAGCCCTGGATCCTGTCCCTGAATCCCATCCCTCGTTGTCCCTCTCCAGACCTGAATCCTGTCCCTCTCCAACCCTGAATCCCATCCCTCTGTGCCCCTCTCCAGCCCTGAATTGAGGTGGGATGAAGCAAACCCCACCTGAGGTTTCCCACCCCAAATAATTCCTGGAGCCTCCAGCTTCCCCTGAACCCCACGAGCTGCTTGGAGCTCCATGTGCTGCCAGCAGCAGCCAGCCCTTTTTATCCTTTTGTTCTAAAACCACCATGAGAAAGCATGAGCTGCCTTTTTTCCAGGGACTCTCCCCCCCTGCAGCATCCACCTTGCTCAGCCTGAGTGGTTTTGGGAGAGCTGAGGTCCTGCAGGGTGTGGGAAGGACCTGATCCCGTTCTGTCACTCCCGGGGTGATGCCACCGATTCCCAGGGGTCTCTGGGCACTTTTTGGGGATCCTTTGCTCAACAGCTGTGAGGAACTGAGAGCCCTAAAACCTGGAAGGCAGCACTTCCCCTCTTGCTGCTTGTGGTAAGGAGCTCTGCAAAAAAACCCAAATTTTCTGCCAGCTCGGGCAGCTGAGGGGAATTACTGCATTTTGGGGAGCTGGAGCCCTCTGGAGCCTCCTGCTCTGTGTCCTTACCAGGACCAGCATCTGGAGAAGGGAAAAATGTGATTTGTTTGGAATTACAGAATGGTTTTGTTGGAAGGCACCTTAAAGCTCATCCCTGCCATGGGCAGGGACACCTGCACTGCCCCAGGGTGCTCCAAACCCCATCCAAGCTGGCCTTGGGCACTCCCACACCTTTCCAGAGTGGAAACTGGAGCTTCTCCTGGACTTCCCAGAGCTCCATCCTCCTCACCCTCAGCCCATCCCAGCTGCTCTTTCCCTGGGAGCAGCAATCCCCTGCTCCAGATCCACGCCAGGAGAGCTGTGCTGAGATGAGGGACCCTCATGGGATGCATTAAATGGGGAGGAACCTTCATCCTGAGGGGAAAAGGCCCCCAGGAATCTCCCAGCCCTGAGTGAGTCCAGGAAGAGCTGAGGAAACGTGGGATGCAGAGGCTGCGCAATCCCCTCTTGCAGGCTGGTGAGGACACGCTGGGACATTTCATCATGCCTCGCTCAGGATCAAACCACTGCTCCCAAAATCCCTCTTTTATGGCCCTGTAAATCTCTGGCTTCCACTGCTGGCGCCTCTGGGGGAAAACATCCGGCTCCAGCAACCTTTGCTGCTCCGGGAGTGCGTCACTCCTGGATGTGGGGCTCGCAGAAAATCCATTGCAAAAGCAGAACTTCGGGATTTCGGGGTTTCTGACGGGTCTTGCTCAATGTCACCGGAGAGGTCGGGGCCTCTTCCTGCACCCAGACATGCCAAGGGCTCCATTTGGGTCTGGATCAGCACAATTGGCACCCTGGGCATGGTGGAGGGGCTGGTGGCTGCTGTGGGCATGGAGATGTCCAGAGGGGAGGGAATGGTGTATGGAGTGGTGGTTCTGCCCTTGTGCCCTCCCAAGGTGATGCTCCCTCTCCTCCTCTCCTTTCCCCCCTGGATTTGGGGGGCTGGAGGGCTGCAATCCCCCCGGATGATGAAATCCCTGGGGGAGGAATCACAGCAGCCTCGGGGCCGTGGGAATTCCCTGTGGGAAGGTGCTCCAGGAGGGGAGCTCATCCCTGCCCAGCTGCTGGATGGAGGGATGGGTGGTGTCCCACACGGGATAAAACCCTGGAGACAAACCTGAGGTGTCCCTGTGAGCCACAGGTGGGGTTTCCTTCCAGGGTGGGAAAGGAAAAGCAGTGAAATGGGGAGGGGACCTGGGGGGACTCCTGCTCCTCCTCACCCATCCTGGTGCAAGGACGGATGCAGAGCCAGGACCAGGGCAATCCCCTCCACATGACCCTGGTCATCCTGACAGACTTCTCCTTTCCCGTGTTTTAGGGTGAAACTTCTCCCGTGTTTTAGGGTGAAATTTCTTCCCCGTGTTTTAGGGTGAAATTTCTTCCCCGTGTTTTAGGGTGAAACTTCTCCCGTGTTTTAGGGTGAAACTTCTTTCCCGTGTTTTAGGCTTTGCCTCAGGCAACCCCTTGAGACCCCGGGTGAGAAAAGCCGGGGCAGGGCTGGAGCGAGTCCGGCGGAGGAGCGGAGACAAACAGCCGTAAATCACGGGATTGGAGCGGGACAAACAGCCCTAAATCACGGGTTTGGAACGGGACAAACAGCCCTAAATCACGGGTTTGGAACGGGACAAACAGCCCTAAATCACGGGATTAGCGCCCGTTCCTGCCTGGCGGGAGCACAGCTGGATCCCGGGCGCTCGGACGGACCTCGGGACACCCGGGAATGGCCTCGCCTGCCCCGGGGTCCCTGCCCGTTTCCTCCCGCCACCGGCAGCTCCTCATCCCTCCGCTCACGTTTTCCTGCTCCAAGCATCCCTGAGGAGCAGCCGGGAGTGGGGCGGTGCTGTGCCCGCCCCCGGGGGTCGTTCCCACCCTGGATTCCCCTGCCCAGCCCCGCTCTGGCACGGCTCTGCCCGGCACACGCGGCCCCGCTGGCTCCGTGCCACCGGCGTGCCCGGCTCCATCCCGGCTGCCTCCCTTCGGGATGACGTAACCCCGGCCTCGGTTGCCTCAGAAGGATCCGGGTTCACCGGGGCCATCCCCCGGCCTCACCTGGCCGGTGGGACAAGGTCCGGTCCCGGTTCTCCCCCTGCTCCGGCCGCCCGCCCCATCCCCGCTCCGCCGGGATTTTGGGAAGGGGCGGATCGCGATAACCGCGACCCGAGCCGAGGATCACGATAACAGCGACCCGATAACAGGCCAGGAGAGGTGGCTGAGGATGCGGGAATGGGAAACCCGTGCTTGGGATGCTCCCGCCCCGCACACCATCCCCTCTCCATCACCCCCAGGGCATTCCCCGAGCCGCGCCATCCCTGGGGAAAACCGCAGGTAGAAGGGAAACGTTTGGGTCCGAAAAGGAATATTCCAGATTTTTTTTTTAATCTCCGCAGCTGCAAACCAGCTTAGACATCACCCGCTGCAGCTCTCTCGGAGCTGCTGTCGGAAATCCCAGCGGAGAGGAGAGGAGAAATTCCTGCTGGGAGTTCTCTCCGGCGTCACCCTCGGGGGAGGGCGGGCAAAGTTCGGCTCCTATAAAGTCAGGTCTGCTCCTCTTCATTCATTCCCCCGCCAGCCCCGCCGGCAGCAGCACGTCCAGCCCTTGCAGAGGAACTGGGAGCGAATCCTGCCCCGGATCCCTGCAGGATGCTCACGAGGGGAGCGATGCCGCGGATCGCCTCCCTCACCTGCCTGCAGCTCCTGCTGCTGCTCCGGGCCGCGCATTGCCGGCCCCACGCGTGGGACCAGGACAGGCTCCAGCTGGAAGCGGTCAAAAAGGCGATCCTGGAGCGGCTGGGGATGCCGGCTCCCCCCGCCATCCGGCACCGGCCGGACCCGGAGAGCATCGAGAGAGCGCAGCGGCTCTACCGGCGGACAGTGGCGGAGCTGGCGGGCAACCGGAGCCGGGAGGAGGAGGAGGAGGAGGGAGAGGAGGAAGCCGTGCCCAGGCTGCACCGCCTGACCCCCACCTGTAAGTGGCCGTGGCTCGGTGTCACCCCCTGGCCCTCATGGCCCCCCACATGTCCCAGCGTGTCCCGCCCTCGGGAATGTCACCCCGCTGTCCCGGGACATGACCGGGCATGCAGCACCGCGCCGTGCTCATCCTTGTCCCGCTCCTTCCTTCGCCCTGGAACTGGGGAGGAGCCGCGTTGGAGCCGCTTTGCCTAAAACCACAAAAAATCAGCGGGTTTGGGGATGGAAGCTTTGATCAGCCGGCTCGGGGCTCGGAGTGGGGCTGGAGGGGTTTGGGGGTGAGCGGGAGGGGGAAGTGGGGCGCCATCCCCCCGATCACCAGCTTCTGTTCCAGTTCGGGGGTTTATCTGCGTCTGGGAGGGGGCATTTAAATAATTAAATAAGTTAATGGATATTAAAATTTAAATTAATTTAAATAATTCCTCTCCTGCTGCTTGGGCTGGCTGGGGACAGTCGGGGGCTGGGTGGGTCCTGGGACGCCTTTTCTGGCACCAGGAGAGCTGAGACGCTCCAGCCAGGAATGGATGGGATGCCGGAATTTCCAGCGCCCCTCAGGGTGTGGGTGATTCCCCGCAAGCAAAGGCTGGATCTGATCCCAAAGCTGAGCTGATGAGGAATTCCTGTCTCTTACATCAGCTGTCACCTCTGTCCCCGCAGTGCTGCCCTGGCTGGACATCGCCGAGGGACACCAGGAGCCTCAAGGCCGCCGGGACGCGCAGGGACACCCGGAGCCCCTCGGTCCCCACCGCTACCACCTGCTGCTGTCCCGCACCGCGGATTTCCAGCGGCAGCTCCGCGTGGTGCGGGCGGAGCTGAAGCTCCTCAAGCAGCCGCTGTCCCCTCCCGGCGCCTCGGTGCCACCTCGGGTCACCATCTCCGCCCTGCCGGGGGCTGGGAACACCCCTCAGGTGCTGGATCTGCAGGATTCCCTCAGCCTGGACCTGACAGGAGCCATCCAGCCCTGGCTGGCCGGGCCCGAGCCCTCGCTGCGCCTGCAGCTGGAGTTCAGCACCGACATCTCGGCAGCCCTGGCCACCTCCGAGGGGAAAACGCTGGAGCTGGAGGTGCAAACCCTGGAGAAACCACCCCGGGCGGCCAGGAGAGCCCGGGGGCTGCAGGAGGAGTGCGGGAAGAGCGACGGGAGGTGCTGCCTGAAGTCGCTGAGGGTCTCCTTCCAGGACATCGGCTGGGCCGACTGGGTGGTCGCCCCCAGCAGCTACCACATGCGGTTCTGCGAGGGCTCCTGCCCCCACAACTACAAACCGGCCAGCATGCACGCCCAGATCCAGTCCAGGGTGCACTCCCTGTCCAAGGCTGCGCCTCCTCCCTGCTGCGTGCCCGCCGGCTACGACCCCATGGTGCTGATGCACCTGGACAGCCAGGGCAGGCTGGTGTCCAGCCTCTTTGAGGACATGCTGGTCACCGGGTGCCACTGTGCCTGACAGCTGCGGCCCTGCCCATCCCGGGGCGGCAAAGCCATCCCGGCAGCTCCAGCGTCCCAAAATCCACATCCGGAGGCACCCTGGGCTCAGCTCCAGCATCCCAAAATCCAGATCCTGTGGCACCCTGAGCTCAGCTCCAGCATCCCAAAATCCAGATCCTGTGGCACCCTGAGCTCAGCTCCAACAT
>JAWWMS010000121.1:1234621-1281792 GCA_035048045.1 Chlorospingus semifuscus
AAAAAAAAAAAGAAAAAAAAAAAAAAAAAAAACCCCCAAAAGAAAAAAAAAAAAAAAAAACCCCACGACCCCCCCCCCCAACACCCCCCTCCCTCGCATCAATAAATGTAATTTGATTTTTTTTCAGAAGGCGGCGATGGTTGGGTCTCACTGGGGGTGGGGGGGACCCCAAAACCGGGTGAGGGGACCCCAAAACCTCACCAAGAGGAACGAGGTGAGGGGGACCTCAGGAACCAAATAAAGGAACCCCAAACCCGGGTGAAGGAACTCCCAGAACCAGGTGAAGGACCCCAAAACTGGCTGAGGTTCCAAGGAACCACCAGGGGGACCCCAAAACCAGATGAGACCCCCAAGAACCAAATGAGGGACCCCAAAAGCCAAATGAAGAGACCCCAAAAACCAAGTGAAGGACCCCAAAACCAGCTGAGGTTCCAAGGAGGACCCCAAGACCAGATGAGACCCCAAAAACCAAGTGAGAGACCCCAAAACCAGGTGAAGGAACTCACAGAACCAAGTGAGGGACCCCAAAACCAGATGAGACCCCCAAGAACCAAATGAGGGACCCCAAAACCCAAGTGAAGAGACCCCAAAACCCAAGTGAGGGACACCAAAACCAGGTGAGGTTCCAAGGAGGACCCCAAGACCACATGAGACCCCAAACCCAAGTGAAGACGCCCCAAAAACGGACGGGGGGGCCGCGCTGTGCTCGGGTTTATTGGTGGGTACAAATTTCACAGTTTGGAGTCTCCATCACCAATCGGGGGTGGGGGGTGAGGTAAAACCGCCCCCCCAAACCCACCCCGTGCCCCCCACCCCCCTAAAAGCCCCCATGGCTGGGGTCAGTCGGCGCCGTCGATGTGCAGGGGGGCGCGGGGTGCCCGGGGGGCGCACGGGGGGTGCCCGTTGAGCTGGGCGGGCACCGGGGGGCTCTTCTTGGGCACCAGGGGACACGCGGCCCCCCCGGCGCAGGCGCGCTTGGGGCTCGGCCGCTGCATCTTGTGCTCCAGCTGCATGTGGTTCTGGGGGGGCAGCCCCAGGCACGCCCTGTGGGGCACACGCGGGGCTCAGGGGGGTGGCACGGGGGCCAGGGGGGCACACAGGGCATGGGGGGCACACACAGGGTCAGGGGGGCACCCCCGGGCATGGGGGGGGTGGTACCAGGCAGGGGAGGGGTGGGGGACACAGGAAAGTGGGTGTGGGGGGTTTGGGATGGGTGTTCGGGGCACTGGGGGGGTTTGGGATGGGTGTTCGGGGCACTAGGGGCAGTGGGGTGGGTGTTTGGGGCACTGGGGTTGTGGGGTGGGTGTTTGGGGCACTGGGGTTGTGGGGTGGGTGTTCAGGCACTGGGGGGATGAGTTTTGGGGACTGGGGGACACCGGAGTGTGGCACCTCCAGGTGTTGGGCACTGGGAGCAGCTGGAATGGGAGCAGGGACCCCAGTGGTGCTCAGATCCGTGAGACTCGGCACCCACTGGAGTTGGGCACCCCTGGGCACTGGGAACCCCAAGGTTTGGGGGTCACAGGCACTGGGAACCCCAAGGTTTGGACACCACTGGCACTGGGAACCCCAAGGTTTGGTTACTGGGAGCCACTGGTGCTGGGCACTGGGATCCACTGGTTTTGGGCACCCCCTGAGGCATCAGGGACCCGCTGGGTGCCAGGGTCTGTGCGCTGGGACACCAAATGGGGACCCACCCGAGCTGGGACCTTGGTGCTGGGCATCTCCAGGACCTCTGGGCGCTGGGACTGTCACCAGCTCATACTGGGACCCACTGGTGCCGCTGGGACCCACCCCCAGCACCGGGCACCCCAGGCCTCGAGCTCCAGCACCCCCTGGATCTGGACACCCCCCGGTGGGCACTGGGACCCCCTGGCACCCCGGGTACCCCACCCTGGAACCCCTGCAAGGCTCTGGGTGCCCCTGCGGGCACGGGGGTGGTGGCACTGGGTGCCCCCCGGGTACCTCAGGATGTTCTCGATGCAGCTGCGCTGGCGGAACAGAGCGTTGACCACGGGGGAGCCCTCGGGCACCAGCGGGGCCTTGCAGAGGAAGGCCAGGATGGACAGGACGCTGTGGAAGCCCTGGAACTCGGGGTCGGCCTCGGTGCAGAAGGAGATGCGCTGGCACAGCTCCGTCAGGATGGCCAGGTCCAGGATGATGGGGCTGGCCAGCAGCGAGTCCTGCGGGCAGCCGGGGGTCAGCAGCCACCGTGGGACACCCCGGGGACACCCCGGGGACACCCTGCACGCACCTCGCAGGTGTTGTGGATGACGATGGTGTTGGTGCCGCCCATCATGATCTCGGACGTGTACTCATCCAGCGCCCGCTTGCTGTCCCCCACGTAGGGCACGTACTTGATCACCACCTGCCAAAGCCACGTCCCCGTCACCCCATTGTCACCCCCGTGTGTCTGTGACCCCCCCAGGCCCCCTCCCCACTCACGCAGTGGTCAGGCTTGTCCTGGGGGCCGTAGAGGACGGGGTTGGCCTGGACCGTGTCGTCCACCACGTTGCTCTTGGAGATCTCCTTGGAGCGGAACTGCTGCGGCGCCGACAGGTTCTTGCCGTCGTTGTTGCCCAGGTGGTTGTAGCTCACGATGGACTTGGTCTGGGCAGGGGGCACGGCCGGGTCACCCCCTGTCCCCCGCAGGTGGGGACAGACCCCACTGAGCCCCCACGTACCTTGAGGCCGGCGCCCACCAGGAAATCCACCAGCACCGACTTGAGCTTGGTCTGGCCCGACTTGAAGTCGTCGCCGCCGATGAAGACGCGGCGCTGGGCGGCCAATTCCACCGCGCCGGGCACGAACGTGTTCTGGGGGGAGCCGTTGATGTAGGCACAGCCCTCCAGGATGCTGGCCACGGCGAACAGCGTGGATGGTGACACCTCCAGGCCTCGCTGCGGGGACACGGGGCGGCTCAGTGGGGCTGTCACCCTCCCGACGGTGTCACCCTTCCCAGAGTGTCACCCTTCCCAGAGTGTCACCCTCCCCAGAGTGTCACCTTCCCGACAGTGTCACCCTCCCATGGGTGTCACCCTCCCGACAGTGTCACCCTCCCCAGAGTGTCACCTTCCCGACAGTGTCACCCTCCCAATGGTGTCACCCTCCCCGGCCGCCCCCTGACCTCGATGGCCCTCAGCAGGTTGTCGGCGGTGTCGTTGAGCCCCGGCACGATGTCACAGAACCTCTCCGTGTTGGCCGTCCACAGGACGATGACTTTGTCCACGCCACTGCTCTCATTGAAGTCTCGGATGTCCCTGCGGATCTGCTCCACCTGCGGCGGTGTGGGGGCCGGGTCAGCTCGGTGCCACCTCCCCGTGTCCCCTGTCCCCTCCCTGCCCGCCCGGCCGCACCTGCTGTGCCATGGGGCCGCTCAGGACGTTGTCCGCCCGCTCCTCCTGGTTGGCGGCGATGAACTCGGGGATGTAGATGGACGGACGGGGCTTCATCTTCTCCATGTGCGGCCAGAGCTGCTCCTGCAGCGGCCACTCCAGCACCTCCGCCCGCCGCATGGCCTCGGCCAGGTTCAGCGAGGAGATGTCCCAGCCTGGGGGACACGGGGTGACCCAGGCGCTCGGGGGGTCCCGCGCCACCCGGGGGTCCCCCCGTACCCCACCTACCGTCGAACACGATGTCGTTGGGGTGCACCATGGGCAGCAGGTCCCGGAAGGGCACGTACACATCACCCGAGGGGCCCGTGCCCAGGCACACGGTGGAGGCTTGCAGCAGGGAGCCGTAGTAGTTGGCTGTCTGGGAGGGGACGGGCGGGGGTGAGGGGCTGGGGGGGTCAGAGGGGTCCCTGCACCCCCAGAGTGAGGGGCTGGGGCTGTAGAGCCCCTCTGAAGGGCAGGGAGGGCATCGGGGTGCAGGACACCAGGGCAGCTGTGCTGGGTGTCCCCAGCCCTGCGGGGTGACCCCAGGCCCCAGGACATCACTGGGGTCCTTCTGGGGACACCCCGGGGACGTGGCCCTTGCAGGGGTCACACCGAGGACACCGACGCCACTGAGGTCACTCTGGGGACACTCTCTTAACTGGGGTCACACTGGGGACACACCTCTTGCAGAGACCCTGCTGGGGACACCCACCTGGCTGGGGTAACTCTGGGGACACCCACCTTGCTGGGGTAACTCTGGGGACACCCCTCTCACTGAGGTCACACTGGGGACACCCACCTTGCAATGGTGACATTGGGGACACCCCTCTCGCTGAGGTCACACTGGGGACACCCACCTCACTGGGATCTCTCTGGGGACACCCCCCTTGCTGGGCACACCCACCTTGCGGCCGGTTTTGGTCATCCAGGACAGTCCCAGCCTGTTGGCCAGCACGGCCGCTGTCACGGTGGTGCCGTTGTTGCCCCCCCAGCCCACCAGCATCACCCCCAGGCGCGGCACCTGCCGGCCCGTGCGGAAAGTGAAGCGGGTGGAGCACGGCCGCACCTGGGGACAGAGAGAGGGCACAGCTGGGGGCGGCGGGGACGGGCGGAGCCCCCCCGAGCCCCCCGGAGCCCCTGCCCACCTTGGTGACGCCGTTCTCCTTGCAGACGTGCACCGTGCTGTAGGTGTACTTGGCCTCGATGAAGTCCTTGCTGTAGGTGACGTCGGGGCTGTCCACGAGGAATGGCTCTGCCATTGTTCCTGGAGCTGCAATGGCAGGAAATGGGTGTCAGCAGCCGGGCCACCCCCCGGGCCCTCCGCCCTGCTGGGACGTGGCTGTGCCGCCCGTGGGGACCTTGGCTCCGTGCCCCGCGGGGTGGCGGTGGCGCTGGCTCGGTCACTGCGGCCCCGTCCCACCCGTGTCGGGGACAGGGGGGTTTGGGGGGCACAGCCGCACCCCAGGAGCTCCCAGAGCGGGGCACGGTGCCGCTCAGGGCAGGCAGGGACTGTCCCGTGTCACCTCGCTGGGGTGGCACAGCAGGACCAGGGATGCTCCCGGGGGACAGGGGTGTCCCTGCACGCCGGGGGGCTCTGGGGGTGCAGGGGACACTGTGGGGACAGCCCTGCACCCTGGGGTGGCGCATAGGGGGACCAGGGGTGTCCCTGCTCCTGAGGGTGACAGAGCGCGCAGGGGACGTGGGGACAGAGGCTGTCCCGGCTCCCAGGCATGCAGAGAATTTGGTGACAGGGGCGGTCCCTACGCCCTGGGGTGACAGATGGGGCAGGGGACGCGGGGACCAGCGCTGTTCCCACTCCCGGAGCTGTCCCAGGGGACATCGCGACCAGGACTGCCCAGGGGTGGCAGAGGGGACGCGGGGACAGAGGCTGTCCCTGCACCCCGGGTGGCACCGGGGACGTGGGAACAAGGGCTGTCCCTCTCCCGGGGAAAGGGCGCTTGGGGACAGCGGTGTCCCTGGGGTGGCACAGGGGGACACCGCGCCGAGGGCACGGGGGGACCCGGACCCGCAAACCCGAACCGCTCCGGGCTCAGTCCCGCCCCCCTCGGGCACTCACCGGGCCGGGCCGCGCCGGGCGCGCAGGAGCCGGAGCCGGTGCCTGAGTCTGTATCGGTGCCGGTGCCGGTGTCCGGTGCCAGCGGTTGTGCCCGGTGCCCGGTGGTGGTACCCTGTGCCCGGTGTTCGGTGCCCAGTGCCGACAGCCGGTGTTCGGTGCCCGATGTTCGGTGCCCGGTGTAGGTGCCCGGTGTCCCGTGCCCGGTGTCCGGTGCTGCCCCGAGGGGACGATGCGATCGCGCTGCGGCCGCCCCGGCTCCCGCCGCTTAATCGGCTCCGCGGCCCCGCCCCGGCCCCGCCCCCGCCCGGCCCCGCCCCCCGCACGTGCCCACCGGCCCCGGCAGCCCCGGACCCCCCGGACCCCCCCACCCCCGGTCCCGGGGCACGTGCGGGGCTCCCCGGACCCCGCCGGCCGCTCGTACCGGGGGCGGGGGGCGGGAGGTGCCGGCCGGGACCGGGAAGCGGCCGCTGACCCGGGAAGGGGAAGTGTCGCCGGGGCCGGTCCCGGGCCGGGACCGGGGGTCCCTCCGCCGCCTTCCGGCCATTGAGAGCCCCGGGCCGGCGGCTTCCTGCGCCCGGGACCCGCGGGCGCCTTCCCACGGCGCCGCTCCCACGGGGCTGCCAGCCCGGCACCGGCACCGGCACCGGCACCGCGCTGCTCGGGCAGGGGCACCCGGCACCCCGCAGCCGCTGTTATCCCGCTCGCTGCTGCCCCCGGAGTGGGCACCCCAAAAATCACGGCACCCCAGAGCCCCCGGCACGGACACCCCCAAAAGTCCCGGCTGGCCGGAGCCCCCGGTCCGGACCCCTTTAGCCCCGGCACCCCGGAGCCCGCGGGGCGGACTCGCCGCGGAGCCCCGGCCGCCCCAGCGCCCAGCCCGGCTCCCCGCGGGCGCTGCCGGCGGCACCGAGCCCGTGTGGGGCCGCACCCCCGCGCGGGCCCGGGGAGCGCGGGGAGCGCCCGGGGCCGGGCAGAGAACGGGGTCGTGGCCGCCCCCCCGCTGGCGGCCCCCGGGGTCCCGCTGCCTTTCAATGGCCCGCCCCGCTTCAAAGGGGCCCCGGAGCCGCAGCAACGCCCCGGCCCCCTCCCCACCCCGCTCCCCGCAGACACGGCGAGGACAGCTCTGCCCTCCTCCGCCACCCACTCCGCTCCTCGGGGCTCGCTGCCATCGCCACCCGGCCTCCGGCACGCAGCGGGACGGGACCCACCGGGACCGAGCCCGGAGGGCACCTGCGGCCGGGCGGCCGCGGGGAGAGGCGGCGGTGGAGGGCACGGCGGTGCCGGGGGGCCGCGTCCGGCCCCTTGGCCATGGAGGAACAATGATCCCTTGGTGCCGGGCTGGAGGACAAAACGAGCCCCGCGCTGGAATGCCAGTGCCTCAGCAAATTATTGAAACAAAAATAACATTTCTTTGTACAATAATCCTGGGGCGGGGAGGGTCCGGGCAGCGCTGCCAGGGGCCCAGAACTGGTATTTTTCCACTGCTTTCCTCTTTTTTTTTTTTCCCCTTATTTTTTTCCTTTTTTTTTTTTTTTTTTCGCCCCCCTCCCATAACTCCCACCATTGTTCCTTCCCCCACTCCCTTCCCACTCCTCCCACGCTCGGCACCGCATGAGCGGGGCTCCCTTGTTCCCGCTCGCCCAACGCGTCCATGGGCCGGGAGCCCGGGCCGGCCGCCCAGCGCCTTCGCTCCCCAGCTGCCGGGGGCTGGCCGGGGGCCAGCGGAGCCGCAGCGGAGCCATAGCGACCGGCCCGGCTGCCGCAGCAATGGAGCCCACCCCCCGCTCCCTGCGGACCCCCCGCCCCAGCCCCGGGATGGGCTCCAGGCCCCGCAGCCCCCCCGGGGGCTCCCAAACTTCATTCTAAGCAGGTTCAGGGGCTGCTCCTGCCGCAGCCGGAGATGCTGCGAGCGCTGGATGGGCTCGGTTGGGGGGGTCCTGCCTCTGTTCCCCCCAAAACAGGTCGAGGCCGACCCCGCCAAGCCCGGGTTTGTGCCTTGCAGCAGCCTCAGCGTTCCCTTGCCACATTTTCCTTCCTCCACAGTTGGGTTTTTTCCCCTCGTGTAACACAATCCCGAGCCCTGGCCTTTCATTATATCCCTGCTGGCAGCTCCTCATCCTCCTCCCTCTCCCTGTGCCATCGCCCTCGCGGCGCTGCGTGCCCAAGGTCGGACCCGCGCCTGCGAGGGGGGGAGCAGGGGCTGATTTCGGGGGTCGTGCCCGGCGCTGGAGGTGCAGCAGCTGCTCTGGGAGAGGGACCAGCGCCATCGGAGCGTGGCGAGGACAAATTATTCTAATGAGCTTCCTCCTGTAAACGAGCCACGAGCACTGAAAGGTGCCCAAGGAAAAAACCCACGGGGGAAAAATCCACAGGGGAAAAAACCCATGGGGAAAATAAAAACCACAAGGGAAAAAACCCACAGTGCTGTTTAGGGTTTCCAGCACCCCTAGAACCCGGCCAGGGCCTTCCCACGGCTGCGTGACCCCAGATTAGGGGCAGTTTGTGCACGATGTGATGCCAAGTGACTTTTCCCAAGTGTGACCCGAGTTATCGGTGAGTTATCAGAGGCCAGGCTCCTCCCGAGCCCGCGGTCGGCCGGGTTTTGCCGTGCGGGAGGGCGCGGGGATGCTCCCGGTGCGGCGGGGCCGGTCCCGTTCCCGGCGGGGCCGATAAGGAGGCGGCGGCGGCGGCGGCGGGAGCCCGGCTGGCTCTGGCACGGCGAACGCAGCCAGTAAATTTCCACTGGGGCAGCTCCGAGTTAATGAGCTCAATGCGTGACCCCGGGCAGCGCCGGAGCTGCCAGCGGTCGGGAGGAATTCCCCAGGAAGGCTGGGAGGGGATGGGGACCCTTCCTGTGCGAGCGGCCCCGCGGGCAGAGCCGGCTCTGGAGCCGCTCAGCGCCCCGGGGAGCTCGCGGAGGGTGAAGGGGCCCGGGGTGCAGAGCTTGGCTCAGAAGCCACATCTGCAACGAATACCGGAGGATTTGGGGGTTTGCAAGAGCCTGGGCTCAGCTCTTGCTCCGTGGCCGAGTCCCACCGGCGTCTCCTCGTGTCAGCTGCAAGGACAAGGACACCTTTAACAAATAAACCAAGACTCTGCAAAGCGTTATTTGACGCCTGGGTGATTGTCACCTTCTCCACAGTGTGTTGTTTTGGAGGGACGGTCCCCAATCCAGCACTTAACCCAAGGGCACACGTTACGGACGCAGGAGTGCAGGGCCAGCAGCACCTGTGGCCTCCAGCCCCGAGTTTGTGCTCCAGGAGGGAGGCAGCACCAACACTGCAGCTGTCCCAAAGCCGCTGCGCTCCTGAGGAGTTTCATCCTTGGTTTCATCGGGCTCCATCCAGCCCCGGGGATGCTGCTGAGGGCAGGGCCAGAGCAATGCAGGGTGACAGCAGGGCAAGGGACACCCCTGACACGGCCCAGGTGCCCTTTGCATCCCGGGCTTTTCTGGGATGATTCAGCCAGCTGGGAGGAGGTGGGAGGAGGTGGGAGCTCCAGCAGGGTCCGTGCCAGGCCGTTCCCACCTCCTGCTCCTGCAGCAGCCTGGGATGAGCCTCACTCCCTCCGGCAGCAGCCCCTCGGTGCATCCCGAGCATCCCTGAGCTCCAGGGCCCCTCCAGGCTGCCCCAGCAGCATCCAGAGCCTCCTCCAAGCAGCTTTTCCTCCAAAATCCCCGAGGGTGCTGCAGTGGGAAGCCCCCAGCTGGTGCCAGGGCTGCAGGCCGAGCCCAGCTCAGCGTTCCAAGGAGCTGCCCCGCTCCAGGCTCCTCGTCCCTCTCCTCTTTCTCACCTACTCCCTGCTCTGACACTCGAGCTCGCTCAAGTGACCCGGTTCCTTCCCGTTTCCTGCTTCCAAGCTCCACGCCAGCCATTTATCACCTTTCCCTTTTTGAGTTTCCTTGCAGGGAGAAGCACTGAAAAGAAATCCACAACCTTATTGTCTGCTTGTTTTCCAATACAGTGAATTTATTATATGTTGCAAAATCAGCATTCAGCTTTTTTAGTGTACAAAAAAAGGACACTAGCTCTTAAGAAAAAAGATTAGGAAAGCTGAAGACTATGCTGCCTTGAAATTGTAACATTTTGGCAAAGTGAAAAGCTCTTTTGTAAACTCCAACTCCATGGCTCAATATAGTTTTTATCCACAGTACAATATTACAAAGTAAAACACAGTATCAATAAGTTAAGATCATACTTAAATCACCTAGAACTGGTTTCTATTAACCCAAAAAGCACAAAATTTTGCCTAAGCTTCGTTGTCTCTAAAAAGAAAAAAAAAAAAAAAAAGAAAAAAAAAGGCAGATTCGACTACAATTCTTTAACACAGTCCAAAAGAAAAGTGAAGCAGGAAGTTGGTGGATGCTAATTGGGTCTCACAGTTTGGATAATTAATTAAATATTTTCAGGGTTTTTTTTTAATATTCAAATTTTTTAGAAGTTCCAGAATATACATGTAAATGTACACAATACATCTTTGTATACAACTCTGTTTGCAAAAATATCTTATAGCAGATGTATAAAGATTGAGATCCATCTCTATCCCCCCCTCCCCAAGCAACAACAACAACAAAAAAAACAAAACCCCTCCTTTCAAAACGTGAAGGATCAGGAGAAGTGTTTCCATGGAAGAATTTACTCATCCTGGCTCTGTAGCTGCTGCCTCTTCTGCCATCCCGAGTTCCGCCTCCTGCGCAGTCGGAACGAAGCCCCCCAGCCCCAGCACCGGGGAAATTCCCATTTCCCACCCCAAAACCGCGGCGTGGGGCAGGGCCGGCGGCGCTGGCTGTGCAGTGCCAATGCCAGAGCGGGGTTTGGGGATTTGTGAGGATTTGGGACGTGCCAGGGGCTCCTCATCCCCTCCCAGACCCCCGGGCTCCCCAGAATTCCCAGCTGGGATCCCGGAGCTCCAGGGTTCCCACCAAAAGCTCCTGCCCCACAACTCCCAGCGTTTTCCAGGAGCACCCGAGGCAGGCGGTGCTGCCCCAGCGCTCCCTGACCTCCTGCTCTGGTGTGGGGAGGGAGGGATGGGAGCAGAGCGTTCCTGACCCCCAGATTCCCAGCAGGAATGGCCTGGGGGGTTCTGGGGTGCTCCCCCTGTGCTCCTTGGGCACAAAGAGCCTTCTCCACTCCCTTCTCCAGGACCAGTGGACTGGTGGCATTCCAAGGGCCACCACGTCCCTCTGGCTGTCACCTCTCCCTTGGAGAAGGGGATGGCAAAGCCCTGCTGAGCGCTGGATGCACAGGGAGAGACCTCAGAATAAAGTGACAAAGCAAAAGCAGTGGCCCTGGCTGTGTGACAACAATGAAATTATAATATAATAATAATAATAATAATAATAATTAGCCCTGGCTGTGTGAAATTATAATATAATAATTAGTAATTTTATCTCCTATTTTTAATACAGCAGATGGACCCACGTTTCGTTTGGGGCAAGGGAAAAAACAAAAACCAAACTCAAAATAACTCCTTGTTGTAAGAAGTGTTTCCCTCCTTAACTCTGCCATTCCTCTCCTTCAAAGGGTGAAAGGCTCCTCAGTGCCACCTCCAAGGGAAGGAGACTCCACAGGGAAGGAATCTTTACTTTGAGATAAACGGAAGCGGGGAGAAGTCAAATCCCACAGGCTGGCAGGATTAGAAAGGGGAGAGGGGAGAGAAAGAAAGGAACAGCAGAGTTAAAGGACACCTTTGTGCTTTTTGGAGCGTTTCTCACACCCTGGCCATACTCTGAAACGTTCCCTTCAATCCAAAGTAAAGAATTCAATAACGAAATCAGGAAGCAGGACTGCAGGGAGAAGCTGGCTGAGCTGAAGCGCACCAGTGGAAGGGATCCGCGTGGGAAACCAGCACCTTGCTGCTCTCACAAGGATTTGCTGCTGCCTTGCAAAGACGCACACACAGACACACAGAAAACACCCCAGGAGAAAGCAGAACACCCCCCACCCCTCCTGCCATGGATCAGGGAATAAAGTCACTGCTCTGGGTGACTCCTGGGTCAGTCTGAGTAATACTGCAAGGAAAGGGTCCCAAGCACTCGGCCTAAAAGGAGAAGGGAGGCACGGTTTTAGAAAAAAGATGCTTTTTTCTTTGATACAAAAATAGACCATAGTCTCATTAGCAATTAATAAAATTGGCTGCCTTGGTAGAAAATTAGAAAAGTCAAAGCCAGACAGGTCTCCATCTTCCCAGCACTGGTGGCTGGAGGTGAACTGGGCAGACTGGGCAGGAGGTTTGCACCCAAACGCACAAAGCAGAGAAAAAAAAGGGGGTTTGGGGGTTTGGTTTTTTCCTTTTTTTGGGATCCACCTCTGCCCTGGGCAAGGTGCTGAGCCCCAGGGGACCCCCTGCGCTGCCACCACCCCTGCCCACCCCGAGGATGCCAATGACAAAGCAGGGCCAGACAAGCAGAGCTCAGGGAACGTGGTGTATTTCCGCGGAGCCGGGAGCACACAGCTCTCATTCCAGACAGTCCTAGCAGCAATTCCAGGTCCTCACCATTTGTAGGACAATTTGTAACCCACGTGGAGCTGGGCAATTACAACTTCATGCCAAACTTTTAATCCATGAAAACTACAGATTCTTAACCTTTGGGAGCTTCGGTCACTTTAGGCAAGTTTTCCCTTAAGTGTCAAACGCTGGCTTCAAATAAGCAGAATTTTTTTTTTTGTTTGGTTTTTTTTTGTTTGTTTGTTTGTTTTTTGTTATCCATTTGTTACATTCCAACATTCAGAGAGGCTTAAAAACTCGGGAGGAGCGTGCTGGACGTGGACATGACAGATCTGGCATCTTAAAAGTCATCGCCAAGTTCTTCAACCACGAGGAATTAATGCTCGTCTCTGAAAGGGATTTTGGGTGTACAAAAGGGAACGTAACGTCCAGGCTGACTGGATTTTGGTTTGCCCTACCCAGTCCAGGGGTGAGTGGCAGCTAAAACTGCTGCTGGTCATACTCTGCTATCAGTTTTTTGATGTGGGCCAGTTTGTTGTGGAGGTATTCGCAGCGGTTCTTCTCTTGGCTGTAGTTGGGGTTTGTCTGCAAAACAAAACAAAATAAAAATGGAAGTGCAGAGGTGGGAAAGGTTCTGGACAAATCAAAGCTGAGCCTTGACAGAGCAGATCATGGGATGGTTTGGGATGGAGGGAATGCAAAGATTTCCTCATCCCACAGGCAGGGACACCCAAACCCATCCAACACTCACAGGGATCCAGGGGCAGCCACAGCTTCTCTGCGAATTCCATCCCATTCCTCCCAGGGAAGAATTTCCTCCTCATACCCCTCCTGAACCTCCCCTCTTTCAGCTTAAAACCATGGGAAGAAGATTTTTTAGATCCGTCTTTAAAACAGCCCTGTTCTGGCCAAACCCAGCCAAGAATAAATTCCCTTTTCAGCATTATCCAGCTCCAGCAGCCTCCTCAGAGGAAGGAGCACACCTGAGTCAGGCTCAGCCTAGCTGGGCTTCCAACAATCCCCACCTGCCCTCTGCCCCACCTCAGAGGCTCTGGGACAAAGATGAACTTCCAACATGCAGGGAATATCTCCAAAGAGCTCCTAAACCCCTCAGGACAACAGGGCTCAGGACCATGTTCACTTATTGAAAAGGAAAAAACCCCAAATCCCTACTGGTGTGTGGATGCTTTGCATAAAAATACTGAAATTTTATGTGCCCCAAACTCCAAAAATCCGGGGCCAGAGCTCCAGAGGCTGATCCCAGCTGGGATCCTGTGCATGTGGAACACAAACTGTTCCTTCCCTGGAGAGATAAAGGCCCTGGGTGAGCACACCCATTGTGCCAGGGCCACGGCTCAGCGATCCCAGCATCAGGGGCACTCCCAGCTCCCCCCAAACCCTTTCTGAGCCGCTCGAGGGACGGGCTGGAGCTGAACAAAGATCTGCTGGAATTGCCTCAGAGCCTGGGCTTGCCCTTGGCAAGGGCCCATCTCTTTCAGTCACACCAGGGGCACCACCCAAAAGCTGCCTGTGGCCAAGGACAGTCCCTTACCTTTTTAATTTTCCGATATTCCTGTAAAATTTGATCGTGGATGGTCTAAAAGAAATAGAGAGAAAAAAAAATAGGGCATTATTTTCAGTTCTGCAGTAGGTATTTACTGATGGCTCAATGTACAGAATTCCTCCAAATTCCAACCGAAATCTGCTCCCTCCATGGCATCCCTGGGCAGATCCAAACCAGCTCTGACCCCATGGATATCCTGGAGCTGACACAGAAGGATGAAGCCTCATTTCCCACCTGTGACAAGCACCTGGATTCCAGGATAATTCACATTTCCAAAGCCCCAACTGCTCTTTTTTTCCCCCCACCAAGATCTAAAAACAATCCAGTGAGGAATTTTGCAAGAAGAAGGGCAGGAGGTTGGAGGGAGGAAGCTGTGCTTAGCACAATAGGTGCTCTGTAAAAATCTGTTTATTATCCTCGACGAGACTCACTCCTTCAAGCTAATGAATAGCTAAAACTCTTTAAAAATCACTCTGACAAGCCCAATAATGCGGCATTATTAAGATCAAAGATTGCAGAGGAATAGATGACCCCGTGCTAACTCCCCTTCCAGCCCTGATACGCTCCCATATGTGCAAATATGAGTTTTTCTGGCTGGGATACACTAATAGCTTCCAGCAGCTTTTGGCTAAGGACACCAATTGTCTCACTGAGGCCTTTCCTTGTCAACAAGTCCCATGATGTGGCTCCAGCCTGCAAAAGGAGCAGCACAGAGCTGGGTTAGGAGCGTTCCCCAAAGCTGTCAGCTGTGTGCACGTTCCCCAGCAGCTCCGGGGCTGGAATTCACACACCGAGCCAGCCAAGGAGAGCAGGATCAAAGCCCTGCAGCTCTGCCCCGTGCTCAGCGAGCTCCCTCAGCTCTCCCCCTACCTTGTACTCCTCAGAGCCCTGCAGAAGCTGCTTCAGCTTGGCGTCCAGCTGGGTGAACCGTCGGGTTATCCGCTCTATCCGGGCGTGCAAGTCCCGGTACTCGTTGTACTCCGCGTTGAAGTCGTTCTTGTAGCTCTGACGCTGCTCCGAGGAGGAAATGGCTGCGTATTTTCTGCAGGGGAAAAGGCTCTGCTCAATGGCTTTGGAGGGGGGGGATTGGTCTGGGGGAGATTGGTTTTAGGGGGGGATTGGTTTGGGGCTATTGGTTTTAGGGAGGGATTGGTTTTAGGGGATTCTCTCTGGGTTGCTGCGGTGGGGATGAGCCTGGAAACAAAATCGTGGATAACTGAGGATCACAGGATCACCTAAATGGGGTTTTGGGAAGGAATGGGTTTTGAGGTCAATAGGTTTTGAGGAGGGAATTGGTTTGGGGGTATTGGTTTAGGGGGGCATTGGTTTTAGGGGGGATTGGTTTAGGGGGATTCTCTCTGGGTTGCCACCGTGGGGATGAGCCTGGAAACAAAATCCTGGATACCTGAGGATCACAGGAGCATCTAAATGAGGGTTTGGGAAGGAATTCTTCACTGTGAAGGGTCTGGGATGGAATTCCCAGAGAAGCTGTGGTTGTCTCATCCCTGGAGCACCCTGGGATGGTGGAAGGTGTCTGTGCTCGTGGCAGGGTGGGACTGGATGGGCTCCAGCTCATTCCAGCCCAAACCATTCTGGGATTAAAGCTGGAAAAGCCCTCCAAGATCAAATCCCAGCACTGCCAGGGCCACCACTGAACCACGTCCCCAAGTGCCACATCCACATGGCTTAAATCCCTCCAGGGATGGTGATTCCCTGTCCCAGTGAGGAAATTCTCCCCAGTATCCCATCCAAACCCCCCCTGGTGCAGCTTGAGCCCGTTTCCTCTCATCCTGACTTGCATTAAAGTAGCAAATTATGGAGGCAACCAGCGGGGATTGTTGCCTTGACCTCCTGTAAAACAAACAATGTTTGCTCCCACAACTTCCTATCTCTGCCAGATAGGGTGGAATGGGCAGGTACAGCCCAGCCTGGAGCAGTGGGGGTGGAGGAGGACACTCAGATAGTGCTGCTACAGCTTCCCTGACTCCTGCTGGCCCGCAGAACATGGAGTTCTGCATCTGTGCCAGGCATTGGAACAGCAGGAATATGATGCTTCCAGTGCTAAGAGTCTTTAAAGGAACACAAAAAGCATTGAGCCATCGTTGCAAAACGCTGGCAGGGCCATTATGTGGCAAGAGCATGACAAGAAACCACGGTGAGGAGCTTTATTCAGTATTTTTTTCCACCAGTAACTCTATTTCCAGCACCTTCTTGAGACACTTGATGTGTCCTGAGCTCAGGTTGAACTGATGTGCCTTTGGGGGCCTTCTGGAAGTTATTTTGCTCAACAAAAAGCCACTAAAGCTGATTTTTACAGCCCTCTCTGAAGGCAAAACTCATCTTTTGGTAGGTGATGGCTCCAATTTGCCTCCCTGCTCTGGCTGCAGCAGGGCCTGTGTGGTGCCTGAACATGGAAAAGCTGATTTAGGCCTCAGATTAAGGGGAAACTTTCAGTGCTTTAACTTTTTATGTGCTCCAAACTTCTAGAACAGACTGCTTGCCAGGGGTGGGATAAGGAACCATCCCCACAGGACAAAGAGCATCAAACAGCAGTGACAGGCCTTAGACTCCGAGGAGCTGGGCACAAAGCAGTCAGATCACCCTGGGTGAGCCCACAGAGCTCAGAAACCTCTCCCAGTCTCTTTGGGGAGAGCCCAGGGAGCTGCAATGTCCCACTCTGGGAGGGACCAGCACGTGGGTGAGAGGAAAAACCAGAATTTTTCCCCCAGCCACACGAATTCTTTGGAATAACCCTAAAAGTGTCACCTTGAAGGGGTTGTTTGCATGGCTGATCCAGCACAACCACAGCAGAAACCTTTATCTGCCCTGGAGCTTCCTCCTCCTCCATCCCTTCCCTCCCAGCACAGCCAAAGCAGCTCTGAGGGAACAACCCCAAGGCTGGGACATGCACACAGAATTTTCCCCCCAGCTATAAGTTTTTCCTCACCCCAAAGCTTTGTTTAGGACAGGTTTGGGGTTATGCAGATTCTGGGCTTCCTTCACAGGGATTTTTGGGCTTTGGCTGTTTAATTAACCTCGGGGGGATCTGATTAAAGAGTCAAGGAACAACTCAGATCCTAACCCAGGGGTTAGAGCCTCCCAGGAAAGAATATTTCACTGCTTTATGGAGATGATCTTGGCTCTGAAGAGGGCAAGAATGAACAAACCAGCCCAAATCCTTCCTTGCCCTGCCTTCCCCAGCAGATTATTCCAAGTTTCCAGCTGGAACGTGGAGATGTTTAATCCTCACAAACCCCTCTAAGGTATGAAATGTTTCTTGAAGTGCTTAAACAATTTATAGGAGATAACCTTGAACTCCTCAAGGAGGTAAAAACCAGCTTTGATATCAAGTTCAGTCTCAACTATTAATCTGCAGAGCTGGGTTTACTCTTTTCCTTACACCCACCTAACAAAGTTCTATCAAATAACACAAAAAGTCCAACAAAAATCCCCAGCACGTTGTGATTTCTTAGCTTGAAACATGACCCCAAAGTGATGAAGCAACTGATAAACATACTTACAATAAATAATCTGGCATGTCTGAAGTTGATGTTGGTACACTAGAATTATTGCATGTTCCATTTAAACCTGAAAAAATAAAGATCTGTTTATAAATGTTCTTAAACTTCAAAGCTCTTTGCAATTCAGCTTCAAACTCGTAAAACTTGCCTGAAACATAGAGTTTATGGAATTCTAAAGGATTTCTGTTTTGCTTGGAACTGACAGAGGCAGAGGAGCCACAACAAGGTGGCTGAAAGTTCAAGGCTCCTCCAGTATTTGTCTGTCAGCAAAACAACACCAACATCAGCCTGCGCACCGAGCAGGGAAAAAATCTGAATTTAACTGGAGGATAAACAGTGCCTGGAGTGGGATAACACTGAGAGCAGCACTGGGGAGGAGGAAAACACAGCCCTGAGCCCAGAGAGCTGAGCTGGGCAAGGGGAAACTTCTGTTCTCCTGATTCCAAACTTGAGGGATTCCTCTGGGCATCTCCAGGGTGAGATTCTGAATTAATACCCCAGAGCAGGGCACCACAGAGAGGATTTTGGGGCAAAATCCAGGCATTAAAGAATGTTTAGAAACTGAAGGAAGAACAGAATAAACCTAAAGCAGACTCACCCTGCACATCCACCAAGCAGTGCAGGATAAACCTGAGGGGGAAAGCAGCTGGATCCACCTTTGGAAAGGGACATTTCCACAAATTGTGTGTGACATTCCAAACCCTCAGCACGTCCAGCTGCACAACCTGAGCCAGCAGTGCCCTGAATTTCCTCTGGATTTCCAGGGAAAAGCTTTCCTGAGCAGGACGGGAGAATGGCACAAAAAACCCCAGAGCTTCTGAATCCATCCCAATCCCAAATTCCTGCTGCAGCTCCTGCTTTCCCCCTTTCCTGACCACAGCCTGGGAGATGCAGAGCAGGGTTTGAGGATGGTGCAAGGGACTCAGGAGGTTTATTCTGCCTGTGAGTGCCACCTACTGACTGAAAGGACCCCAAAGGTCCCTCCAGAGCCTCTGGAACAAAATTCCTGGGAGAAACTCCCACTTGTGGCAGGAGGTGTCCCTGCCCAGGCAGGTGGTGGAAGCAGAGGAGCTTTAAGGTCCTTCCAACCCAAACTTTTTGTGATTCTCTGCTTCCCTACAGCTCCAGGGGGAATGTGGCGAAGGAGGAGGATGAGGCTGGTGCTACCACAGAAGGAAAACATCCCAGCTCTGGCTGTCCAGGATCCAAGCAGGACTGACCACATCCTGTTTATGATTGCTCCCAGCCCAGCTCGTGTTTGTTACCTCAAAACAGCAGCAGGAACAAACCCCAGCTCCCAATAATTAACAAAAATCCAGGAATTAAACAGTAAAGAGATGCAGAAAAGGTGGTGGAGGAGGCTCAGCAATTTCCCAGGGATTTGGGTATTTATAAGACAAAAAGAGAGAATTTGTGAGTGTCTTTCCAGAGGCTCATGGGGAAGAGAAACAACGTGGAAGAAACACAAAATTCACAGAGAAAAACCTGGGATTGACACAGAAGTGGAAGAATTCTCAGTTCTGCAGGGCCACACACCCATCAGCCCACAGACTGTCCTTAGTTGAGCCACCAAAATGAATTCTGTCACTGCTGCAAAGCCTGTGGGGAAGGGACCAGCTCAATCCCAACACCCTGATACGTTCCCCCTTTCCAGGAACCCAGCAAAGGAGTCTCCATTTCAAAATATTGTCCTTCTGGAGCCAAAACTGGAGGATTTTCATGCACCAAGGAGGAAGGGGAATGTAGAAAATAGTAACAGGGTGAAGGAAAATGCACAAAGGAATTTAACAGATATTCCCAGGGGCTGCAGGGAAAGTCCCAGCGCTCTGGGGAGCTGCAACAAACAGCAGAAAACATGGAAACAGCAGGAGAAGGAATGGATGGGATCAGCCAAGAAACATTCTCTGCTCTGACTTCTAAGAGAGCACGGACCTGGATTTGGAACAGTGGCCTGATGGAAAATGTTTTCACCCCACCTCAGTGGGGATTCACTGCTGTGTCAGTCCTTGGATAAATAAATCCCCAGCCCCAGTGGGATGTGAGGAAGCTTTCCCAGCCTGGAAGAGCTGGTTCTCCACTGCTCTAACAGCATTTATCAACAGGTTTATCTATCATTTCTTTTGTAGCCAATTTTAAAAGCTTTTGTGAGTAACTTTTCATTAAAAACCTAAACAACAGTCATCACAAGAGCCAACACAAGCGCTGCACTGCTCTTCCCACTGCTCCCAGCCTTTCATCCCCACAGATTATCCCAGCTTTTAATTTAACCAGGAGAAACATGACACGCTCTGAGGCAGCTCCACGAAAGGTTAAACAGGAAAAACCTGATAGCCTGTGTGAGAAGAGGAAGCACCTCTGGTGATGTGGAGGGAGGACAGCGCTGGCATTTGGGTCCCCAGAGCAGCTGGGGTGCCCAGGACGTGCCCACTGCTGCAGGGAATCCTGGCACCACACCCAGCCAACACCAGAGCACCTCCGGGCCCCCACTCACCTGGGACCTGCTCCTGGGCAACACTAACTAAATCAGCATTTTTTATTACTTCACAGTTCTGCTTCTCCTCTTTGCACTTCTCCTCGCTCTTCTTCTCCTTCCTGTCCTTCTCCTTGTCTTTGTGCTTTTTGGATTTTTTCTTGGATTTGACGTAGGAGCCGCAGTTGTGTTTGCTGCTCTGGGCACAGTCTGTGGGCAGGGGGTGACTCAGTCTCTCGGGAGGCTCCGTGCTGCTCTCACAGTCTCTGCCGTTGTGAGCCAGGTCGTTGCTGACATCCGAGAGGGGATCGTGGGGCCTGGGCAGCTCCAGGGCCGGGAGGGAGGAGCTGGAGCTCACGGGCTCCGGGGGCAGGGCAGGGGCAGGGGGGGCCAGGCTGTCCTTCCCGTTGGAGGAATTCAGCTTCCCGTTCAGGGTGGGTTGGGTTCTGTGGGCCAGATGGGAGATCCTGGGCTTTTTGTTGGCCAGGGGGTCGATGAACTCCACAGGTAAGGGTCGTTTCTGCTAGGGAGAGGGGGGGAAAAAAAGGAGAATTAAATCGCGTCGAAGGGGCAGAAGTGGAGCTGGGTGCTGCCACTAGGTGGTGGTGCAATACAGGGGAGGAGGGAACATCCCAGGAAAAGCAGCTGATCCATCCCAGGCTGCTTCCCAGAGCCCACGGTTTGGTGGGACAGCCTAAAGAACCCCAGCAGCAATTCCTGACCTGCCCTGTTATCCCCACACAGCCCCAGATCACCCTCACTGCAGCTCCTTTCAAACCCAGCCCTTTGGAACCCAAACCCTGCCCCATCCCAGCCAACTAAGAGAGTGGAAATATCCCTGGAAGTGTCCCAGGCCAGGCTGGACAGGGCTTGGAGCACCCTGGGACACTGCAAGGTGTCCCTGCCCATGGCAGGGGTGGCACTGGATCATCCTTAAGCTCCCTTCCAACCCAAACAATTCCGGGATAAACACATCTGTCCTGAGCACCCCAGAGTCCCAAAGTGAAGGAAAAACGTGTGCTCAGCCCGTTGGAGCAGGGAGGGATCAGCAGTTCTGCATTTCATTCCCAGCTCTGTGGCCAAGAGCTTCACCCCTTCCCCTTGTCAAGAGCGAGGCATTGCCCGGAAGAGGGAAGGAAGTGCCAAGTGCTCAGTTCTCAGAACTTCAGGCACAAGGGGACATCCAGGCAGCCACGTCACAGGGGCCAACGTGACCTGAGCAACCCTTTCTGAGCAAGGCTGGAGAGGGAGGTGGTTCCCAGCTGTGCCCAAGCTTGGAGGCAGCTGCTCCATGGAAGGAGCCATCCATCAGGCTGAGCCCTGCCCAAGCAGCTCAGCCAGCCCTCACTGTGTGCCCACCTGGCAGCTCTGGGGCGGCACCAGCTCCGGGCCAAGGATTATTCCGTGCCCAGAGGAAAACAAGCGATAGCTCTGGGTATTTCTCTTGGATAATCCATTATTTTCTTTCTGTCTCAGGCAGGATGGCGACGTGTTTGCGAATGGAAATGTTGTTCCATGGCTGAGGTGCAGCTGCATGGTGGCTGCCCCTAATTCCCTCTTTTTCACCTGGATTTTTCTCTCTCTTTGCTAACTCAGGGGTCTTGAGGACACTGCTCAGTGCCAGGAATTCTTTCCACCTGTCAGGGTAATTAAGGCAGAGCTGCTGGTTCTGCCACTGAGCTCAAGGGGCAAGGACAGCACGTCCGACCGGCTTGGCAACATCACCTCCCCCAGGAGGGGACACCTCCATCTGCAGGGCTCCCAACAGGTGACACAGCTCGAAAGCCTGCCAGGTTTTACAACCTTTTCTCTAAAAACAACCAATATCAGCTTCTCCAAACTCATCTCTCTGGTTAGGAGGGTTCTATACATCCATTTTCTAGAATTACCACACCAATCTTCTTCACCTTCATTCCACAGCTGAACCTTCCCAAAATATTCTGCATTCCAGCCTACCAAATCCCAATCCCCTGCTGGCACTGCACCCATTAGAAACCATTTCTCTAAATAGAAACTACAGCCAGAGAGTATTAAAAAAGTGACAGCTCACAGTGCTGTGGTTTGCTGTCTGACACGGCAGAATCATGCTGGAAACATTTCTATTCCACACTGGATAGGCTGGTGAAACGGGGACATTCTTAAATCCAACCCAACCAACCACCCAGAGTTTCAGCTGGGTCATTCTGGGATGAAAACCTCACCCCAAAGACCTCTGAATCTTTAAAATACGGACAGCCAGAGAAACAAGATGATTTTTCAACCTTAAAAAACAACACAAAACCAGGATCTTTGTGAGCTAACTTGAAGGTGATCACTCTTCATTCACCAGGAACATGCCCACAGCAGAGCAGGAGAGGATTTGCAATCAGCTACCTGGCAAACAAGTTACACAGTCCTTGTTCTCAACCAGAGAACTGCCTCTCTCTCAGTGCCAGAGAGCACATAATTTCTTTACCTGTTAATATTCTTTGCCACTAATCCTCGGTGCGTCTGTCCAGACAAGCAGGCATTACACATTCCATTGGCAGGAGAAGAATAAATACTCAACTTGTCTGGGCTGACCCACACTGGGAGAAGGGAAGGCAGAGCACTGGGAAGGCAGAACGTTTCACAATGCCTGTGCTGGGAGATCCTGGGAGAAGTGGGGACAAGGCACACGTCAAACGTGGCTCCTGTGTGGTTTATGGTCATGGAAAAAGCAGGCAAAATGTTCTTTTCACAGCTCCCTGCTCTGGCATCTCTGAGGCAGGAGCAGCCCAACCTGCCCCTGATCTGTCACAGCAATTAGGCTGCAAAAGGTCAAGGGTTTTAATAACTCAGCCGTGTTTGGGAGCTGCTTATTACAGCTTCGTTCCACTCAATTATTAGTAATGAGGAAAACACAAGCTGCTTCTCCCAGGAACTCCAGCAGGGATGGAGGCACTGCAAAAGGAATTCAGCCCTCAAAACTAAACCTGAGCCTCGCTGTCAGAGATCCTCCCCACAGGCCCTGCCTGAGCCACGGCCAGAGGAGAAACAGATGCTGAGCAAAGCCCGAGTGAGACTCCGAGTTAATAAAAGAGAAATAAAGCCCCAAGGCCCTCCTGACCCGGCAGCAGGTGATTACAGGGCGCAGACAGGCGCAGCCAGCAGCCAGACCCATCAGGAGCACCAGGGGCAGGCAGGAGGGGGATCACCCACCTGGGGGGGAGAGCTGGAGCTCAGGGTGTCCTTTGGAGGGCTCAGGGAAGGAGCTTCTCCCTGGAAAGCGCCGCTGTTCTGGGGCTGGCACAGCTTCCTGCAAAACACAACCGGGGCTGCTCACACCCTGCCAGGGGACACTGCACACCCTGGGCTCTGCTGGGGCTCCAGCTCTGCTTGAGGGGCCACAAAGCGGCTCCTGCAGGCTCTGGTCTCTGATAAAATCCGGGGAGGAGAAACTACTGTGGGAAAACATCAATGACAAATTCTCCTTCCTGGTTTGCCGTGATTTTTGTGGCTCCTTGGCAATGGAAGGGACACCTTGGACCTCTTTCTTTTCAATTCCCTGTTGAATTTGGAATTCCTTTTTCAACAATTTTACCTTTTTTCTCTTCAACTGGTGACGTAAGAATTCAAACAAATTAATTCCAGCCTCAGAAACATAATTCACATGGAGGCCAGTGAAAGTGGCATTGAATTTGAAGGTGTAAAGGATAACAGATATTATTCCTGCTGATTGAAATACAGCTCAGGGAGACATTAATTAAACAAATTTCTGCTGAGTGTTTGCTTTCTGAGACAACCCAGAAAGCAAAGCTCACTGAAGAGGGGCTGAAACTCAAGCTCAGATGTTGAGGAATAAGCTCTCCCACTCATTAGCATCATTAAAACAACATTTTACGGCAACAGGAGCCCTTTCAGCAGCGAGCTCCTCTGGGTCCAGGAACAGCAGCATTATAACAGGAACTGCTGAGGTATTACTGGTCCACCAGGATTTACATTTTGGGCTTCCCAATAATACTTTTAAGTTGCATCATGCAGAACAGAGCTACTCTGGGCTGTATTTGTGGTATTGGACAAATAAAACAAAAACCTTTTGTAGCAACAAAAAGTGCAATTAGAATCACTTGGATTCCCCTCCAGGCTGGGTCTCTGCAGATCTCAGAGTATTTTCCCAGCCCACCAGCTTTGACCAACAATGTTGACACCAGACTGCCCCTCAATTAATCATTCAAAAAAAAAAAATCCCACTCTTGCATCAAGTTGCAGCTGACAAACTGAAAAAAAAATAGAATTCAGGGTTAAAGGTTTTAATAAAGCAGCTCTGCAGTCAGTTTGTCAGGAGCTGTGGAGCCTGAATAACCCCACTTTTAAATCCTCCCAAGCAACTGGAATCAGCATTAAAGCTCACTCATACCCTTCAAACATTGGGAAGATTTATCTCAGAGATAACACCCAGCACTTGACAAGATCTGGCTTTTAACCTGAGCTTGAACCTCGGGCTGTGCTGCAGCAATATTTGGACATCTGCAGTGTCACCACTGTCCTGGCTTTGTTTAATTTTATTTAAAACAACCTCAGCAGCCACAGAGCAGCTCAAGGAAAGGACCTGGGGACTGTGAGCATGGGGACACTGATACTGCCCAAATAACACAGTCAAAGTGGCTTCTGGGGGCTGCTTGAGCAAGCCTAGCACACCTTCTAATTGTTAATTGTGGATTTAAGGAGTCAGGAAAGCACTGAGCTCAGCAGAGGAAGGATTCCAGGGAATGGTTTGGGACGGAAGGAGCTGAAAGCTCACCCAGTCCCAGGCTGGGACACCTCCCACAGCCCAGGGTCCCCAAGGGTGGCACAGGGATGGAAAACATAAAAAAGGAAAAAAAATGAGCTGGTTTAACCCAAGCCTAGCTAGACCCAGCTTTAGCATCTGCAGATGTGCTAATGACTGCAGATGTGCTAATTACTGCAGCTGCTGAGGCCACTGGCCCTGACACCCAGGAGGAGCTGAACCATTGGGTATCATGCAAGCCCTGCTGCCTCCTGTGCCCTTTCTCTGTTTTCCTCCTGTCTCCAACCCAACATGTTTTTTTCCCATTTTGGAGCCTCATTACCTGCACTGCCTGAGCAGGGCTTTGTTTGTACAGTTGAATACATCCTTTCCAAGGTCTATTTTTAGACCCCAGCCCAAGTGAATGCCACAATTCTAGAAAAAGCAGTAAACATGGCTTTTCTACAGGGAGAAATTCAATTTCGGTATTTTAATTTTTTTTTTTGAAAGCCGTAAAGATTGCATGGCAGTTGTATTTTTCCTTTTAATTATAATTTCCCATCAAGGCCATTTAAATGAGTTTTGATTTTCCTTGAGCACACCAAAGCACTTGGAGTGCAAGTTTTCTGTTGGTTTAAAAAGTCTCATCTCCAAGTCAATTGTGCTTTTAAATCATGGGAAGTGCTCAAACAGAGCATGCTGTGCTTCAGCTTAACCAAAAGTGCAATAAAATAAGCACAAGTAAAAGCTCTGCCTGCATGACAAAATCTGAACCAAGGCACTGAAAAATATCAACACTGAGAGCAGAATTCTGTGTAAAACTGGGAGATTTCTTTCCTGCCAGCCAGGAGCTTCCAAGCTTGGAGGCTTCACCTAAGGAAAATATCTTTAGAGGGGGAAAAGTGTCAGCAATAAGGATGAACTGAGTCAGTTAAGGGCTGTTCCAGGAGGGAACATGGGAACAGAGATCACACTCCAAGCAGGAGGATTTTAAAGGGATTTATCCCCACAGAACAACCTCTTGCTTTTCCACACATCCACTATTTCAACCCAGTCTCAGATTTAGGGATGAAACACTTCAGCCTGCACAGGAAGATGTGGGAAAAGGGAAGGAGAGTTTCAAAGGAGAGCTGAGCTGGAGACATTTAATCACTTCATCTCCATTTTAGGCCAGCAGCATTAACTGCACCAGCTCTGCTCCCTGGCAGGTTTCCCCCAAGCTTTGCCTCTAAAGACAGCCCAGGATGATGTGAAGAGTGGATCCACTTGGATATTCAACTTCAGCCACCCCTACAGGTCCCTGGGTGATGGACAGTTTAAAATGATGCCAAAATAAGTCACACACTCAACTTACAGACCTTGGTCACCCTGATTTACAGAACCTTCCCTGGATGATATCACAGAGAAGAAAATGGGCAATTACCTAACGAGGATCCTCTTCAACAATTGCTGATCTCCTTCTGAGTAGCCAGGCCAGTCCTTCTGCACTTCTTTGTATACACAATCTTTCAGTGTGAAAGTGCTGTCCTTGGCACTCAGATTTGCCACCTGGAACAGAGGGAATTTGGAAAACCATCATTAGGGTTTCATTTCCTCACTTCCTCGAGCAAACAAGAGCTAAGATGAAGGCAAAATCTGAGCAGACTTAGCAGCTGTTAGTAGTGTCAGAGAACAAGGAGAGACTTTAATATTTCATTTCCTTATTATTAAGATTATTTAATCAAAGTGTGCCTTTCGCCTTGTCACTGCAATAATTCATAATGAGTTTCTAAAGCACATCCAGTTGAGTGGGAAATAAGTCATATCTAAAAGAGATTATTCAGCTTGGGGAGCCTGGAGCAGCACAACACCACTTGATGGAAACACCTGGAAATAAAGCTTTAATGGGAACAGGCAGTTCACTTATCACACCTGTCCCACAGCCAAAACGGGGCAGTTTATGGCCAAAGAGGAACTCTGGGGGCCATAACTTGGTTAACAATTGCCAGGAGATAATTTCTCACTAATGAGCCAACAGAACAGGCCACAGAGAGCCGCTTTCTCAGGGAGCTGTGAGAGAATGCCCTGGGACCACCTGGATTCTATGGAGAACTTCTCCAGGGCAAGAACAGGACCTGGGATTTCCAGCTTGGAGCCAGCAGAGCACTGCAGGGAGCTCAGCACACTCTTGACATTTTATCCAGCCCTACCCCGTGGAGTTTCCCCACAAACCCTGCGTGGTGCCTGCACAGAGAGGAGAAGCTGCTGGAATGGGCAGAGCTGGATTAGAATGGAAACAACTCGGGAAAGAGTTATCCCACTTGGATCAGTCTTTCCACAGCCTGACTGAAAACTTAACTTCTTGCTGTTGGTACACGCCTGAAAATCCAGAGCTGGAGGAAAGCAAAGAGCCCCAGTGAGGCTTCCACAGAGAGTGAACATGGAATGCTCTGGTTCCATCAGATTCCAAGGGCAGGGACACCTCCCATTATCCCAGATTGCTCCTTGGACACTCCCAGGGATGGGGCAGCTCCTCTGGGCAACCTCAGCTTGCAGAGCACGGCAGGTTTCAAATGGAAATAAAGCCTTCAATGTGTTTGTGGAGAGGGAAGAGGAGGCCCAGGTGCCAAAGGCTCTGCCCACAGCCAGGCAAAGCAGCAGCTGCAGCCCAAATTCCCTGCTGGAGCCCCTCAGCCCAGGGACTGCTACCCTTCAAAGTGGAAAACGCTTTTATTCAGTGCATGGGGATCTTGTGCATCTGTTTAGGGATTACTGCTCTCCATTCAGGACTGTGCTCAGGGATTTCTATTATCCACACAGCAGGAAAATGCCTCAAAAACAAGCTAAGGAGTGGGAAGTCTTGAATGAACCGAAGATGCTGCTGATTCCCCTGCTTTTGCTTTTCTACAACCTAATATAAAAATATTAAAAATCTAGGCATTTCAGAGCAAAAGGTTGCACAACCACCACGGCAAACTCTCCTGATAAGCAAAAAATAGAAAGCCCAGTTATCAGTTTACATGACAAACACTTTGTTTTTCCTTTCAGTTCTGTCAGCTTTCCAAAATCCTGAGCCAAAATACAACAAGAATTTGAGCTGTGTTTTACATCGAGGTATCCCTGTAAACACACCCAGGAGACAAAAGCCAATCCAGGTTCTCCTTCACCAAAAAAAAAAAGAACCAAAAACCAAAAACAACAACTGTCCCAGAATTTCTCTGTTTCCTGCCTGTTCCTGGAGCCTGGGAAGAACAACTTGGATTTTTCTGTGCACAGAGGCTGAGAGCTGCTACCTCCTTGTTTTGCTCGTGTGGGACTCTGCAAGCTCCACCCCAACCCTCCCAAAAATAGAAACCTTGCAAAATGAGGCAAAAAGGCCGCCAGGAACACGGAGTCCTGCGAGAGAGAGAGAGAGATGCAAGAGCACAATGAAACCCACACCTAGACAGATTTAGCCGTGTAGCTTTAACACAGGCTGTAATTTTTAGCTTATCTGTGTCTGCCTGTGGATGGGAGCCCTGCGAGGGCTGAGAGGGATTAACTTTACGAGCTGCACGTTCACAGCCAGAGCAGCCTGAGCGAGGTGGCCCCGCACGCGCCGGGGCTGGGGCACAGCATCCATCAAAAGCCAGCAGCACAAGCAGAGTTCTCTGCTCTGAAACTCGGGGAGAGGATTGAAAAAGTGCTGCAAAAAAGCTGCTGGGAAATGAAGGGCTCTGGGATTAGAGTCTAAGGAAGGAACGGGTTGTGCCAGCTGTGACTCTGTTTTTAATACGACCTGCCCTGTGCCCTTGGGCAAAGTGAACTCCTGTCTCACTCTTTATAAAAGGAGTAAAAGAGAAAAAAATAAGGAGTTTTTTTTCCAGAATTGACTGCAATCCAGAAGGAGGCAGCTGCAGCATTTAAATAAATAGCCATGATGTGTTTAATAAAGCAATGAAGGTGTTTACTGTGAGGCCTAAAATGGCACCTTTAATGTGACTCAAAGTGCTAGGAACTGATTCAGCTTGGAGACAGCTTTCACACTTGACACACAAATAATCTACTTGGCAAGGAGCTGCATGCTCTTCACACCTGACCACTGGCACCTCCAAGCAGGAAGGGCTCTGAGGAGTACAAAACAACTGGGGACATCTTTTCCTTCATACACAAAACTCGTACCAATACAGAGCGTGGCTCCTTTACGTCCATGAGAATAAAATAGAGATTTAGAGGTTATAATCAAATAACTTGTAGATCCTCTGTTAAGAGAATCCTCCCCATGACCAAGCAGAAGTGTCCCTCTGAAAGGGACTGATGTGGTGAGCCAAAACCATCCAGCTTGGTTGCACCCCCTAACCCGAGGCGTAGCCACGGGAGGCTCCTGCTATCTCTGCAGCAGCACTGGCAGCTGAGAACTGTGTCCCCCACAGCCTTTAGAGCCACACTCAGCTGCAGCCTGGAGATAACAGCTCCCACTGCCACGGGAGGGAGGGGGGGGCTGAGGAGACATTTTTGTTTTTTCCCTTTACCTAAATCGTTGCCTTCATCAGAGTACAAACCTGTTGCAGAAGGTTATCCAGCAAATCCTTGTCCTGCTGAGAAAGTCCATCCTTCTGCAATCTGAGAATAAGTTCAGGTTTCTTATAAGGCTTTAGTGCCAGTAAGTGCACAACCCTATCTTTGAAGGGTCTCTGGGAAATGGCACTATTGCCTCTCTTTATTGCACTGGCAAGGTTGACTGGCGTTGGGCGCTTCCTGGAGGGAACAGCATCGGAAGCTCCTGGTGCAGGTTTACGCACCTGAACCTTTTTGCCTAAAATGAGATGAGAATAGTGAAGTGCAGCAGTCGCCTCGCAAAGGCCAGCGGGCTGTCACCACCGATCCAGAGTCCATCACAGCCCTGGGAAGTGGCACGAGGTGACAGGGAAGGACAAACACCACCAGCACACCCCCTGGGTCCCGACGCGCATCCCGTGAGCTTTATGGGTCGTGACAGGCTTGGAACGAGTAAACAGCAACACCAAACTCTGGAAACCTGAGCATTATTGGCCACCAGCTCACATAAAGCTCCCTTTGTTTGCCAGCTTTTCATTTATCCCAAGTGCACGTATCCCCCACGGTTAATCGAACTATTTTTGCCCTCCCTACGAGAGGAAAATTCTGCATTATTGTGTAGAAGAGTGGGAAATACGGAGTGGAAAGACCAGAACTGGTCAACGAGCGGCTCCCCGCTGCTGAGCTCAGCAAAAACGCTCCTCCAGCAGATGTTTCTGCTTTTAGAACAATAGGAACTTTATGGGGCTGGGTCACCTCCCTTCCCCCTCCAAACAGGCCCCATGAATGGGGCTGACACTGGGCCATCAGCCTATTCATGAGGGTGCTGATGGAATAACCCCTTCTCCACTGCACAGAAGTGACAACACAGAGCTGCCTCAGGAGTGCATCTCAGCCCCATCCCCACTGTGGCTCTCGGCTGCTGACAGCACGACTCAACAATTCATTTCTCCCATTCCTACTGACAAACAGACCCCTCACAGCATCTCTTAGCAGAGCCCAATCAAAGGATGGGGACTGTTTGAAACACAGGAGCAGGTTCCTGCTACCAAAGGCAGACCAAGCAAAGCTGAAAACAAAACGTGTGGGTTCCAAGGTCTAGAAACCTGGAGATCCAATCAATAATCACTTGGGCTGGAGAAAGTGACCTTCACTAGGACAAACAACATCCAGCATTTACTGCAAGTGTTTGGGAGGTTTGTTCCAGCAGGGCACTGCTCCATTGCTAGGAAGCAACGTTTGCAACTGAGTCATCTGAAGATACTGGGGATTGTCTGCACTGTTTGTTTTACTGAGCTGCACATTGCGTAACCCAGGCCCCATTTCCTGGCTTTTTATTCTACACCACAGTGCTGGGAGAGGAAGCACGACCCATCTTCAGCAGGGCTGAGGGGAGGTGAGAGGGGGAACAGCACCAATTCGCACGTTAAACATCCCACAATCCAGAGGTCAACTGGATTTTGTTTCCAGAAATGGGACAAGAGAAGATTCGTCAGCTTTCTAGAACTGCCTTAACTCTTGCCAGGTCATGAACAGTAAAAACATCACGTTGGGAGGTTTCCATTTAAAGGCTGGAGCCAAAATGTGCAGTGACAGGAAAAGAAAAAACCAAGTTAAGCCAGGACACAAAGGATTTTCAAATATTTGTACACGTGCGTGTCTGTGGCTGCATGCACACACATTTAGTGTGGCTGCAAGCACACATCCCCTGCAGCTTTACCTGCAGCTCTCCATTTACATATCTATTTATTCAAGTGTCAGCTCACATCTGTAAGTCCTGCTGCTCTCCAGTTTCAACATTTCCTATAAATTTTTCCACATCTGAGCTGCCTGGAAGGACTCCACTGGCACTGGAGTGCTGAGCTCCGTGTTCTCCTGGAAATGTGAGAGGCAGCCCTGTCCCTCCAGCCCAGCCTGCAGCAATCAGCTGATGCCGCTGCTGGCACTCCAGGACCTGCAGATCCCACACCAGGACTGTCCTTCCAAGCCCTTCTTGGAGCAGAGCTCTCCTGCTCAAACACTGACATCTTATCCAGGAGCACTGAGCTCTGCCCCTGCTGCTTTCACACGGCTCTGTCTCCATTTCAGGCCACTGAAAGGTTTTAGCCAGGAGTATTTTTAATTTTAAAAAGTTTTGCTCCATCTTTCCAGGAAGCAAATTGCTTTGAGAATCTTCTCCCTCAGAAGCTTTAACTTCAGGCACTTACTGTAATGTTCTCAAAGAGGAGCTAAACAAAATAATCTTCTGGCCTACGGGAAATCAATGCATTTCCTTCCTGATTACTATCTCCTTTCTCAGCTCTGAGCACTTGGCTGCTGTGACAATGAGTCTGGGTCAGTTCTACATTTTGCAACTCAATCCTTCTCATCACAGATCCCTCTGAGAAGAGACTGGCTGCAGATCACATGGGCTGCAGGAAAAGCAGCTGCCTCAGGAAAAAAATGAAAATAGTGAAACTGCATTCTGGTTACTGTTTGTGCCCAAAGTCTGTGAGCTGAGCTTGAGCAGGCCCTGAGCCCTGGGTCTCTGCAGGCTCCCTGTGTCATTTGCCATGGTTTGATTTCCTCTGCTCAGGCTTTCCTGCTGCTGTCACACTGAGAAGGGCTGTGCCAGGCTGCTTTAGTGCCTGTGTTTACTACAGAGGGCACTGCTGCCTGTGTCCTCCCTGCCAGGGTCCCGTGGGGCACAGCTGTGACACGAGGGTGGCACTTTCAGCTGAGCTGGCCAGGAGCAGGGACACTGGGAGGGCTCAGCAGGGCCCATGTGACAGACGTCACCCAAGGCCAGAGCTCTGCACATGAACAACCCTCAGTGCTGCTGGCTGGGTGCCACCTTAAAATCACCCTGTGCCACCCTCTGCCAGGGCAGGGACACCTTTGGGCTGCTCCAGCCTCATCTTGGACACCTCCAGGGCAGCCACAGTTCCTCGGGGTGACGATGGAAGTGAGAACAACACAACACAATGAGAGCAGCCCCCTGAATCACCCACAAAGAACTACCAGGAACTTTTCAGACTGCCACAACCGAGCCAACAACATCAGCATTTGCCTCCAGAGCCTGCTGGGTCCCAGCTGGAGTGCAGAGCCCCAGAAGGAGTGGCTGCTTACCTACGTATCTCCCCCCAGGTTTAATGACTATGGCGCTCCGGCTGCGAGTCTCCTCCTCTGCCTGTGCCATGCTCTGCCTCGCCTTCTGGTAGGAATCATCAGTAGCACACACGGTGATTTTATCCTGTATGCTTCCCAGGCAATCCAAATGGATATTGCCATTGCTGCAAGAGAAATGCAATGCAAAAGGTACTCCTGGCACTGCACAGGGACACCAGGCTGGCACTGGGGGTGTTAGCTGAATAACAGTGGGGGCACACAGAGGAGCTGAGAGGGAACCAGATGCTTCCCAAAAAAACCCACATCAAAACAGATCAGAAAGGCTCTAAAAAGGAAGAACGTGCATTAAGCTTTGTTAGGGAAAAGATGCTCCAGAAGAGAAGGTAAAAAAAAAATAAAAACCAAAAGAGGCTGGTTTTTCCTTGGATGGCCACTCACCTGGACACATACTGCTGGATGCAGTCAAAGCTCCCCTGGGGGCTGTCCTTGCCAATATTGGAGAGATAAAAGGTGAAGGTCCTCACTTCTGCCGGTCGGTCGGGCCTCGGGATGGCGATGTGCTGCTCGGGACAGGAGGAGGAGGAGGAGGGACAGCATTGGTCACTCGGCTCACCCCAGGCTCAGGAGAGCTCATTCCCCTGCAGCCAGGCTGCTCTGAGGCATTGTGCAACAGGGAAAGCACCTGGGTTACTGCACACAGAGGCTGCCAGAGGAATTCCAGTTATCTGCACTGTGTGCAGGGGAAGGAAAAGGTGACTGAGGGAAAGAGCGGCTGAGGATGGATGTGGCTGTGAGAGAACAGAGCTGCCTCAAACAGAGCCCACAACCACCCTGCTCTAGGAACCTGACCCAATTCTATTGATTCAGCCTCAAAACAGACTCGCTCCCACTGTTTATATTCAATGTAAAACACTCGAGGTTCGTTTCTGTAGAATTACTGATCCAGCACTAAACATAGCACCAGCCAGGTCACTAGGTAGCATGCTTATTCTTTTTTAAGAAATTATAATTCCATAACAAGATTTCATGGCTCACAGTAGAGTGTGACGCTGCTGCTAAATTAAATATTTAATCAAGCATTAAGTGTGCTCCACAGACAACTCCACAGCCATCCTGCATTGTTTTCTCCACTCCCCCCTCCACCACAGCCATTCATTTTTCGAAAGGGAAAACTGTCTCCCCTCTGCATTCAGGATCCAACATAACTGTCAGCATCTGAGCTCTACTATCACATCAATATTTGCTAATTAAGATGGCTCCCAGAAGCTGAGCCAGAAGGAACACCAGCCCCAGCCTATTTTAGGCCAGGCTTTACCACACGGGTTTATATTTACCCAGATTGCCACATGTACGCAGAACACACACACTCCCAGCAAGGCAGCCCGTGGCATCCACACATGACTGTGCTGGGCCAGGAGGGATTTTGGGTGCTTTCCTTCAGCCCTCAGCCGTCTCCAGCAGCCTGGAAAACCCAGGGATGTGTGTCCCTCTGCTAAAGCACAGCATGTCCTCGAGCCGAGCCCGTGCACGGCGTTCCCCTGCCCTCAAACAGAGCTCCCTTCTTCCAAAAACCAGCCCGGAAACCCAGACCTGTGCCTTGCTTTACACAGCAGGACAAGTTATCCCCGGGATCCAGGGCTGACAATACTGGGAGCAGATTTTCTGGGTGCTGCTGGACCCTCCCTGAGCAGCCTCATTTATCTCCCCTGCCAAATGTGCGCCACAGCCCTTGAGCCCTTTTAATCTCTCCTGGCATCCTCTGCCCCCACCCAGGCAGGGGTAGAAAATTCCCTTCTGCTTTACCAGAAGAGCCAGAAAGGCAGAGTTACGTAAGCAGCAGATTTTTGGGGATTTTACAGCTGGAAATTTGGTGGGAATGGGAAGAAAAGGAAAACCCAACAGGGGGATTGAGCTGTGCTGCACCTGAGCCTGGAAAATAAACCCTGCAGGGTGTCACCACATCACATCCCCACACACCAAAGAACTTTCTACTTGCTCCTGCTTTACCCATTGGAAAAAACAGCAGCTCCAAAAGCCCCAGGTTTGGATTTTTGTAGGGTTTTTGCAGCGTTTCCAGAGGCTGTAAAATGAGGCAGAGTCACTTTAGTACTGAAAAGTGTCTCATGTGCGAGCCGGCCGTTATCTAGGAATTATTTTTAGCTGAAAACAGAAGGTTTCTCAAGCCACCAAATCAGCATGGTGACTGCTTTGAGGGAGCCCTAATTTTGGTGCTGGGTACTGCACCAGTAACCAGAGACACTTAAAAATAGCCTGGTACAGATGTAACTTCTGTTTTCTTCTTTCAAGTAACATTCATCTGTGGACAGCTCGCTCTGAACTGAGACTTCACCTTCCTCTGTTAACACCAAAACTTCATCCCAAGCAGCAGGGGAAATGCTGCATTTTCCAGTCACAAAGCAAAGGTGTTTTGCTGCCAACAGTCATTCTAAAAATGCTGCACACACACGTGGCTTTGGCACCTGAAGGGTATTTTTCCCCCATCAGTTCAATTCTGCCCCTGCTCTCACTACCCCACAAGCACCTGCAAATTTCAGCCAGCCTAATGATTCTGCATGTCTTTTCACCAAAATAGAAGCATTTTCAGTAATTCTAGCACACAACTTGTAATGCTGTGGCACTCCAGCTCTTAAATTCTAATGTATGTGCACACTGAAACGAGCAAAATGCTCAAAACTCCATGAAAATTGATGAAACTATCCAAGAAAATCCACGAGGAAAAAGTGACAGCCAGGTGCTGCTCCTGAGGAATATCCATGGTCCCACTTTAGAGGAACACACTGGTAAAGACAACCTGGTTATAACAACTGAAATTCTGATTATTACACAGAATAAAAGCCATTAACAAGAGCAGCATCGCCACAGAGAAACATCTCAAGGCAGAATCCCAAAAGTTTTTATCAGCTCCTGTGAGACTGGATCCAGAGCAGGGTCCAGGCAGGAGAGGTTTTGTCCCTTATCACTGGAACAGCTGTTTTATTTTTATATTTTATTTTTACAACCGCTGACTTCCTCCTTTCTGCTGCACCTTGCTGACCCCGGGTTTTATTCCAACAATTCCCTTCCCTGGTTAATTAGTGTCTCAAACATGGAAGTTTCTTTTTCTGTGTATTAGAAACTGAAAGTATCTTTGACAGCTTTTAGAGTGACACTGGAATGGGTGAAAACACATGGCCACAGTTATTTAAAGGCTTCTAGAGAATTAAATTCAAGAAGCTGCAGTTTGTTTAAATTCTTATTTTATGTCCTGCCTCCCTAAATCATCAAGTGAAGCTTTTCCCTCTTGAGAGAGGGATACTTGCACAGAAAATCCCCACTACTAAAACTTCACTGCTTTAAATCACACTGACACTTGTGCTATGCACAACCTTCCCACCCAAAAAAGTTTTTGGGACTCTCCACAGCTGCTTTGTTTTGGGAAGCAAAATAGGAAGGCAGCAAATTGGGGAATTGAGGAAGAAATATTATGGAAGACATAACTTATGAAAGAATTGAAGAATAATTTATGGAAGAAATAATTTAAAAAGTAAAATATGCTTTACTGTTTAAAAGTAAAATATGTTTTAATGGCATCCTCTGGATGTGAGAGCCTGGGAAATCCCTGGAATTATCTCTCCAGCCCAACGGATGGAGGATCCCTCGAAAGCATTTCAAGGCTCAGCTCCTTGAAAAGCAGGAGAATCCTGACAGGCAGAGTCCTACCCTTAAAAGCAGATGGTTCCCCAGCTGCCAGCTCCCTGTCATACCCAGGAAAAATAATAATGAAGGGACAAAGAGCTCTTTCTGCGCTCCCAAGGAGCTGCAGCTCCTTCAGAGCTCTACCTTTGGCCTTTCCTCGTCAGTGCCATCAATTAAGCACCGAGCAGGAGCAGGCAGAGGTCAGCCCTGGGTGCCACATCTCCCTGAGCCCAGCCCAGCCCTCCTGGCTCCTCTCCTCCTGCAGGGAGTGACACTGCAGGTGCCAGGCAGCTCTGCCACCAACAACTCGCCCTGGGAGACCAGGGCTCAAACGGAATCAACTCTGCTATTTTTATGTTTATAAATAATTATAATTTTGTATTTTTGATTTCTAGGAACAACTGCAGCATTTGAAAATATTTTTGATTAGCCCCAGAAAATAATATTTGTCCATATCAGATCCATGTGGAACCCACCACCAGCAAAGGAGCATTTTGAGCTGTTTTCATCCCTTTTGCTGCATTTCCATCAAGGAAAAGCATTCAGACGAGGCATTTCCAGAACTTAAACAGCTTTACAGGAAAATTAAGGTGTAGATCCTGCTTCCAAAGGGAAAGGAAAGCATTCCCAGTGCTTTTAGCTTCCTCATTCCATGAGCAAAGCTCATCAAATAAAGACACATCACCCACCCTCCATCCTCCTCCTCTCCTGACCGTGCCCAGGCTCAGTGGCAGATTTTGATCTCAACTTTCACGCTGAGCTTTCAGGGAAGTTTGAGTCTAAACAAAGTAAAAAACCTGGAAATTGCTCCTTTCTTTATTTCCCAGGACAAGGAGGTTTGTATTTCACTTCTAAACTTACAATAACAATCATGTCTTTCCTGCCACATTTTCTATGGACTCTTAGTGAGAATAATATCACGAAGTAGGATGTGGGCAAGGACAATGTGCTGGGTTTAATGTCCACTCAGCCCAAGCCTTTCTGAAAGCTTTAATGTGCCAGTGCATAAAAAATAACCACAAGTTACAGCTGAATTCAGATTCTTGAAAAAAAAAATTTAAAAAATTTAAATTCCCCCTTCTTTATGCAGAGACTAAAGTTAAAGACAGGCTTTTTTAGCAATAAAAGGTACCTAAATGGCATTTTTCAAGTTCACTGAAGGGCTGCATTGCTTTACCAGAAACACCACCACGTAAATCCCAGCGTTGTCAGCAACTGGCATGACAGACTGGTGCAAGGGGCTAAAAATATCCCAGAGTTCTGTCACTGGAACACAAGTTGGGGAAGTAAAACTCCTAAATCCAAAATAACTTCTGGTACTCACAGCACTGCAGTTACATTAAACAAACCTCCAGGACTCTCAGGGCAGCCTCCAAGGGAGGAACTGGGACCCCAAAATTCCTGCAGTGAGTTTAGCACAGGGTTTTCTTGGGGTGCAGGTGAGGATTCCGTGGATTTTCTGCTTCCTTTCCTTTATCCCTGTTCATTAATTCATTACCCGATTCATAAATCTGAATTTCCCATGGATTTAGCAAGGTTAGGAAACAAAGAGGAGGGAAAAGGTTTTTTAGAGAGACCCCATGAGCAAAGACCTTCCTGGAGCACACCTGGAGCTCCCTCTGAGCAACCACAGATCGTTCCTTGAGCTGGAACAGCCCAAATTCCTCAACCCCATGACATGGAAAAGAACTTTCCAGGGACAAACTTACCCCTTGGCTTCCTTGAAACTGGATGACTGGTTTTGACGTCACAGCATCCTACAAAAACAAGTGGAAAAACAGAAATTACCTCAGAGAAATTCCCAACTCTGCCAAGTTTAGAAGTCACCAAGCCACACTCGAGCTTGATTTTTCACCTGGATTTTTTACTTTCCTTATTTATTTTGTTTTTTCAAGGGGAAAGGTCAGGGAAGTGTGTATTTCAAATAAGAAAGCAGAAAAAAACCCTGAAACAGTGATTTGTGCCAGGAAAAGGATAAGCTGAGGTCACCCTGAGCTCAGGAGAGCAGCAGCTCAGAGGTGACACTTGGTTCCTCCTGACCCCTCCATCACCTTCTGGGCACAGAGCAGCTCAGCTTTGGTGCTTATGTAAGTTTGGAGTTAAAAAATGGACACTTGAGGGGAAAATTCATTCCAGCTCTCGGCCTGAGAGGACGCAAAGCGAATTTTTTCCAGGAGAAAGCTGGCAACCCTTTGGAAAAGCAAACTGCAGCTCCGTTGCAAAATCCTCTTGTTCCTTTGCCTGTTTCAACAATCGGCCTCTTCCTCCAGGCTCAGCTGCTTACATTTAAAAATTGTATTCCTGTGACTCTAAAATGCTCCATTTCAGCCTCTTTGCCTCACTGATTCTAGAGATCCCACAGACACCTCGGTTCCAAGTCTCACCTGAGGTTTTAAATGAAGTAAAAAGTACCAGAGCCAACCCAAGGCAGGCTGAGTTTGGATTTTCCCAATTCCAGCAGAATTGGGGCTGTGGATGTTTCCTTTCCTTTCCAAGACAGGAATTGTGCTCCATGGGGCTGGTGGGACCCCACTGTGAAGCTTTCCAAAGGGACAGAAGAATTTATAAAGAAGTTGAAAGCATCATTTATGAGTGCAAATGCTGTCATGTGTATGGGAGACACATTTCCATGGGAAAACCAGCAGGAATTTGGGAAAAACAAGCCCAAAACACGAGTTGGATTGTGCTGTTTGTGTCACCCAATTTCCAATGGATTAGAGAAACAGATATTTAAACTTTAGCAGCAAGAGAGTTAAACAGCTTGAAATTGATGAAGTTAACCATCCCTCATAAAACTTTTCCAGCCCAACAGGGAAGAATCTCAGGCACGACATCCACAAAAAAATGGATAAATTCACCAGCAAAATAAAAACCCTTTTAGGCCAGATAAAGCTAACAAAAGTTGGACGGATAAAGCCAGCCCAAGACAGTCTGAGCCTCTGAAGAGCCCATCCAATGGGATTCCCCAGCTCTGCATCACACCCAGGATCATTACAGGACATTTATGATGCTGAGGAAAGCAGGAACACGCTCGGAGCTGACAGCACTCCCTGAGTGCTGGATAAAGAATTTTATAGACCCAGAACAACCTTTAGAAAAGCACCAATAAATAACATCTTGGTACAAAGATCACTGGATTCCTCGAGTGCCACGACACTGCATTCCACAGCACACTGTTCATGGACAGCCTGGCCAGCTTTTTGTTCCCCGTGTCCAGAAATTCACAGGAACATACTTGAGCAAACAAGCATTTGAAACATGATAAAAATCTGGATTTAAGAAAAAAAAAATAAAAATCAAACCAAGCCATGTGGTTCTTGTACAGCAAATTACAGATCTGGGAAGTTCTGCTCTTCGGTCTGGAAAGTTGTTTAAAGGGAATAAAAAGGGGGTAAGGAGGGTGGAAGTGGAATAAGGAGGCAGGAGCAGAAGTCCTGATGCACAAATCAGACATGGTTTAATTACAGAACTTCTAAATCCCACAACCTACAAATAAACTGCTCTGAAGCGAAGTGGGTAACATCAGCTTTATGCAATTCAATGGCAAAGCTGAGACGTATTCCCAAAATTCAGCATTTCTGCCTGTGCCTGTTTGGGATCCCTGTGGAGGAAAATCAGTGTTGGAACCCCCAGCCAGGCTCCAGAGGGGATCACAGATGGATCTGGATTCCAGATGGGTTGGATGGAGGGGATCACAGATGGATCTGGATTTCAGATGGATCGGATGGAGGGGATCACAGATGGATCTGGATTTCCAGATGGAATGGATGGAGGGGATCACAGATGGATCTGGATTTCCAGATGGGTTGGATGGAGGGGATCACAGATGGATCTGGATTTCCATATGGGTTGGATGGAGGGGATCACAGATGGATCTGGATTTCAGATGGGTTGGATGGAGGGGATCACAGATGGATCTGGATGGACACTGCAAACCCCAGTTCCCCTTTGGAGGCAGGGAAGGATTTTGGGATCTCAGCAGCACCATCCTGACCCTCCCTGATGTCCAATTCCCCAGCTCCAGCTCCTTCAGGGGATTCATGGAAGAGGAGAGCACACTGCACACCCTGACTAATTAAGGATGTGACTCTGAGTACCTTTATTAGCTGAAATTAAATCCCTGCATGGACACCTTCATTCAGAATAAAAGGAACAGATGAATGACGTGAAACCAAACTAAAACCACATTGCCACTTTATCCTCATTTGGATGAACAGCCCTGATCATCAGGAGTTCCTGCTGCCCTTTCCAAAACCCCTGTGTCATTTTGTGAGGAGTCACCTCAGAGTCACCCAATTCCTGTTCCTCGGTGATGCCATGACTGCACTTCCTGTGCCACAGTTCCCAGAAATGCCATTCCATCCCTCCTGAGGGGAACTTTGCCTTTGCAACTAAACCAAGGCACCAACTCAGCCCCGCATGCAGCAAATCCTCGGCAAATCGAGGGTGCTGATGAAACCTCAGCTTTGTGCTCACACAAGAGGAAAACCAGGCAGATGTGTCCAAGCAAAGGGGCACAAGCTCATCCCCTTCCAGTGAATTCCAGCTTTATCCCTCCAGGACACCCTCTGGGTTTAAAAACTGATTAAAGATAAAAATCTAAGGAAGAAACGCACAGTTTGGGTACTTTGCAGCAGGTTTTGTGCTGCTGCCAGGTACCAGATACTCATCCCTGCAGCTCATCCATGAGGGTGGATGGAAGGAGCACAATTCCTGGGATCTGTGGGATCAGGGAACACAATTCCTGGGATCTGTAGGGCCAGGGAACACAAAGGGAAGGAGCACAATTCCTGGGATCTGTGGGGAACCCCATATAAGAAGCTGCAGTTTCCAGAGTCATCAAAGCCCCTTTAAACACTCCTCAGCTGCAGGAATTCCACCCCTGCCCTGCCATTGCTCCAGCTGAACGCCCCCTGAGCAGCTGGAAGGTTGGCAGAGCATTCCCAAAGCTCCAGAGGCTGCCAGGTGCCACAAGGAGCTGTGTCAAACTTCCTCTGGAAAGGCAAAGGAGCTGCAGGGCCCCTGCTGCAGCCCCAAAGCTCTGCAGGAACAACTCCCAAAGGAGCATCCAACCCACAGCTGCACCTCTGAGTCCTACCCAAACTGGAATGACCAGCTCCAGCCTCTGCACCTCACTGCAAACAGACCCTCAGAAACAGCCTGGGTACACCCCAGCATCTACCCCATAAAATTCAATTTATTTCCCATCAGGAAAGAGAACTTCCTCACATCCATGCCCAGTTCCCTGTTTTCCACAGCTCCTGCTGCATTCCCTGGGAATGAGGGAGAAATAAAACCCTTAAAGCTCTGCTCTGGGCTGCCAACATGAATAAAACCCCACAGACCCAAGCGGTTTTTGTCAGTCCTCCACATGCCGTAAGATTATTTCTAAAGTCATGAGATTAAACCAGAAAAACCCCAAAACTCATCCCAAAGCTCCCACAGGATATTTGGCTTTTATTATCACAGCATTCTACTCATCCTTTAGTTTCCCCAGGCTAGAGGAGAGCAAGAAACCCTAAAGAGAGACTCTAAGAGCTCACAGAGGTGGTGGCAACACACAAACAGCTCCTCACACTTAAATATTCCAGGTGTGGGAGCTGAGGAAAGAATAAGAAAGCATCAATAAAATATGGAAGAACTGAATGTAAAAGGAATGATTTTATCAGGGCTGATTGAAGCTAGCAAAAGGTTTTCAACACCTTTAGAGGAAAAGCTGGATGGGATGTTCCTACCCAGGATCAAAAGGACACTGGAAACACTCAGGTCAAGGAGCCAGCTGGAAGCCTCTCTGTTCTTCAGGGAAATACAGATAATTAAAGAAGACATCATTTTGGGAAGTTCTGTCATGTATTTACTGGAATTTATACTGCAGGCTGTGTTCTATGGAAAATGTTTGCCTAAACTCGGTATTGATGTGTTTGTGTGTTTTGTTGGATGCTCAGAGCCACCAATGCCCAGAGTGCAACTGAAAATTTACCCTTATTTGTGCTGGAACCAGGGCATTATTTTCAGAATTTAAAGCTTCTTACAAACAGTTGAAATTAGCAGCAAGAATTCCAATAAATATAGAGAGAAACTATAAAATCCTGCTGACCAGGGCTGGCATTAATGGGATATTTCTAACCATCATGAGCAATTCCAGGCAAAACCAGTGCCCAGGTAAAGCTGCTGCACCTCAGCAAGCACTTACAAAAGTGGGAACAACAAGGAATTGCTTCAAAAGCACAAATTTCAGAGTCTGTGATGGCCCAGACTCCAGGTTCCTCTTTAATTCTTTGGTTATGACTGGTTTATGTTCCTCTAGCCCACACAGCAAGGTCCAAATATAGGCAGGGCTCCCTCTCCAGCTTCCTCTGCTTCTCAGCACCACTGGGCTAAAGGTGGGGTAAAAACCTCCCAAATCCAGGAGGACCCTCAGTTCCAGCACACCTGCAAACAGCTCCTGCACACCACCCAGACAGCACTTTCCATTTATATTTCTGTTTTTAACACCCCACCAAGAGCAAAGCAGAGTCCAAAGGCAGAGCAGATCCACCCCAGCCCAGGGGACACCTGTGAGTCCCTGAGTTCATTAACAGCAAGAAACCCAAATCCCAGGGGAAAGGAGCCCCTGGAACGGCCCCACAGCTCCCAGGGAGGCTGTGGGAGCTCTGCTGGCAGCCAATTAGCCCAGGCTGGCCCAGGAGAGCCACTGAGGCTGCTCCCAGGACACCCCACCATCCCAAGGCTGGTATTCACCTCCTCCCAGAAACTCAGCAGCCAAAAAAGCCTCCTGAATATTCCTTTTTTCATGTCCCATCTATTACTTGTGGAATTAAAGCACAGCCTGCCTGCAACACAATTTCCATCTGCAATTTGGGGCCTCTCAAGGATCCCGTTTGAAGTTGAGCACAGATGGGACGGAGTCGGCTGTGAGTCCAAAATTACAGTTTTGCTATTCAAATCCAACATTCTCATGGAAAGAGCCCTGGAAATTCCATGTAAATGCAGCAGTGTTTGAGGCTTTCCGCTCAGGAGAGGAGCCAGGTGAGCCGTGGGGATGCTGCTGGAGGATTTGGGGCTCACCACGTCCTTGCAGGGATGCTGATGGGATCCTGCACACCCCAGGCAGTGCACCCCCCAAATTACCCCATGGACACCTCTGCTCACTCCTCCTCTCCAAGATAATCCCATTTATCACCCTGATGATCCAGTGCTTCCACTGACCCCCCTCGTTTTCCTCTCCCCAACATCTAAAAGAATTTATTTTGGGCAGAAGTGAACACTCGAGCTTTTAACACAAATAATTATTAAAAAGGTGCTTTTGATGAAGGTTTAAGGGCTGGACTCTCACCAATTACTCTAAACTGTAGTTTGTATCTATTATTTATCATTTGCCTAATAGGCATTAATGGACACATTATCACCATAATATTAAAGCACCTACAAATCCTGCCCAGAAGTACAAGCAGCAATAAAATGCTCAAAAGCTTTTATGTCAGCCAAAATGCTGGGCTGCATGTTTGAAAGTTTTTAATTGCTAAACTGCAAAAGGCACACCGGCTTCTTTGGTTATAATTGCATCATTTAAAGTGGGCCGTACAGCACAAATGTTGCTTTCTCAGTAGTTTAATTTTCCAGGGTTAAAAATCGAGTGTGTTTCTATAAGACTGAAAATAAAGGAGTTTAAAGTGTCAGCTCAAAAAACCCCTCAACTTGATCTGCTGAAATTTATGGTTATGTTAATGATTTTACCATTCCCAGCTCCTTAAACTTATAGAATTTAATTCATTCCCAGCTCCAAAGTTACAGAATTTCATTCACCATTCCCAGCTCCAAAGTTACAGAGTTTCACCACTCCCAGCTCCTCAGAGTTACAGAATTTCACCATTCCCAGCTCCAAAGTTACAGAATTTCACCATTCCCAGCTCCTCAGAGTTACAGAATTTCACCATTCCCAGCTCCTCAGAGTTACAGAATTTCACCATTCTAACAAAATTACCAATTTTACCAGGAAGCATCAGGAGCAGGCTTTGACACCACCACACACTGAGCATCTCAGCTATCATCGCATGTGAAATGCAGGAAAACTCTACCTTTGTGCAAAGTTCAGAGAGTAAGACACATGATTAAGTTAAAACCCAAACTGTAGCCTAATGGAAACGCTTCGTCCTGCCCTGAACAGCAGAAAGCCAGGCCCTAAATGGACAATGGGCTGTATCAGCAAAGCAGAGAGCAATTAAACTCCACTGTCATCAAGATGTCACCCCACAGGCACGAGAGCTGAGCCAGCCGTGCAGCCTGTTCTCTCTCGCATGCCTGGAGCTTCTGATCTCAGCTAATCCAGGTTAAAAAGCTCCTCCTGAACAAAATGCAGTGTGTTTGTTGGGTCCCTGCTGCAGCATTCAGCTGGGACTCCAAATGAACCGAGCTGTGCAGGGGTGAGGCAGCCCCAGCCCTGCAGCTCTGCAAGGGCCAGAGCTCCTCCAGGCAGGAATGAGATGGAATTAGGGGAAGGAGATGGAATTGGGACACATGAACCCCATGGCTCCCCAAACACCCATCCCAAAATCTCAGGACAAGGGATGGAGGTGGAGGCTCTCCAGCCTCAGTGACAGGCTGCAGCACATGGTGATTTTTGCCAGATTCCCAGTTTTTTTTGACAGAATAACAGAATGGTTTGGGTTGGAAGGGACCTTAAATCCCATCCAGATCCACCCCCAGCCATGGGCAGGGACACTGTCGCTATCCTAAGCTGCTCAAACCCAGCAAAACTTTTTTGTTTCAATTTGGTAACTCCAAGTAAAACTTTCCAGCACTTGAAAGCCATCCTCTGCTTCCTAGCACATCATTAAGTGATGATTTTTCTGTATTTGCCAAAAAAAAAAAAAAAAGCTTTAAACTCCCAAAGAACAGACAGCTCTGACTCAGTCTGATCCCCTGGTCATCCTCAGCAAGCTTGGGAAAGGTGGATTGGGAAGGGAGTTCCAGCTCCCCACACACCCCAAAAAGCCCTGGGACAACCCACACTGCTCCTGAGCACCAAGGCAGGATGTTTGGCCAGCACAAGGTGCACTTGTTTTCCACCAGGAAGGAAAGCTGGGCACAGAGGCAATTTAGGCAATGCCTTTCAGGAAGAAAATGAAAAGGAGGCTCAAATCCTTGGAGAAATAATTAAAGTATCGTGAATTGGTATCGAGTTTGCTCAGGCCACTGTGGAGCAGGAGACTTTGTTTGGCTGGAGCAGAGCCTGGCTCTGGCAAACAGAGCAGCCCCATCCACCGGGCTGAGCCTTCCCCAGAGCAGGAACCACCAAATGCCTTCCTGCAATCCCAAATTTCTATTCCCAAATGCCTTCCTGCAATCCCAAATTTCTATGCCCAAATGCCTTCCTGCAATCCCAAATTTCTATGGCACTGCAGATACAAGAACTGAGGAACTCTTTCATGAGCACAGACACAGATAGAGATTTGCTCTGCAATAAATAAAAACACAGAGAGAGAAATGGCTGCAAGGAGGAAATGCTGTCTCCAAAGGAAAGTCCAGCTTGTTTATGCAGGACACTGAAGAGTTAAATGCACCTGTCTGCAGGGACAGGCTCCCCTGCCAGGGCAGGGGGGGACACACTGCAAGAGGACAAGAAAATTCAGGTTCATTACAAGAGCTACAACATTTTTATTCCAGACACAGCTCCCTTGGGAATGGCCAGGCAGTCACTGGATCCATTGCTGCTTCCTGGACACCCAACCCCACTGCTGGATGGGATCTGGAGGCTCTGTCTGGCTGAAGATGGAAAACAGGAAAACCACCCCAAAACCAGAGGGGACTCGAAGTCCAGCCCCAAAAACGAGAGGGATTCCAACCCACCCCAAAACCAGAAGGGACTCCAAATGCAGCCCCAAAAACGAGAGGGCTTCCAACCCACCCCAAAACCAGAGGGGACTCCAAATGCAGCCCCAAAAACGAGAGGGATTCCAACCCACCCCAAAACCAGAGGGGACTCTAAACGCAGCCCCAAACCCACCCCAAAAGGGGCTTCAAACCCACCCCAAAAATGAGAGGGCTTCCAACCCACCCCAAATCCAGAGGGAACTCCAAATGCAGCCCCAAAAACGAGAGGGCTTCCAACCCACCCCAAATCCAGAGGGGACTCCAAATGCAGCCCCAAAAACGAGAGGGCTTCCAACCCACCCCAAAAGCAGAGCGCTCTGAGGCCAGGGGGAAGGTGGGTGGCAAGAGAAAGGAAAATATCCAAGGGGTTTGTGGCTCCCAATTAACTCAGCCAGGCTGCAGATCCCAGGAGCAGAGGCAGGAGGGGCCTCCTGTGGGAATCCAGCTTGGGACACTCCGGGCACGTTTCCCAACGGGACAGTTCTCCTTTTTTTAACTTGGTGTTTTCCCTCTTTGCCTCTGCACTGAGCTAAGGCAGACCTGCTCATTAAGGAGAGCAATAATCATAAAGTCTCATCAGCAGGCTGCCACAAGGGCTGTAATGATGATTATCTGCAGCTTAATCATGACAAACTCCCACCAATCCCACTGTTAACAAGACGGGGCTGCTCAGGGAGGCTTTGTCAGAGGACCAGGAGCCAACTCCCACGGCTTCCAAGGGCTTAGGGAGGAAAGGGTTTGGGAGGAAAAAAGCTCCTTTGCACCCCTGCGCAGCTTCCAGTGCTTAGAACTGATCAAAGCAGGCAAAATCAATTAAAAGTGGCTACAATGAAAGAATTACCAAGTCACAGAACACGGTGCCCATTTTTGAGTGTAATAACCCAGGAGTTTCCTTCCTGCAAGTAAAAATCCTCCCAGTTTTGATACAATTACTGCATCTCCCTGCAAAGGAAGTTTCATTTTGTGTGAGTGGATTTTCTGCATCCGTTGCTCCCTCCAGAAGGGTGTTCCAGACCCTCCCTGACACTGAGAACCAGAAACCCTCAAAGCTATTTTAATTTCACTGCTCAGTGCTGCATTCTCGAGTCACAACTGTCCATTCAAACTCCTTTACCTTTATTTCAGCCTTGTCCTGTTCTCCTCGAGGCAGAGGTTCAAGGATCCCTTTCCCTTTTCCACAAGCACACCAGAAATCAGCAGAATTCTGCACTAACTCTTCTTTTTATCACCCTTTTTCCTGAAGGGATTTCTCTCCTCTAACTCCAACTAAAAGCAATAAAAGGTAAAAGTGGGAAAGCATAAAACAAGTTGCAACAACATTTCCCAAAACTCTCCTCCAAAGATAATGCTGTGCTGGCAAATTCAAATTGCAAAAAACAAAAAAATCAAGTCCAAACCTAGAAATAAGTTCTATTGTTTTATGACTTGCAACTAATTTGAGGAAGAGTTAAATGAACAAATCCCAATGCTCGTCCCTTATTAAAAGTAGCAAATCCAGAGTAGGTTGTTTACACAGGAAAGAAGTGGCTGAAGTAAAATTAATTTTGAATTTAAGTCTGCTCACATGGCTGGAGTCTGCACTGCCTGGCTTTTACAGTTACAGTAAATTAAAGACAGGGTAGGAAAAAGGAAGGTAAATATTGGTATTTCTAAAGTGCAGGCAAAGGAAAGCAAACCCTTAGACTTGTTTTTCAAACACATGGATTTGCTTTGAAGCACTGTTTTCAACAAAAAAACATTATTGCAGAATGAAGCTTCCTGTTCTGCCTCCCTATACTGGAAGTACGAATAATATTA
>JAWWMS010000121.1:1281942-1296343 GCA_035048045.1 Chlorospingus semifuscus
AAATATGATATTAAATATGATATTAAATATGATATTAAATATGATATTAAATATGATATTAAATATGATATTAAATAGTATATAGAATATTATATTAAATTTGATATTAAATGTGATATTAAATATTCCTCTAAGAGAAGTCCAGCAGTATCTGCAGCATCTGCACACATCTGCATTGCAAGGCAATTCAGAGACCACAGCTTGGCAAGAATCCCATTAAGACATCCATGCCCAAAATTCCCTGGGCAATCATCTCTTGCATGCAACACTGCTTGTTTTTGCAGTGTTTTATTGGAGTTATCAGATGATCCTGTTAAATTGGGAAAGGACAGAGGGGAAAACAACAACACCACAACAACAAAACTGGCAAAGGAAGCTGAATCATCCAAAACCCCCAACTCTGCTAAAGGTGACCAGCAGTGCTGGTTTTCCCTGGAGGATTCACTCGTTATGAGCCAAGAATTCAGAGGGGTTAGATGTTCTCAGATTAATATTTTAAGAGTCATTCCTGTTGAACAAGACACCTTGAATGAAGCCTTGTGTGCTGTCTCCGGCAGCAGAGGGAAGTTTGCTGGTTTCAGGGTGCTGGAGATGTGGCCACCTCTGCAACAGCCCCAAAAACCTTGTGGAAATTACAAGAAAAGCAAATTTCCATCACACAAACCACTTGGCTCGCTGCTGTCCCTCTTGGAGATGGCACTTTTCCCTGATTTGAGCCTTTCTGAAGCAATGCAGCAATACAGTTTTGGGGCTCAGAGGGTAAAATAATCAAAAGCCTTTCCAGGACCAGCTGTATCAAATGTAGCTACTACCAGTATTTTGCTTTCTGCACTGTACAAAATGCCCAAGTGCCAGGAGAAAATGCTTCCCAAATTAAGACAGAAAAGTGTGTCACGATAGCACATCTCAACTCCCCCTCATCCCCACCATGGATAAATAAAGCTCCCAGAACTGATCAAGGCACCCAAGCTCCTCCATGCCAGGCTGAGGGCCACACAAGTGATGGGAAGTGACTCCAGAGCCACATTTAGGGCTGGGATTTGCTCCTTAAATAAAACATTTCAGCCCTGCTTCAAACTCCACACCCACCTGTCAGACACAGGTAACGTTTCCCAGATGGAAAGAGCTGCATCAATCTGGCACCTGGGATCCTCAAATCCTAGGAAAATCAGGGAATCACTGAACTCCCTGAGCTGGAAGGGATTCCTCACAAAGAATATCAAAGTGCAGCTCCTGGCCCTGCACAGACACCCCAACAATCCCACCCTGTGCCTGGATGGGGATCCCTGAAAAGAACCACAGAGCAGCAGGAGACACAAGAAGAGAGAAAATTAAAAAGAGCTTCATAAACAACTTGGAAATAACCTTTCAGAGACAACAGCTCAGGCACAATTTTCAAACCACAACCTTTAAGTTAGGCTGAAAAATAAGGATTCATTTAAATCCCATTGATGCTGGAATGCCCAAGGATTCCAACACTGGCTGGCTCCAAGTCTGCCTGAGAGAAAGGAAGAGGGATACTCTTGAATTACACCAGGTGGATTTCACTGAACACTGAGGCACCTCAGCTCAAGCACCATTCCAAGAATAGTTTTGTAAAAATGCTGAATGGGTCCAGTCAGCTACAACTCAGTTAAAAATAAATCTCTTAAATGCCTTCTAATATACCTGCATTGCTGTGTTCTAGGGCAACCTGAGGGTTTCCAATTATTATTATTGTTTTTAAGCTGTTTTCTTCCACCCATCAGGTTAAAAAGCCACACAGGCACAAAGAGAAGCTGGCTAAGTACAGCTCCAAAATTGCCAGCAAATGTACACCTAAGAGAGAGGTGGTGGAAAAATCTGTCAGTTTGGCATCTGCAGCATTATGTGTAACAAAAAAAGGTAATTCACCTTTTCAGCCCCAATCAAGGTAACACGGCTGTTCCAGCCAAGATGCTATTGGGAGCAGTTTTACTGTGTCAGGCTGCTCACACAGCAAGCTGAGACACTTAATACGTGAAATTAAAGCGAGAGATTAAACACAGCAACACCGGGTTACAACTTATAAAACAGGAATAGTGAAATATCAGAAGCTGACGGTTGTTTCTGACCTAGTTTTCACTGGAGAACAGTCAAAGAGCTGAAAAGACTGAGGCGAGGCTGAAGGTGCTGAAATTCCAGTAGTGCTGGGGAACAGGATTAGAGGAAAAGCCTTCAGACATTCAAAGGGCTGAGGGAGCGTCACAGGGAGGTGCAGGAGCTTGGCTTCGGTGACATCCTGGGGAGCAGGAGGGACAGCAGGGCCTCAGCCAGCTGGGGATGAAGTCAGAGTGGCCCAGCACCTCCTCAAAGGGGCAGCAGGAGGCCAAGATGAGGAGGAGAGAAAACCTCAAACGCAGGAGAGAATCATTTTAAAAACATCGTGCCTGGATTTCAGGAGGTATTTTCGTTGCTTTTCTTCTGAGAACACAAATGTGCTGTCACACACCTGGGCTCATTTGAATAACAAGAGGAAAAATTAAACCCCTTTATGCAAGAGAACTGCGAGTACCAGGAGAGATCCGGGGAGGGGAGGGCTGCTGAGAGGAAAGCCAGGTGATCCCATCCCTGTAAGCTGTTCACATGTCTCCCTCTGTTCTGCAGCTCCAAATTTACTTCCACCAGGCAGCTCCACGCTGCTTTTAAGCCTCATTAAGGAGCAGTATGTTGCTGGGCTGACATGTCAGATTTTTAAATGACCTTTGTACCGACAACAGCGTTACCAAGCTGCTAAGAACAGGGGGACAAAAAAAAAAAAACAAACCAAACAAGTGGTTTTCCATGATTAGGAGAGGTACGCCGTGGCTGTTTGCATTTATCTGAGCTCCAAAAAAACTCCCACCTGTCAGGAAAGCAAGCCATAAAAAAAAAAAAAGAGCAATTCTCTCTGAAGGGCAACTGTGACGGCATCAGCACTGCTGGCCATTCTTAACGTGGGACTTATCACACAAGGTAAACAGGAGTGACTATCAGTTAATGAACAACACAACCCCGAGGCTGAATTTTAAAGAGCGTGCTCTCCACTGCAATCTTTTAATGAAAATACAGCAGTTCAAACCCACCGAATTTGCTTACGAAAGTCTAATTTATTTTAGGACATATTAAGACACCAGGGCTGATTCACTTGCCTATGTGCTCATAAGGTGGCTTAAACGAGCTGCTGAAACATCAGAACGATTCTTATCTTCCACAGGGCTTTACTCCTTTTCTTGCAAGAGAAAAATATAGAAAGACAATTGAGAGATCAGATTGACGAACCCGTTCAACCATCCCGGAGCAGATCTCGCCTCACACTGCTGAGCCCAGGAAAACAAGCCTGGGCCAGTTCTGTGTTCCCTGTGCCCAGCTATATCCTATTGACACTCGGAGGGAACAGTAATTACTAGTCTGAGAAAGTTCTGCTGAAGATGATCTTCAGATGTTCCTCACAGTGCGGCTGGTGGAGGCTGAGATAAAGCAAAGTCAGAGGCTGCATCCTGAAGGAATCCCAGAGAAATCCCACCAGCAGCACCCCACGAGCCAGAGCAACCCCAAAAGTCAAACCAAGATGCTCAGACACAGATTCTTTTGGGCTCCAGGCAAACAGAGGTGCTCCAACGCCAGCCAGGACGGAGGGAACACAACCTGACAGACACTCAGAATTCAGCAGGGGTGTCACCCGAATTCCTGCCATCTCCACAGGGGACAAAGCCATAAAGCACTCAAATATTCCAGGTTTTTTCCTATCACTGAGGGAAGCTGCCCAAGAAAAATCCAGCTGAGCACACTGAGCAAGAGAACCTCTCTAGATTTCCTGCCATGATAGAACCTTGTGTTACATACCCTCTGCTAAGAGCCTCCTCCAGCTTCCAGGGATGCTTTCTCCAGGAGAAAAGCGAAGGCAGTTGCCTGAAGAAGTTAAATTAGGTGCTGCCTTTACTTCAGCAAGAAGCACAGAACCTGCACTGTTTCAGCTACCTCTGTATTTGCACTGCCAGGCTGGTCAGTAACAAACCTGCTCCAAAAATAAAGCGACAAACAGTAAAAGAAAGAACACACTCTTCTCAACTGGCAAAAATCTGCCTAAAAAATAAGTCAGATGTTTCTTTGCTCTCCGCAAGGACACCTGAGAAAGTTCAGGTTACAACGAATTCCAAAAATAAACATGAAAAATTTTCAGATAAGAAGAGGAAAAACATACCAGGGCTGCTGACCAAACAGGGAGCGACCACAGTGCCACGAAAAGACTCCCCAGGCCTGAGCCCAACAACCCCCAGAGAATTCAGACATTCAGACAGAATCTCTCTTGCCTGACACAGGCAGCTCAGCCAATTCACACATGCAAAAGAAGTGGTGTGGCCACTGAGCCGGCACTTAATTGTCTGACCAGAATTTTTGGTCTAAATTTAACAATCCAGGCAAGTCATAGTTAGCTGGAACGTTTTGGTCTCTTAGCCCATCTGAGTTAGGGTAAATGTGTTTCTTCCTGCTGTCAGCGTCAGTAAATTTAGTCTTAATGACAAGTAAAAGGTCTTTAGATGCAGTTAAATGGCTTTAATTGTATGAGAGAGCTCGAACTTGCAGCCCGATGCAGGCAGCACCCACATTAGGTACAGCTCCAAACGCTTGCAGGAAGGTTGTGGAAACATGCCTGGAACTATAACATCAAACCTTCCAGGTAATAAATCTATTTCTTCTCCCCCTTCACGTTAAGAAACCCCCAAGTGCTCTAGATTTTAATGCATTAAGAACAAAGTCCGTAATTCATGAGCAGAAAAATGTTTGCTGTTGGTTTTAATCACCACCACGTTCCACGTCAACCCCGGTGCCCGTTCCAAACACATCCAAGATATCCCATTTACGTCCCTAAAGGTTAAATATGTTTTACTTTATCCATTACTACCTCCCTCTTCCCATTTCCACATTTGCAAAGATTAAACACGAAGCCGCTTCCTGAGTAGAACTGGGTGTTTTGGGACTCTCCACCAGCTCCAGGACTCCAGGCTGGGAGAACTGGTTTGTGACAATGCTCCTGTGGAAAACACCCGTGATTTCTGGAATAAAAACAAGGATTGGCAGCTGTGACATGTGCAGGAACACGGGAGCTTTCAGACGCTTAGCCACCTCAGGGGCATTAGGGAATGAAGCCCTGAACGAGGCAGGGAGCATTTGGGATTTGCAGCAGGACAAGCAGCAGCAGCTTCCCACAAAACACTCAGATAACCAAAGGCTCTTTCGAGGGTTGATTAAATGAGAGAAGGAAGCAGAGCTGGTGGCCAGGACCACCAGGCTGCCATCAAAACACAGCTGCCCTGCAAGGACACGGGGTGGGAACAGGAGCAAGGTCACAGCCACGGGTGTCACTGAAAGCACTTTTCAAAAGAAATTGGTCGCAGAGCTCCTACGCACTTCTTAAGGGACTATTTATGGGAGCAGAAGTTGTTCTTAATTCTGCGAGAAGCACAAGCAGAGGTCACCATTGGGGCTCCGGCAGCTCTGAGGGCTGAACATCCCTGGCAGGGGGAACAGGTGCTGCCAGGCTTTTCAAAAATCTATTTTAATGCCACAGGAACTCTGCTTTCAGAGCAAAGTCCTGCTCAGCGGTGTCTGCAGTCAGCAGGATCTGCCCAAGACGCTGCTGAAGGAAATGCAGACATCCTGTGACAGAGGCTCCGACCTTCCCAGCTCCGTCACTTTACAGCAGTTTCACTCTGAATCACGAATTTCCGCCTCCGTTCGGGGCCGGCTGCCGGAGCCCCACAAAGTCAGGCAGCTAAATTAATGAGCTGCTGTCACCGAACCAGGGCGGCCACGCCGTCCCTGTGGCAAGTGGCAGACGCACAGGGAGCACTTCAAAGGCTCTGAAACCCTCCCTGGGAGCGAGGGCTGCTCCCTTCCCCAGCACCCCGGTGGCAAGGTGAGCCCAGCCAGAGCCGCCTCGCCGGCCTTATAAGGCTTCCAAGGCACCATTTCCGCTTGCCCAAGCCCAGGCAGGGTGGAAAAATTTGCTTCCCTGCTACTCCGCCCATGCCGGGCTCCAAAAAGCATCCACTGAACGCTGGATGGGGAAGGAATGGAAGAATTGACACTGCTCAGCTCCCTGGAAGAGGTGAAGCCTCGGCTCTGGCATAACCCTGGGGCACCTCAAACACCGGGGCAGCAGATGGAACTTGGAACCACTGCTTTTATTCTCTGCATCCCCTGTGAAAAATTCTCATTTTTCTTGCTGTTCAGCTGCACTTAAGCCTTTCACGTTTGATGGCAGCAAGCTTTACACGTTAACAAGGAGTTGGGAACATTATTTCCTTTCACTGATTTAGCCATTATACACTTTATTATGTACCAGGAGCACAGAAAACAGCCTTGGCTCAGGGTTCCACACTGTTTCTGCACAAGTCAGTATTACTGTGAACAATTCTGAAGGCAGTTCTACCTCCTGGTCACAGTGAGGTCTGTGTTATCCAGGTCTGGTGCCATTACCAACTTTTCTGAGCATCAGACCAACCCTCCTATTCACTAAACAAACACAGCCACAACCATCATCCTCAACATCCACCAGTGCTGGCAAAAAACGAAGCCCAGTGCACGCAGGCAATTAAAAAGCTGCTTAATTTTCAATAAATGCTCTCCTTCTGTGGATTATAAAGTTGTTTTTTACTTTTTTCACATCAAGCTCATCCCTTTTTTCGCAGCAGATTCCTCTCAGTGCAAGAAGCAGAGAAGCAGAGATTTATCTGCAGCCATCAGTGGTTTGTCCTCGCTCTCACCTGCTGCTCACCAAATGGCAGAGCCCAGCTCATCCACACACAGATTTTCTCAAAAGACACAAAAATGGTGGCAAAGGAGCTTATAAAACCAAGTTTTACCCATTCCCTTGTTGCCTTCTTTCCTGGGGACTGGGGAAGGCAGAAACACATCCCGTTTGATTTTCTCATAGAAACCAGGAGCCAAAACCAACTGAAATCAGCGCCGGAGCTGGAAAGGTACAACAAAACTCACACAAACATAAAGTCTAGACACTGAAATGTGGAAATATGATTCAAATAACCACAACTGGCACATAACACCCTGATTGCAGCCCATCGCAGAATGGGCCTCAGTGGGGAGGAATACAGAAGGAAGATTAAATTAGTTCTTCCACCTCAGTTGTAGAAAATATGGATCCTGTGGGCACAGTGATGTGGATTGAGCCAGAGTTTCTTCCGTCCTGCTGGGATTTTTGTTAGGATTTTAAGTAACACACATCTGGTCTTGCTAAGTAACAACAATAAGCTTAAACTTCATATAGAATCATAGAATCACAGAGTGGTTTGGGTTAGAGAAAAAAATCACTAAATTCAGTTTATTCCAGGAGCAGGGACACCTTCCACCATCCCAGGTTGCTCCAAGCTGGCCTGGGACACTTCAACATCTGGGCCAGCCCCAGCTCCTCCACACCTGCTCCTGTCTCCCCATCACTGATCCCACATGAACCTGCCCCGGTTGCCACATGGCTGCTCTTATCAAAGCATGGCTGAACTCATACATGCTCAAAACACAGAGCCAAGTAGCCAAGAGGATGTTTGTGCTGATGAAATCTAAATACTACAGAGATTTAGGCAATTGGTTGCTCTCAGGAAGTTTTGTGGTACCTGCTGAGCTGCATCACGTGTGGACACCAACCTCAAGGACAAAGTCTGCGTCTACCATTAAACCCAACAGCACAGAACGGAGCCCAAAAGGAGAAATATCTCAGCTTTCCACAAAACTCTGCACTGAAGTCATCTCTCCTGCATAAAGGGAGAGCAGAGGGTTAACCCTGGACCAGAGCAGGGAAGACTCCAGGTGGGTGGAGGGGGACAGCTCAGTCAAGCCCTGCTCACCAGTGCTGACCTCTTTTTGAGTTTAACAAATGCTGGTTTCTTTCAATTAGAAAAAGGCACTAGTCCAATGTAAAGAAAGGAGAGACCAAGTGCACAGAGCTGTGTTTTCTCTAGACTGTAATGCAGAAAGCATTGGATTTTGGGAAATCTGCTCACCCAGTGCAGCAGGGATACACACAGCACTCAGCAAACTGAGAAGTTTAGCACGCTCTTTAACATATAAATGCTTGAAAAAACCCCAAACCCACCAAAATCCCCAGTCAAAAGGCAGTACCAGATTACCAGGATGTACAAAAGTTGCCTTATGTACATGGGACGTTCCTAAGCAACACATGAGCTACTCCAGAAAACTCTTATCAGCAAATCCAACCTCCTTTCCTGGATAATTCATCTAGGTCAAGCTAAGGCACGTTGAACACCGAAGCCCAGTTTTGGTGATGCCTCCTCTGTATCCACCCTGGATGAAGTATTAGCACAGTTCAGGTTATCAGCATGTCTTTTCATGAGCATTGAGTTCACTGCAGATAATGGCTCGTCCAGAAACAGCATTAACCTTAATTATTCAGAGGTAACTCTATCCCAACCTTCCTGATGTTGTGATGCTGGGTGAGCTTTCCCCTCCCTCCCAACTTCTCCTTTCCCAAAATCCAAACAAATCGGGGATATTACACCAAATGAGGGTGCCCAGCACAGGATCCCAGACACAGGGCATCCTTTCAAAGTCTGCCTAACCCCGTGCAGCCACTCCATCCATTCAAAGGCATTCTCCTGTGCATTAGCAGCAAAAGCACTAAGTCAGCCAAAATGTATTCTTCTCCCATGGATTAGCTGGCACAAATTAGTACGGGAGTGACGCATGCAGTCTGTCCCTTCCCATTTTTCAACATGCACAAACACCAGGGATTTGGAGACGCTTCACGAGTTTCTGCTTACAAGTTACAGTCGGAGTTTAAATGGTCTGAAACGTGCAAATCGTTCGGGAGATAACACGGCCATTTACCAAGGAGACCTCAAACGCTCCCTCCGACAAAGGCTCCCCTCCCTCCCTCCCTCCCTGGGCAGATAAAGGCGCTGCTGCTGCCCCAGCAGAGCCAGCTCCACGCAAGGAGCTGTTTCAACAGCCACCAGCCCTGTGCCAAGCTGCACCAGGACAAAACCCAACTGAGCAGGACAGAGCGCTTCACAGGGCTCAGAAAAGCCCTGATGCTGGAGGATCACTCTGAGCTGACCAGCAGCAGCCGCTCCGCGGTCCTTGGGAGACACACTGTTCTGAAGAGACCTCTATGCTTCAGATGGAAGTTAAAAAGATATTACAAAGCTTTTCTTTCTGCTGTTTGAGTGGAGTAAGAAATTAGTATATACTGAAAAAAAGAAAGGGTTTAATTTTGTAAGGAACACCATCACCACATCCAGCTGCCATTGATACAACTGATGAAATATCCCACTTGAATTAAAAAAAGAACAACCTAGCCTCATATAAATAACATAAAGGGTTAATCTTCTAGCTTGCTTCCCCCTGTATTGCCAGAGAGCAAAAATTATTAATTCAAATTCAACCTCTCCAATTAATGGTAGGGTATGTTTTGCTGATAAAAAGCAGATCACGTTTGATTAAAAAAAAAAAAAAAAAGGCAAGCCCCATCAGTCAGAAGGATTCTGTCACAAACTTTCTATTTTCCTTTGGCACATCACCAATTAGACCTAGTTCTTTAGTCTGCTACCACCAGTATAAAAAAAAAGGCATAATGGGTTTATAATTTGCCACCAAATCCCATAGCAACTGTACGTCACTTCAGATGTAAATTACAGACAATTCCTTCCAATGCCGTTTGAAAACTATAGAGATGAATCTATAATTTGAGCAGATCCAAATGCTATACAGTTGAGAGAAACAGCTTCCCTAAATAATTGAAAGGAAACTGCCACGGGCCAAAACACTCCCCGTGCACAACGTTCAGTGTCTCTTTGTCCCCCTGCTTGCCATGGGAGGTGCCACATTCAGGTCAGCGTGAAGAAGAACACTGAGCAGGAGCTGAGCAGCTCAGGGTGTTCTGCAGATCCTGTCCCATTTTTGCTGATGAGCCGTACGTGTGCCATGAGCTTCCTCTCCAGGCTCCCGTGATTCACTCAGTCATGTCACCGACTCATGCTCCCGATGTCGTAAGAGCCTCAATTTTGACGGACTACAGCATCAGTGAATTAATAGGACAGGAAAAAACAGGTTACAGGCAAGGAGGAATGATGCAAAAAGCTCTGAGATAATTCAATGAATTTTGATTGGAAAGGCGGATTGTTCCTCTCCTCCTGACACCTGCAAGCAGCTTTCAATCCTCAAGTCAGCATGAATACGCATTACCCTAAAGACCCTGTAATGACAGCACAGCCTTCATTTTGTGTTTCGTGCTTTGAACACAGCAAGATGAAGGAATCTCCACAACCTGCTCCAAAAGCCAGGGCTGGAAAGTTATTTCAATAAATAGCAGCTCCAAGGGGTCGGGTTAACCCTCATTTCCACGGGATTGTTTCTCTCACAGTTTTAGGGCAGCACGGGGAAGATGATCTGGGGAGCCACATCTATCACACCACAGTCCCAAAATTCAGCTGGGTGAGCACAGGGACAACGTGCTTTGGTTATCTCAGCTTAGTCCCCAATAAATATTTGTGCATCTGCCAAAGTTCACCAGTGAATCAACCAGTGGCTGCAGTTCAAAACGCTCTAGGGTAGCAGGGGCAGAGAGGGACAGCGGGAGCAGGACGTGCTGCTCAGCTCCAGCACCAAGGGATGCTGCAACCTTCTTTAAAGGGTTCTTTAAACCCTCCTAAAACCACCAGGAAGGCAGGACCAGCAGCAGAGCTCAGCCATTGTTAGGTCAACACAAAATGACAGGGAAAGGTGTACAAGGAAAGCGTTGCCTGTAACCAAAGAACCACCCCTCAGCCACAGAGAGAGGTTTACAGAAATACGTGGAAGTTGGGAAATTCCCAGGTAAGGGTTCCAGGAACAGCCCTAGCACTGTCTGTGTGCCATCAGCACCTTCAGTGCAAGGGAGGCAGAGCCACTGCCACGGGACACTCAGGTCTGCCGTGTGGCATCTGAATCAGGCAGGAAGATGGGACTTACTCAGGATGCTGCTAAAAAAATAGATGTGAAAAACACAGGATGAATGATAACTAAGGGAATTAGGTGAGGATGGTAAAATCTCCTCACTGAGGAGAGGAATGAAAGAGGAAAGCAAGGCACAGGTGCGAGGAGTTCCCTTGTACCTTGACAGGGGCAGGAACAAAGTTGGGGCCACACAAGAAGTGATGGGAGAAGTCATGGAATCATCTAATCCCAGAAAGGTTTGGGTCAGAAAGACCTTGAAGACCACCCAGCTCCATCCCCTTGCCATGGCAGGAACACTTTCCGCCAGATGAGATTACTCCAAACCCCATCCAAGCTGGCCTTGGCCATGCCCTGCCTTTTGGGGGGAGTGGCAATGCCTCACCACGTACACACCCCAAAAGGAAGGCAGCAAACTGCAGGCTGCTCTGGAATTACACTCCCTGCAGAACCCAGAGCTGTTTTAGGTGAGCACACCAGACTGGCTCCATCTCAGCAGTGGACAAACCAACTTGGGACACACTTCCCACTGCTCAGCCCTCTGAGCTCAGTAGCCAGAGCTCTCAGTTTCACAACTGTGGGGAAACAGTTTCAGGGGCAGCAAGTTTCACAAGGAGCAGCTGGGTGACATCTCACTGCGTCCCCTGTGAAGCCAGTGATAATTCTCTTTTTAAGGCTCCTGTTTCTTTCAGGTGAGCTACCAAAGAAACCCTTCCCAGGACCAGAAGCCAGCAGCCCTGTGAGCTGGAGCTCCTCATCCTCTGTCCCTGACACAGGAACAGCTTGCCGGAACAGAAGAGTTGGGGATCAGTATCTCAGAATCACAGAATGGTTTGGGCTGGGAGGGACCTTAAAGCTCAACCTGTTTCAACCCCTTCCACGAGCAGGAACATCCTCCACTAGACCAGGCTGCTGCAAACCCTCTCCAGAATTTGGATCCCTGACCATTTTCTTCCCTAGGACGCAGACAATTCAGCAGAGGCCCAACAAGACAAATATCTGTTTCTCCACAGCCCTGCTGCCTGATCCACACATGGTGCAGCTCCACACCAAGCCTGCAACTGCTCTGGCACCAGGGACACTCCAAACACATGGCAGCTCGCCCGGCTGGGTGATCATTTTTGGATTATGTAATCCCAATACATTATTATTAGCCCAAGAACAAACTCAAGCAAGGCACTGAAGACATTTCCCTGCCCGTGCTGGCAGAGGGACAGAGCCTTGTCGCAGGAATGGCACGGACGTGCTCCCCCGGTGCCCCAAACAGGTCAGACTGCACACGCTGGGCTCCAGGTAACACAAAGAGCAGGATTGGATTCCAGGCCATTATCCATATTACACAACGCTGCCGTCAGTTCCACCGCGTTTCAAACCAAACCCGGCGCAAGGAGCCTGAGCGAATTTTTTCCATGGAGCCGCTGCAGCCCAAAATGAAAGCGGAGCTGGAGCGGACAAACAGAAGCTGCAAAGGTGTGCTGGGGGTGGCTCCTGGCAGGGCAGGGCCCGCAGCTTCCGAGGAAGCCCAGACCTTCACCAAGCTGGGGAAACTGTTTATAGAACCCGTGCAGAATGAGCATATGTGTTTAATAGCCCACTAATTGTTGCGTTATTCACTACACAAACAAGCAGCTCTTCTGCCCTTATCCCTTCCTGCCCAGTTAATCACCAGGAGCCTCTGACTATTTCTCTTTTGGGTGGCGGTGAAGGAAGCAAAGTTCATTAGTGGCCGTTGGCCACCAAACAATCCTGAGCCCAGACTTCATTTAGAAAATAAACACCACTATTCATGTGTGACATGGACTCGGAATAGCTTCCCAAAATATTTAACGCAGCTGCCTGTAGTCTTCCTACTCTCCCTCACCCAAAATAAAAGGCTTTCCCAATATATAGGAAAGAACTATTTGGATTATTTGTTTCATTTTTCAGAGAGAAAAAAAGCTAATAATTCAATCTACCCAAGTCACTTATTCCTCCTGACTTCTCATAATGCTGATAAACACTCATTAAAATATAAGTTGATAAACCCTGGTACAGTCATTACCTTCGTCCTCATACAGAGATTGCCCAATTCAGTGATGTGATGTAACCAACACCCTAAATTAAAAATAGTGTTGTGACAACATATGGTTTATCCTACAGAAGCTGGCAGGCAGGACGCTCCTAATGACAAACGGGTTTAGGCTCCCAGCTTCCCCCAGCAAGGTGAGGAGACAGAAATGCTCGTCGCAGGATCGGAGGCGGAAAGAAAAAATACAATAAAAATAAAATTACACTAAAAAATGACAGTTTTGAACCCCTCTCCGGTCCATCCCAACACCAGCTGCCGAGCTTTTGCCATTATTCTCTATTTACATGACTAATAAGCTCTCTGGATGCGTTTCAAGGAAACGGCACGGAAAAGACAATCTGGAAATTTCAAAATACAGTCTGAACGTGCCTCCCCCCGCTCCCGGGAGGAGAGCACCGACCGGCGGGGGATGAACAACCGGGAGTACCGGGGAGAGGACAGCGATGGGGGGACCCCCCAGTCCGGGATGGCAGCACCGGGGACGGACCCGCCGCCCCCCCCCCGGCTTTGCAAACCCACGTCACGTTCACCGGGGAAACGGGGGGGGCACCGACGTCCCTCGGCCCCCCTCCCCAGCCACTCACGGCGACTGACGGCAGCTCCTCGTCACCTCCCGGGGGCACCGAGCGCCCACCCCCGCACCGGCACCGCGGGGCCCCTGTCACCCACCGGGGAGCGGGGGGCACACCGGGGGTCCCCGCTCAGCCACCGGGGCGGCGGCACACGGGGGTGCCCCCGGCAATCACCGGGGCGGGGAAGGGGAGGCACCGACAGCTCCCGGTGCCCCGCGGGCACTCGGCGGAGGATCGCGACCCCTCCCCGGTCACTCACCGGGGGGCCCGGAGGGACCCCGCAAACACGGCCGGGGATGAGGAACACACCGCGGTGCTCCGGGGCGTTACCGGGAGCGGCACCGCGGGGTCTCTCTGGTGTCCCGCAGGCACCTGGCACCGGGATCGCCCCCCCCATTCCCGGTTCCCCGGTCACTCACGGACGGTGGGGGGGCGGGAGCCTCCGCACCCCCTCAGCCCCCACCAGGGAGTCCCCCCGCCCCGGGCCACGCAGCCACGCCACGAGGAGCTCCCCCCTCTCACCTCCCCTCACATCCCCGCCGGTGCCGCCCGCAGGGCTCCGTCCGGGGGCCTCGTGGCGGCCGCCCGCTCGCCCTCGGCGGGGCCGTGCCCGCCGCCCCTCGCCCGCCAGCCCCGTACCTTACAGGCCTGGTAGCTCTCGAAGGCGCGCAGGGCGCTCTCCGTGAGCTTGACGTGGAAGACGGAGACGCGGGTGCCGCGGCCGAGGCGGCCGCAGGACAGCCCGTACCCGCGCTCCGCCTGCAGCGCCGCCATCTTGGGACCGTCAGATCGGAAG
>JAWWMS010000121.1:1326783-1339192 GCA_035048045.1 Chlorospingus semifuscus
CCATCCATCCATCCATCCATCCATCCATCCATCCATCCATCCATCCATCCATCCATCCATCCATCCATCCATCCATTTCTCCATCTGGATGGGAGCTCCAGATGTGCCAGGTTGATCCAAGCCACCACTGGTTGCTTTGTCACAAATCTATAAAGCAAATTAACTGGGCTGGGCTGGGTTTGGGCCAGGCAGGGCAGCCACAGGGAATCCCCAGGGTGAGAGGATCTGACTGGGCATCGTGGCAGATTCCCCCAGTTTTGATTTGTTATCCTTCCCAGCAATCAACAACGCTTTCCCCTCCTACATTTAATTAATTCAGCTATTGCCCAATTAATTAAATTAGACTTTGGCCCAAGGAGGAGGCTTTTGGCTCCGTGCACGTGCAGGCAAAGATGAATCAGTGCTGTAAAAAGGGTGAAAAGCTCCTTTGAACTCCCCTCCTTTGCAGCCCCGTTTTAAGACCTTCCCAGTGCCTGATCCCATTTCCCAGCCCCTCTCCAAGGCCAGGGATGAGCGTCTGGGGGTGACAGGCAGCGCCCTCACCCCCTCCACCCACCCAAAGCACTTTCCCTCAGGTTCCCAGACGAGCAGGCAAAGCAGATTTAGCATAATAATTAGATACAGAATCTGACCTATTTATTTCCTGTTTGCTGGTTTGACCGTGCAAGGGGCTGTCGGAAAATGTTCGGAGCCAGTGGCAGGGAGCAGCCAAGCGGATTCCAGCAGGGATGCTTTAAAAATAACAAACTGCCGCGACGGCCAAGAATCCAGGGCACCGAGAGGCTGCCAGGAGAGCAACGCCCTCGGCACCGCGGCCGCTCCGCTCCCATTGTCTCCGGCACAGGAGGGAGATCCCACCCCAAAGGGACGGTCCTGGGGCTGGGGGATGGCCCCAAAGCTGGGTGGTCACCCCAAGGATCACAGCCCTTGCTTGGTGACCCTCCTGGGGCTGGAGCACAGCCCTGGCACATCCCTTTGTGTGCTGGGAGAAACACAGCCCAGAGCTGAGCTCAGCTCACCCCAGCCATGACCCCGGGGTGGGATGTCCCCTGTCGGGGTGGGTGACGAGGGGACAGCTATGAGGTGATGTCCCCTCTCCTTTGCAGAGCCTGGAGCTGAAATTGCCGTCGTTTTCCATGCTGGATTTGGTCTCCACCTTCTGCAACGACATCGTCAGCTCTGCCCAGAGCTTCATCTCCTCCACCTGGACCTTCTACCTGCAGGCGGACGATGGCAAAGTCGTGGTGTTCCAGGTGGGGGTGTCCCCAGGACCCTCTCTGTGGGTGCCCAGAGGGGTGGGGACCCCTTTCCTCACTGTCTTCTCCCTCTCTCCCTGCCGACCCAGTCCCAGCCTGAGATGGAGTTCCCAGCAGCCGAGGCCCTGGAGATCCAGCCAGCACAGCCGGGATCGGGGTCCAGCCCTGGTGTCCCCCAGCCCCACACAGGTTTGGGGGGGTCTGGGCTGCTGGGAGGAGGCTGGGAGGGGGCTGGGAGCCTCTGAGCCCTCCTGGCTCTCTTCCGAGTTCTCCAGAGCTGAACAAATTTCCCATTTCTTGGGTCTGATCAGCTTCCCACACCCCCACCCACACCGGGGGGGCTCTGGATGGGGCCCTGGTGGGACCCTCTGTGTCCCCTTAGCGGGCAGCGGGTCCCAGGGGGAGAGGGGAGGCCCATGGGTGTGCCCACATGGGTGTGCCCCATGTTCAGCATCACCTCTCCCCTGCCAGGCCCCCGGGCAAAGGGGGACAAGCCCCCCGTGAAGGAGCCGCGGGGCAAGGCCAAGGCGCACCCGCCGGAGCCCCCGCAGCAGGAGCACGACTTCCTGGGCTGCATGTCCAAGTAGGTGCTCTGGGACCCGCTGGACGTGGCACAGCAGATCCCCCCCAGCCCCAATCCCCAGCCCGTGCCCTGCCATAAACCCGTCCCTCCTCTTTGGCGGGGGGTGGTGGGGTGCTACAGGCGCTCGGGCCTTCCTCGCTGGATCCTGGCCGCCTGCCTCTTCCTCTCCATCATGGTGATGCTGTGGCTCAGCTGTGCCAGCCTGGTGACCGCCCCCGAGCAGCACGTCAAGACCCAGGTATGGGGTGAGCACAGCCCCAGGGTGCCAGGGATGCCAGGCATGGCCGGGTGGGCATTGCTGTGCCCTCTTTGTGCTGCCCACGCCTGGCATGGCCGGGTGGGCATTGCTGTGCCCTCTTTGTGCTCCCCAGTCTCTGTGTGGGGTGTGAGGCTCATCCACATCCAGCCCCGTGGTGCCCCCAAGCTGGGGGTGATCTGCACCCCATTCTGGGGCTGCACTGTTGTCTCTGCCTCTCCTGTAGCCCCTGAGCATCAACGGGGACAAGGAGTACCTGGAGGACCTGGACGGCCCCGGCGCCTTCCCGCTGCCTCCCGTCATCACCGTCACCCTGTGCCCCGCGCCCGGCGGGGAGGACGCGGGGCCACTGCCCCTCAAGGTCGACCTGGACAAGACCATCCTGTAGGGCTCCCGGCCCTCCCCACCGCCTCCGCCTCCCTCTCACCATCCCCACGGCATCGCCCCCCGGCTCCCCGCGTCCCCCGGTCCCGCAGGGGCATCTCCGACTCGGGCCGGGCCCCGCTCCGCTCCCGGGCACGGCCGGGCCCCGCTCTGATCCCCGGGCACGGCCGCTCCGGGGGAGGCTCCGGGAGCCGGCAGCGGCTCTGGCTCCCCCAGGGATGCGCTGCGGGCTGGGATCCGGGCCTGCGAAGCCGAGAGGGAGCTGCCAGAGCGGGGAGGCCGCAGGGAGCCCGGCGGGTCCCGGAGCGGGACTCTCAGTCCGCCCCGCCCGGAGCCGCCGGGGCCCCGCAGCCCTCCGGGCACTGCTCCAGCGCTGGGCAGGAGGGAGCCGGCTGCGGTGGGGGATGGAGAGCGTCTGCAGCCTTCTGAGCTTTGGCTCGGCACATCCCCGGCCTCCCACCTTGGGCTGAGCCTCCGAGGCGCCGGCCCCGGCCCTGGGAACTCCCTTCCGCCGGCCGGAGCCGATTGCCTCGGGGAGCCGAAACGTGGCGAATGGATTTGGCCTTGGCAGCCGTAGACGGGAGCGGATCCCGCCGCCTCCGTGCCCACGCCAGCACCCGGCCGGCCCCTTCCCGGGGCTGTGGAGGGGCCCTGGGATGGCTCCTTCCCCTCCCGGCTCCGTGATGCCCTTGGGGAGCTGGCCCTGGTGCCAACAAGCTGCTGGTGGGACCAAGCCGGGGATGAGGCGGCGTTTCCCTGACTTCAAGCTCGGACAGGAGTTGGGAGCTGCTGGGACGGCTCCATCCTGGGCTCGGTGTCCTGCAGGGATGGCTCCATCCTGGGCTCGGTGTCCTGCAGGGATGGCTCCATCCTGCAGGGACGGCTCCATCCTGGGCTCGGCATCCTGCAGGGATGGCTCCATCCTGGGCTCGGTGTCCTGCAGGGATGGCTCCATCCTGGGCTCGGCATCCCTGCCCCACGCTGGGAGCAGCCTGCGGGGCTGTAGCTGACGGCAGGACCCGGTCTCTGTGTCCCTGGGCTCGCAGTGCTGCCCTCAATGCGGGCAGTGGGACCAAGCACGGCCCCCCTCGGCTCACCCTGGCACAGCCCCCGGGCATGGAGGTGTCTCCCCGCTCCCCACCTCCCCGCCATTCTCCACCACTCTATTCCATGCATCGTTCTGTGGTTTGATTTGCACCGGCATGCGGCTCCTCGGCCCCAGGGGACACCCCAGTGCCGGGAGGGTGTCGGTCCCTCCGCCCCCGTGTCACCTAACACGTCTGTACAGATTAACTTATTACCCCGACCCCTCCTTGGGTTTTTGGGCTCTCTCGTGTGCCGGCGGCTCATGGGGCCGTGCCGTGGTGGGACCAGGGCCTCTCATCCCCATCCTCACCGGTTTTGTGCTGCTCCGTGTCACTTCCACCCATCCGACATATCTGGGTTTGGGGAACCGGGTTGGGGGGAGGCGTGGGGGGGTCTCGTGTCCGTTTTGGGGTCCACTTTTCGTTGTTGCTTTCCGGCCGCGTGTGAAGCTCGGTGCAGTCAGTCTGTGATGCTCCGGCCGCGGCAGCGCCCCCGAACCCCGGGCAGGAGCTGCGGGGGCAGCGTGGCCGCGGAGGCCTCCAGGCCCGGGACCCTCCTGGTCCTGGAGCCCTCCTGGTCCTGGAGCCCTCCTGATCCTGGAGCCCTCCTGGTCCTGGGGCCCTCCTGATCCTGGAGCCCTCCCGGCCTGGAGCCCTCCTGATCCTGGAGCCCTCCTGGTCCTGGAGCCCTCCCGGCCTGGAGCCCTCCTGGTCCTGGAGCCCTCCTGGTCCTGGAGCTCTCCTGGCCTCGCCTCGAAGGGCAAACCCAGCCCCGAGCTGGGAGGGGGAATAGAATAAAAGGTTTGTACCAGAGCTGGGCGAGTCGGTGGCTTGGTGGGGTGCTGGTCCCAGGGTGGGAGCGGGTTTGATCCCCCAGATGGGGCCAGCAGGAGGGCACGGGGCTGTTCCCGTTCTGGAAACTGAGAAGGGATGAAAGCTCTGGCAAACCCGAGAGAAATCCCTGCTGGGCTGCTTGGCATGGGCACAGAACAAAGCTCCTCTCTGCTGCTGGGTTGAGAGATTCAGCATTTAGAGTGGGAGGAGAGGCAAGGCCCCCAAACCATCCCCTGCGAGCTGCAAGGAGGGGAAAGCCGGGATGCAGCACCAGGGAGGGCTCCGTGCACGCAGAAGGGCTGGGAAACGAGGGCTTCTCCCACTGAAAACCACCCATGGACACCATTTGGAGCAGGGAAATAATGGGGCCACGCCGGTGTCACACGCGGGTGTCACACCCCAGCACACATGCAGCACCGGGGGGGCTGGCACGTCCCACCTTCCCTTTCCCCCGGCGTGTGTTTGTCCTGGCGCCGTGCCCACGGCCCAGCCGGGCTCTCCCGTGCCAGGCACGGCGGGGCAGCTCACGCGAGGCGCTGGAGCCTCTGCAGCCTCGTCTGCAGCGCTTCAGTAGCCCAGCAGGGTCCCGAGCTCGGAGCCAGCCGCTCCCCCGAGGAGCCCCCGTTTGCCGCGGGGTGCGGAGGTGCCGGGGATGGATGCCGGCGCGCCTGGCAGCAGTCACGGCCAAAGAAGGCTCTCCAAAGGCCTGCTCTGCTCCCTGCCAGCAGCCCGTGCTGCCGGAGCACGTCCCTGCCTGTCCCTCCTGGGGGTGCCGTGTCACCCCCTGCCCGGGCTGGGGAGGAGGGGAGCGGGGCTGCGCTCGCACGATGGGGACGGGAGGGGTTTGCCCTACATGGAGTGCACGGGGATGGCGTTCCAGCTGGGTGGGAGGATGCTCCGGGCAGCCTGGGCCCTGTGGGGCTGGCATGGGAGGCACAGGGGGTGCCATGGCCACATTCCCCAGCCTGGCATGGCAGGCACAGAGGGTGCCATGGCCACGTTCCCCAGCCTGGCACGGCAGGCACAGGGGGTGCCATGGCCACGTTCCCCAGCCTGACATGGGAGGCACAGGGGGTGCCATGGCCACGTTCCCCAGCCTGGCATGGCAGGCACAGAGGGTGCCATGGCCACGTTTCCCAGCCCACAGTGGGATCTGGGGGCTTGCACGGTGTCCTCAGCAGTGCCTCGGGGTGGGCAGAGGGGTGGGAGGGCAGGAAAAGAGGGAAGGGCTGGGAGATGGAGCCCAGCAGGGAGCAGCTTTTGAGGTGGGCACAATCTGATGATTTGGGGGCAATAACCCCCTGGCCAGGCCCAGGCCACCAAGTGCCCCTCAGAGGGCAGGGACAGACCTCAGGGGGTGGCTTTGTGCTGAATTTTCACAGGAAAATTCGCAGGAAGGCCCCAGATCGGGGCAGACAGCTGGCAAACCCAGCCCAGGGCGGGCAGCAGCTCTGAGTGTGTCCCCTCCTGGGATGGCTGCAGACCGTGGACAAGCTCCCCGTCTTTAAACTGGAGTCAGATTCCTCCCTGCTGGCTCGGGGTGCAGGAAACCATGCCCAGGAGCAGGTGAGGAGGGACCCCACTCTAACGAGAAGGAGACGCATGAAATCCGCTGGTTCCACTCCCCCCAGCAGGCAGCCGGGGGCTTTCCCAGCCTTTTCCTTCTCGCTCCCGCTTTCATTTGTTCACAGGGCAAGGGAAATTCCTGCTGTGTGGCCATGGGCTGGCCAGGCTGTGAGGAGTCACCCTCCAGCCTGTGGTGGTGCTGAGGACATGGGGTGGGTCACGTCCTTGGGGTGAGCGTGTGTGTGCCCACGTTCACATCCATGTGTCCATCGCTGTGTCCTTGTGTCCATCACTGTGTCCTTATGTCCATCCCGGTGTCCTGGTGTCCATCACAGTGTCCTTGTGTCCATCACTGTGTCCTTATGTCCATGACGGTGTCCTGGTGTCCATCACTGTGTCCTGGTGTCCATCACCATGTCCTTGTGTCCATCCTCACGTCCTCGTGTCCATCACTGTGTCCTCGTGTCCACCCTCACATCCTTGTGTCCATCCTCATGTCCTCATGTCCGTCCTCATGTCCTCGTGTCCATCACTGTGTCCTCGTGCCCATCACCGTGTCCTCGTGTCCATCCTCACATCCTCACGTCCATCCTCATGTCCTCATGTCCTCATGTCCATCCTCCCACCCTCATGCTCATCCTGATGTCCTCATGTCCACACTCACCTTTATGTCCACATGTCCACGCTCACACCCTCATGTCCACACTCACCTCCGTGCGTCCACATGTCCAACCACAGCTCCACAACTAATCCCAGATGTGTCTGTGGCAAGAAACAGCCCCAAAAAGTGGGGAAAACCCAGTAAGTCTCCCCCTGCACTTCCACCCAGAGCCCTGTGGCCTCTCCCCTTGGCTGTGGCTCGGTGTCTGTGCCCGCAGTGGGTGCTGAAGGTTTGGGGCTCTCACCAGCTGTAATCAGGGTCAGCACACCCCCGGCTGCTCTTGGTGGCTGCACTGGGCTGCTGCTGTCCCCTCCAGAAGATCTCAGCTGCCGGGGGCTGGCCTGGCTCCACCAGCTCACACAGTGCCCGAGGAGCTGGGCCAGGCAGGGATTTCCCTCCCCTCCTGCCATCTGCTCCCAACGTGCCTTTGTCCCCGCTCCTCACCCTGTTCCCCTCAGGAGCATTCAGCTCCTTGTCCTGGAGCCCCGGGCAGGATGTCCCTGCCTGGGGACAGCACTGGGGTCCTTGGGAAGCCTCAGAGGGCAGAAACCCCAGGACTGGGTCAGCAGGGAGGAGAAGTCCATGTGCCAATCCCCCTTTTGATGGTTTGGGACCAGTGATCCCCTTCCCACTTGTATCCCAGGGAGATTCTGCAGGACACCAGGAGGTCGGGGCAGGTTTCTCATTCCTTGTAGGAGGAAGGATGTGATTCTCATCCTTCCTTGAGAGTCCCCAGCCTGGGTGGAGCAGCAGGTCTGGAGCTGCCGGGCTGCTGGAGGTGATGGAGCAGAGCCTGGGCTCCTCTCTCAGATGGGAAAGGAAATTTTCCAGCAGCTCCAGCTGCCTCTCCCTGCTCCTGGCCCAGCTCCTGCCAGCACAGAGCTGCAATCCTGAATTCCTGACCAACACTCGGAGCTGTAAACTCACTATTAACCCCAATGGAGATAAATCCCCACCCAGGGATGGAGAGAGGATGAGGAGGTGAGATGGGGAGCTGGACAAGGCCTCAAAGGACCTTCCTGACCCCACATGTGAAGCTGAGCCCTTTCCCTTACAAATTCTCCTTTGAATGATGCCTGGAGCCACCACAAAGCCCTCCAGGCCTTCAAAGATGGAAACCCCTGGAGCTAGTGGAACTGGGCAGGGCAGCACCGTGCCAGGGATGGGAAAACACATCCATGGGTCTCCTCTGCCTGGTAAAACACATCCATGGGTCTCCTCTGCCTGGTAAAACACATCCATGGGTCTCCTCTGCCCAGTGAAACACATCCATGGGTCTCCTCTCCTTCCTAGGAGCCGGAGCCACGGGTGATTCAACAACAACAAAACCAAAGGAAAAACAATCTGCTGGTGCTAATGGGATTGGTTCTGTCCCTACCACGCACATTCCAGCCCGGCTCGAGGGACCCTCGGGGGGCGAGGGGGGGATAATGAAGCCAAATTATTCCTCGTGTTCAAATGTCAGAGCTGAGCGCGGTGCCGGGCCTGGCGCAGCTGCTGGGCCCTGGCGCTGCCCTCCGGAAGGGGAGAACCCTCGAGCACAGCCAGGACAGGCATTTCCCAACAAACAGCCAGGACAGGCATTTCCAACAGCCAGGACAGGCATTTCCAACAGCCAGGACAGGCATTTCCATCCCCTGGCCTCCATTGTCGCTGCTTGGAACCGTGAGGGGCTTCACTCCCCGCCCATTCCTGTGTTCTCCTGCCAGGTGAGGAGCGCAGCCAAGCTGGGTTTGGCTGGCTTGGATGGGAACCAGGCTCCCCATGGGCTGGGGTGGTGCTGCAGCACCTGCAGCCATCCCTGCTTTGGGGGTGACACGTGTGGGACACGGAGGGGACCGGCAGGATCGTGGCCTCACCACGGTGCCAAATGGAGCTGGGAATGGCCAGCGCTGCCAGCTGAGCAGGAGCCTGCTCCTGAGGCGGTCAGCTCTCCATGTGGGACTGGAAGGAGCCCAAGGTTCCTGCCAGAGGTGTTGATCCTTCCCCCAGGCCAGACCCCACGTGCTCTGTGTCCTGCTCATTCCTGCTCCTCAAAGGGCGCAGTATTCCCATATTCCTGTTCCATCCCTGCTGGGGAAGGTGGCACTGCTGCTCCCCAGGGTGGGCATCCAGCCAGAGAGCCAGGCTGGCTCCATCCTGGCACAGAAGGGATGCTGCTGTCCCAGGGTTTCGTGCTGGTTCTGTTGGATTGTCTCTGAAATTGGGGAATTTGGGAATGCGGGGCTCGGCTGCACCCCAGGATGGTGGCAGCCTACAGAGCTCATCCTGAGGGACTTGGGTATCCCACATTCCTGAGGGTCTCACATCCCTGGGTATCCCACATTCCTGAGGGGTCTCACATCCCTGGGGGTCCCACATCCCTGGGGGTCCCACATCCCTCAGGGTCTCACATCCCTGGGGGTCCCACATCCCTGGGTATCCCACATTCCTGAGAGTCCCACATCCTTGAGGATCTCACATCCCTGGGTGTCTCACATCCCTTGGTGCCTGCTCTCCATGGAATTCTCTCTCTGCCGTGGGCCCTGGCAGGGGTGGAGCTGCAGGGGAAGGAGGGGAAGGAGGATCCACCTCCACCTGCCCACGGCAGATCAAGCATCTCAAACATCTCCAGGGGGAAATGCATCCAAAGGGGCAGGATAAAAGGGAGGGAGAGAGGCTGGTCCATCGTGCTGGCACAGCAGCCACACCCCAGCCTGTGCTCCTGACCCTGCCCAGGCTCACGCTGTGCCAGGATTACCCAGGGATTAGCAGGGAGCAGAAATCCAGAGGGAATAAGAGCAGGGAGAAGCGCTGGCACTGAGAAACACCACCACACCCTCAGGGCAGGCAGGAGACAGAGCTGGGATATCGCCAGGAAGAGTGAGGGAGGTCATTGCAGCCTCCTCCACAATGAGAGAAAATAAAGCAGCCAAAAATGTAACAAGAATTGGGGAAAAAACCCTGTGCTGGGAAAAATCTAACAAAAATTGGAAAAAAAAATAATAAAACCCCTGGACGGTGGTGCTGGGAGCTGTGAGGAATTCCTGCTCCTGAGCAGGATGAAATGAGGAGGTCTGAGAGAAAGGCAGAGCTGCCAGCTCATGATTTTGTCATTACTCTCCCAGTGCTGGCTGTGGATTTTAAAGTCCAGCTGTGGGAGCCGTGGGATACACAAGAGCTTGGCTTGCAGCAAAAGGTACATGGAGAGACCTCATGTTTTGCAAGGGGAAAAACAAACGAAAAAAAAAGGTGAAAATATGACTCAAATAGATCCTGAAGGCTTGAAATCAAGATCAGAAAGAAGAAGAATGTAAATAGAATAATGTAGAATAGTTTGGAGTTTATTCCTTTTTTTTTTAACCCAGTCCAGTTAGAGTTGGGATTTTCCAGGCAGACCACTGCTCTCCACAGTAGGAATTCCAGGCCTGCCTGGATGGACTGAGTGCACTGGATAAATATATTACAGTTGTGTGAGTTGCTCAGATTGCTGTGCTAACACTGGTCATAAAATTCACCTTAGATATAAGGCAGGCTGCTCGGGGAAGGGGGCTAAGTGCACTCAACAAATAATGAAGAGAAATAAAAATAAATATCAAATGGCCCATAAAATCAAACAATAATGGTAACTAAAAAGTTCCTGGATTTGCTGCCAGAGGTAAAATCCCATCAGCAACATGAAATAACAAGAAATCCCCCCCTTGGCTCCTTCTCCACATGACACAAGTCAGCACGCCTGGTCACCAGAGTCGTTATGGAATACGTCTTCCTCCCAGGGTCTTAGAAATGCATTTTTCCTGCTTTGAGAGACCTTCTGGGGTTCCATTTAACTGGGGTCTGGGGAACACGTGAAAGGCATTTACAGCATCCAGCCCGGCCCTGCCTTTCCTGCAGGGGAAGCAGAGGTGTAACATTCACAGCTTTGCCACCACACCTGGGATGGAGAGGGCACAGCCCTTGGGGGACAGGGCTAGCTGCACTTCCAATAGCAGGGGGGACCTAAAAATATCAGGGTGGACATAAAAATATCAGGGGGGATATAAAAATATCAGGGGGGACCTAAAAATATCATGGTGCACCTAAAAATAACAGAGGGGGAGTGTTTGTTTGAAGTGTTTCACAGATCAGGGTGTGCTGACCAGGTGAGGGGCAGCTGAGGGAGATGGGGAAGGGGCTCAGGAGGAGAAAAGGAGGCTCAGGAGGGACTTTTGGGCTCTCCTGACAGGAGGGGACAGCTTAGGGGGGTCAGGCTCAGCTCCCAGGGTAAAACAGGACCAGAGGGAACGGCTTCAGGCTGGGTATTGGGGAAATTTCCGCATGGAAAGGATGGTGATGGTCAGGAAGGGGCTACCCAGGGAGGTTTGGAGTGTCCAAGGAGCTCGTGGAGGTGGCACTCAGAGCTCTGGGCTGGGGACAAGCTGGGCATCAGTCACAGCTTGGACTCGGTGGTCTTGGAGGTCTTTTCCAACCTAAATAACTCCAAGATTCCATAAAGTGAGCCCCAGAGGAAGGGGAAGGTGTCAAATGAAGCCGAGCTGGAAGCGGGACAACCACGAGGTGCTGGGAAGGAGGGGCAGGAGCTGCCCCCAAACACCAGAACACAAAAAGAGCACCCCTGGAGAGGGGGGAGAGCTGGGGGGCAGCTCCTGCAGCCCCAAATTCCAGCAGGGACAGGGGCTGGAACGCCAGGAGGGTCCGTGCACGGCCTCTTCCCCTGCTGACAGCTCCTGCCCTGTGCAGGTCGTGTCTAAAATAACAAGGCCCCGAGGTCCTGGCCGGGGTCTCCGTGTGCTGCAGCAACACAAATAGCAAATTAATAAGCACTGCTTCCCCTTCTCCCCAAGGTTTTGCGAGGCTTAATTAATGAATGTCTGTAAAACGCATTCGGAGCTGGGAATGAAATGTGCTGTGGAAATGCCAAATATTTTTAATGCTCCAGCAGATTTAGGAGGTTTAAATAAGAAAAATACACAGCTTTTCCTCTTCGAAACAGATTGCTCCCCTCGAAGCAAAGAGCTCCAGAACATGAAGTTTTCATCAGGCTGACTTGAAAGGGAGTTTTCACGGCTTTCCAACGCGTTTATTCTCATGTACGAGTTCCCCCCTTTCCCTCCTACAGATGTGGACAGCGAGCATGGGAAATCAAAGAAATCTACCCCCGGCCGTTGGCAGGGCCAGCGCTACGAATAATTTCCTGATTCCCACTGATGCCTGGAATGCCCCCTCGAGCAGATGCGAGGCGGCTTTAGGAATTACACGGACCCCGCGTGGCCCCGGCGGCTTTGGGGAGAGCTGGGAGGGCTCTGATGCCGACCATGTGCGGGGACGGAGGCGGCTTTGGCACCGGGAGGCGCGGGGAGCTCCGGCGACAGCACGGCACCCTCTGGAGGGTACTGCTGCTCCTGCACGGGCGGCTCCGGCCAGGAACCCTGCTCCGAGCGGCCTGGCAGGAGGTTTGTCCCTGCCAGGGCCGTCCTGGCTGGCCGCAGACGTGATGGGTGCCGCAGGTGACACTGAGCGCTCTGCAGCTGACACTGAGCGCGCTGCAGGTGGTACTGAGCGATCCGCAGGTGACACTGAGCGCTCCGCAGGTGACACTGAGCGATCCCCAGGTGACACTGAGCGATCCGCAGGTGACACAGCGATCCCCAGGTGACACTGAGCGATCCGAAGGTGATACTGAGCGATCCGCAGGTGACACTGAGCGCTCTGCAGCTGACACTGAGCGCTCTGCAGGTGGTACTGAGCGATCCGCAGGTGACACTGAGCGATCCGCAGGTGACACTGAGCGATCCGAAGGTGACA
>JAWWMS010000121.1:1349174-1361204 GCA_035048045.1 Chlorospingus semifuscus
GGATGTCCCAGGGATGTCCCAGGGATGTCCCAGGGATATTCCCAGGCATGTCCCAGGGATGTCCCAGGGATGTCCCATGGATGTCCCATGGATGTCCCAGGGATGTCCCAGGGATGTCCCATGGATGTCCCAGGCATGTCCCAGGGATATTCCCAGGCATGTCCCAGCCATGTCCCATGGATGTCCCAGGGATGTCCCATGGATGTCCCAGGCATGTCCCATGGATGTCCCAGGGATGTCCCATGGATGTCCCAGGCATGTCCCATGGATGTCCCAGCCATGTCCCAGCCATGTCCCATGGATGTCCCAGGCATGTCCCATGGATGTCCCATGGATGTCCCATGGATGTCCCAGGCATGTCCCATGGATGTCCCAGCCATGTCCCATGGATGTCCCAGGGATGTCCCAGGGATGTCCCAGGGATATTCCCAGGCATGTCCCAGGGATGTCCCAGGGATGTCCCAGGCATGTCCCATGGATGTCCCAGGCATGTCCCAGGGATGTCCCAGGGATGTTCCCGGAGCTCTGAGGCTGCTGCCCATAAGGCATCACCCCCCTGGCTCTCTGCTGTGGGATTCCAGCTGCCCCCGCCGTGCGTGCCATGGGTATAAAGATCCCTTTGACAGCTGTTTCCATATGGAAAGTGGCAGTCCTGTTCTGCAAAGCCACCTTTGTGCCCACAGAGCCACGTGAGAGGCTGCTGGTGGCAGGGTGCTGGGATCTCTGCCGTGGGTGTTGGGGTGCCCACAGTGGGATGTTGGTGTGGGTGTGATTTTTGTGTCCTGCGTTTTTCCAACGGAGAAATTCGGCTGCAGCCCCGTTCCTGACCCTGCTCCAAGCCGAGCTGGTGAGGGACTCTCTGACCACAGAAACCCCCGTGAAACTCCGGCTTTTTGAGCATCCCCAGGAAAATTCCAGAAGCTCTCCATCCCTGCCTGCGAGGAAAGGGAAGCAGCAGGATAAACACTTTCTCCCCGTTGTGCTGAAAGGCTTTTATCTCCCGGGGCACGTTCTGAGCTGCGAGGAGGAGGAGACAGAACTCTTCCCAAGTTTTGTCTTCCAGGCTGTTCCTGCTGTAACAAATTGTTAAGCAACAAGTACACGGCATTTGGAGATCTGGGATGAGATAGCGACAGCCTCACAAAGGCGCTCTCACATGTTCAAGGCTTCCTTTTGTGCTCCGGGCTTTTATATATTTATTTTTCACTCTCTGGCATCCAGCTGCTGCTCCTCTTCTTCCTCCATTGCCCGTGCTGGGGAGGGAGCCCAGGCCGTGGATTCAGGCGTGCTCCCGAGCCCGGCCAAGCCTGCTCTTATCACAAATCCCTTTTTTCTGCCCGCAGAGCAAACACGGCTTGGTGCTGTTCCCTCACCTCTCCTCCTCCCCTTTTGTTTTCCAGAAATCCCTTACTTGATTTCTCATGCTTTGGGTGGACTTTGTTTTGTTTCCAGCTTTTTTTTTTTCCTCCTTAAAATCCTTTTTGTTTTTTTTTCCTCCTTAAAATCCTTTTGAGTTTTTTTCCTCCTTAAAATCCTTCTGTTGTTTTTTTGTTTTTTTTTTTTTTTTCTGGACATTAGCGATGCTTTTCTTTTGTTTTACTTTTTCCCCCCCCCCCTCCTTCAGGGTATTGTGTAATCATTGGATCCTTTTATTCTATCCCTGTAAATAGACAAAGGGACCAGAACACGGAGTTTTTCCTGGAGTGGCTGTTCCATTACCTGTTGAAATGAATGCCACATCCAAACACCTTTATTCCACACAGATGGGCCAACCCGCCCTGAGCTAATCCTGTAAAAGTGAATTGAGGAAAAGGAAAAATAAAGGAATATTTGTGCAGGTGACGCTGGTTGTTTGAACCTGTGCTGCCTGTGGATCCAGAGACAGCATTCCCATAGGGATGAACCCCAAGGCTGGGAAGAGGGATGTCTGAAATCAGTACCAAAACAAAATTTTAAAAATTGAGGAAAACTCCCATGAGGAGGCTCCTGCAGAGATGGAGTGTGACAAAGTCACACAAACTCAGGAATTTGGGCTCCTGCTGGATCCATCCCTGTGGATTTTACCTGTCCAGCCTGGAGCTGTGGCTTTTGTGCTGCTCATGGACCTTTCCTCCTTCCTCCCCAGCAAATCCAGGTTCCAGAGAGGAGAGGGAAAGGGGTTGGACGTGCAGAGAATCCCTCCAATCTCTTCCCTCTCTTTTCCTCGGGACAGACATTTCTTGGCTTGCAGAGTGTGGATAAAGGTCCTGTCAGCAGCTGCCTGTGTGCTAATCCCTTTTATTCCAGCGAGGAGCACCCCACGCTCTGCTCTGAGGCTCTTTGGAGTGCTTTGGTTTTAGGGAGGGGATGTCAGACCACCCCACCCCAGCTGAGCACCCCCAGCCATCCCAGCAGGAGCTCCCATGGATTTTGAGGAGCATTCCCAACCCTGAGGAGCTTGATCCAGCCTGCCAAGGTTTGCTTTGAGCTCCAGAGCCGCCTCCCAGAGCTCTGATGGACATCCCAGATTTCCCCTCTCCCTAAAGCTTGCAGGAAATTGCAACCCGATAGGAGCAGCCCTGTCCCTTGTCCCTCATTGTTTGAGGATTGTTTACATCCCCTTTTTTGTTATCCCATCTCCCTGACTCTTCCCTGACCTCGCCGGCGCGTTTGGTCCATTGTGTGTGGCTGTTGTTGTTCTTAGGGAGGAGGGTTGGAGCAAACCCTGGGATTACTCAACCCTGCCTGCTCCTTTTTGGCTCCCTTGCTTGATTCCACCTAAATAATAATAATAATAATAATAATAATAATAACAACAACAACAGTGATGATAATTCCCTCTAAGTGCAGTCCTAAGTGCACTCTCCCACTGTGGATTTGGGAGCAGCTCACACACCTTCCCAGACTCGGGATAATCTCCTTGGGATTTTTTTGAGGTCACGTTTCCATACGAGATTCCTCAAAAACACAGGGACCAAGCAGCAGGATGCTCCTGGAAACATCAGCCCCATCCTGACCATTGATCCCTGTGTTTTCTCGCCAGGAGCACACAGTGATCCTGAGAAGTCGGCCAGAGCCGGATTAAATTCTGCAGATGAATTTGGGATTCCCCAGGAGCGGCTCAGGGAACCTTGCAGTGGCTCCTGGAGTTCTCTGCAGAGCATCCCCAGGCTGCTCCCCTGGAGCAGGGCTCTGCTGCTGCCCCTGCCAAGTGCACGTGAGGGCAGGCAGAGCCCGGGGTGCTGTGGGGAGCAGTGTGAGAGGCTCTGGGAGGAGCAGGGAGGTGTTTACACTGTTGACAGTGCAGCTCCAACAGCTGACGTGGTTCAGGGCAGCCAGTGCCGTGCAATATTCTGCTTTTTGCCCCTCTCCTGGGGGTCAGGCAGGAGGGAAGGATCAGATGGGGCTGGCAGGAGCAGGGATGCAGCAGCTGCAGGCAGGGAAGGTGCTGAGCAGGAGCAGCAGCTGTGACTGGGTGCTGTGGTTGGAGTGCAGGTCAGGGTGGGCTCTGGTGGAGACACCAACATTGCTTGGGGGCTGTGGCCCCAGGAGATGTCTGGGCGGTGTCTGGAGCCCCATGTGTGCTGCAGGGATGTCAGCAGTGCCAGAGCATGTCTGGAAATCGTGCAAGGGTTTTGTGCTGGGAGAAGGGAGCTCGAGGTGTTCCCTGGGTGGCTCTGAGGTGGGAATTTGCCTTCCAGCTGGTGCCAGCTGCTGTGTCCCCATCTGGCTGGGTGGGTGTGTGACATTCTGTGCTCATCTCAAACCAGGCTGTCTCTCTTGTTCTGTTTTTAGCATGGCTGACAAGAACAGCACCCTGAAATGCACGTTCTCTGCTCCTGGCCACAGCACCACGCTGCTGCAGGGACTGGCCTCGCTCCGAGCCCAGGCTCAGCTGCTTGATGTCATCCTCACTATAAATAATGAAGTGTTTCAGGTTCATAAAGTTGTCTTGGCTGCCTGCAGTGACTATTTCAGGTGAGAACCCCATAGGGAAGCAGGCACTTCCACCTTTCCCGTGGGTTTGCTGTCTCCCCATCCTCCCCACCCCAGCCTCCCCACCACACCCCAGAAGTCCCACCCTGCAGAAGCCTTGGGAGGTTTGGTTTGCTCCACGGTGTCCTGCAGGCAGGTAGAGGTTCAGGAGCAGTCCCTCTGCACTCAGGTTTGTTCAGCTGCAGCTGCTGGGCCAAGGCAGGAGCCCCAGCTCAGGTTTGGACCCCAGCTGGGCAGGTGTTGGTGCTGCTTTTGCTGTTGAGCTGGTTTGGAAGCGGCAGTGAGGCTCCAAAATGAGGCACCTCATCCTCCTGTTCTCTGTAGCCAGCACTGCTCTGCCTGTGGGGCTCCCTGCCCCTGGGCTGAGAGCACCAAGTGTGGTTCCAGAAGGTCTGGGAGAATTGTCCCAGCTGCTGTGGGCTGAAAACCAAAGCACTGTGAGGAGTTCTGCAGCCAAATTAATGCAGAGAGAGTCCTGAGTGAAAATAGGTGTTTCATCCGTCTTGCCTCTGTCACAGGATCACAGAATTGTGGTTGTGAGGTTGGAAAAGATCTCCAAGGTCATCAAGTTCAACCTTGGCACCAGCCCAGAGCACCGAGTGCCATGTCCAGGAGTTCCTGGGACACCTCCAGGGATGGGGGCTCCAGACTGAGGACACACCATTAATCCTGGAGCTGCTCTGCGTTGTTAATGGCGCTGTTTGTTCCTCCTGCTGGGTGCAGGGCCGCTGCCAGGGTGGTTCCACTGTCAGAGTCTCATTGCTGAGTGGGTTCCTCCTCAGAACCTTCAGTGGGTTCCTCCTCAGAACTTCAGAGGTGCTCAGGAAGGTTGTCCTGGGGAACAATGGCAGAATAATCCAGGTTTTGAAACCACTCTGTGGCTTTTTTTCTGCGGGAAGGGGGAGGGAGAAGAGTGAAATTGAGGCATTTATATAATCAGCATTTTAGAACCATAACACTTTTGAAGGGAATTGCATTCAAGTTGATGATTTGTCTTCAGCATGGCAACAATGAAGGCTCAGTGAAGGCTTTCCTCTCCCTGCTCAGCTGGTGCAGGAGCACACACGTGGCTGGGTGTCCTCTGGGGCGAGGGATCAGGGCTGGGACAGGGGATGTGCTGGGATTTCTGCACAATGCTCTCATCTGCTGCACGGACAAATAATTGGGAGCAGCGTTCCTGGTCACTGGGTTACAGCAGGCTGATCTCACAGGCAGATATTTCCTCATTTAGGTCATTTAGGATTTCTTGGGTTTATGCTGGAAGGCAGCAGGTTTTCTAGCCTGGTTTGGACAGGAAACTTGGAACTCCTGTCTTTTGACAGCGTTCCCAAGATATTCCTTTATTCCCGTGTCGAGGCAGGGTCTGCTCAGCATTCTTTGGGGCTGACTCTCACCTTGGAGTCGGCACAGGCAGCTCTGGTGACACCACGGGTTTACCTTTCCCATGGAAAAGAGCAGGTGGAAAAAAACAGCCCAAAAAGTGCAGTTTTGAGACCTTTTGTGTGACATTTCATGGATTGTTGGGACGTGTGTGCAGTGGCAGGGAGCGGTGACACTCCACGTCACCAGTGTCACTCCATGTCACCTGCTCTGACTTTGCCTACCCACAACTGCTCTGCCTCTGCTCCTTGAGCACCACGGGGTGCAAACCCTCACCCCCAGCCATCCCTGGGCAACAAAACCCTCAGGAATGGGCTGGGAATGGCCCAAATGCCAAAAAGGGCCCAAACCCCACAGGTGCAGCCCCGTCCCCATCCCGGCTGGGAGCTGCAGCCTCCAGGCCTCGGTGTGGAATGTGCTTCCTGTGGAATTGAGGAGCCTCCCAAGGAGGAGATGCAGGGCCTGAGCTCTGCTGGCCTGGGCGAGTGCTGTGCTCGCAGCTGTGCTGTAACTGAGCCTTTTCCCCCGTTTGTGTTTAATTGCCTGTCAGCCCCCTGCTGCCCGGGCTGCAGCTCCCATTTTTCCAGGCCTTGGGAGGGAGCCTTGCAGGGGAGGTTCTGCTGGAAGACCAAAGCTGTTCATGAGATGTGTTGCACCTGCAATTTTTGAGCCATTTCGTAGTTCCCTGTGAGGTAACAGAACAACAGGGCCTAAAGGCTTTGCTGCCAGGGGTCACTGAACTCCCACCACAGGTGTGTTCCCTCCTTGTGCCCCCAAATCCTAAACCGAAACCTAAACCTAAACCTAAAACCCTTCAGGTTACGGCTCCCAATCTCTGCTGGTGCAGATCCCATGGGATCCTTTTTGGTTGGATATCACGGATTCATTGTTGTCCAGAATTGTTCACTCCCTGCTCTGGCAGCTCTGCCTCATTCTGGAGCTTGGTCCTGTGGTCTGCTCTTATTCCCACTGCCAGTGGGATTGAAAAACTTCTCCAGTTGCTGAATATTCCTCCTCAGTGCACTGTTTATGCAAGCCTTATGTAAGTCATTGCACACTCTCATTTCTCCTGGCTCGTAGAGATTTAGCCTTGATTTATTCCCCCCTTCCCCGCCCCGAGAGAGCCAGAGTGTTAAATAAAACCCAATTCCGAGGTGCTGCATCTCTTGCTGAAGCAGGGGGGGATTTTTGTGTTTGTGTTGCTGACCTGCAGGGCCATGTTCACGGGCGGCATGCGAGAAGCCAGCCAGGACGTGATCGAGCTCAAGGGCGTGTCTGCCAAGGGCCTGAAGCACATCATCGACTTCGCCTACAGCGCCGAGGTCACCCTGGACCTCGACTGCATCCAGGACGTGCTGGGAGCCGCCGTCTTCCTGCAGATGGTGCCGGTGGTGGAGCTGTGCGAGGAGTTCCTCAAGTCGGCCATGAGCGTGGAGACATGCCTCAACATCGGCCAGATGGCCACCACCTTCAGCCTGGCCTCCCTCAAGGAATCCGTGGACGCCTTCACCTTCAGGCACTTCCTGCAGATCTCCGAGGAGGAGGATTTCCTGCACCTGCCCCTGGAGCGCCTGGTGTTCTTCCTGCAGAGCAACAAGCTCAAGAGCTGCAGCGAGATCGAGCTGTTCCGCGCCGCCGTGCGCTGGCTGCAGTTCGACCCCGCGCGCCGCGCCAGCGCCAGCCGCGTGCTCTGCCACATCCGCTTCCCGCTCATGAAGTCCTCGGAGCTGGTGGACAGCGTGCAGACCCTGGACATCATGGTGGAGGACGTGCTGTGCCGCCAGTACCTGCTGGAGGCCTTCAACTACCAGATCCTGCCCTTCCGGCAGCACGAGATGCAGTCCCCGCGCACGGCCATCCGCTCGGACGTGCTGTCCCTCGTCACCTTCGGCGGCACGCCCTACACCGACAACGACCGCACCGTCAGCTCCAAGGTGTTCTGCCTGCCCGACGCGGCCGGGCGCCAGTTCCGCGAGCTCACCGCCATGGAGGTGGGCAGCAGCCACTCCTGCGTGGCCGTGCTCGACAACTTCGTGTACCTGGTGGGAGGGCAGCAGCTGCAGTACCGCAGCGGGGAGGGCGCCGTCGACGTCTCCTACCGCTACGACCCCCACCTGAACCAGTGGCTGCGCATCCAGGCCATGCAGGAGAGCAGGATCCAGTTCCAGCTCAACGTCCTGCGCGGCATGGTGTACGCCACGGGCGGCCGCAACCGCTCGGGCAGCCTGGCCTCGGTGGAGAAGTACTGCCCCAAGGACAACGAGTGGACCTACGTGTGCTCCCTGAAGCGCAGGACGTGGGGCCACGCCGGGGCCACCGTGGGGGACAGGCTGTACATCTCGGGGGGCTACGGCATCTCCGTGGAGGACAAGAAGGCGCTGCACTGCTACGACCCCGCCGCCGACCAGTGGGAGTTCAAGACGCCCATGAACGAGCCGCGGGTGCTGCACGCCATGGTCAGTGCCAACAGCAGGATTTACGCCCTGGGGGGCCGCATGGACCACGTGGATCGCTGCTTCGATGTCCTGGCCGTGGAATATTACGTCCCCGAGACGGACCAGTGGACCACGGTGAGCCCCATGCGCGCGGGGCAGTCGGAGGCCGGCTGCTGCCTCCTGGAGAAAAAGATTTACATCGTGGGGGGCTACAACTGGCACCTCAACAACGTGACCAGCATCGTGCAGGTCTACAACACGGAGACGGACGAGTGGGAGAGGGACTTGCACTTCCCAGAGTCGTTTGCTGGCATCGCCTGTGCCCCCGTCATCCTGCCGCAGGTGACGAGCCAGAGGTGACTCGGGGGGCTCTGGGGGAGAGGGAAGGACAGGACAGCTCCAGAAGGTCCCTGCTCCTGCTGGGGAGTCCTGGCGAGCCACTGCCAGCAGCAGCACTTGCCAGCCAGGCAGACTGAACAGATGTTACAGCTGGGAAAAGCTTTTCTCTCCTCTCTCAGCCATTTTTTTGGTGGGGGGAGCGTTTTGCCAACTTTTCGTATTTTTAATGCACTGCAAACATTGGCAGCTCAGGAGTCACTCAGCACTGGGGTCTTGTTTCCAAGAGATCAGGTGAGGGTTTTTTATCAATAGCTCCAAAAATAAAAAATCATCGTGCGTCGCTTTGTTGGTTTTTTAGCAAACAAAAAAACAAAACCAAACCAAAACCTGTGTAACACACTGACCTCCAGAAGCAATAAAAGGACAGTGGGAGCTACAGGAGCTCAGGTGCTTGGATTGGGAAGGCAGATCCCTGTTTTTCAAAGGTGGCTTTTCCTTTTTTTTCCCCTTCCTGAAAAAGGGAATATTTATCCCTGCACACCTCTGGTCTTCACTGCTTGGATCACGCTGCAGTTCCTCGCCCCCTCCAGCTCCTCTAGTGCAGAAATTCTCCCTTAATTGGGGCGTGCAGGGTTTGCAGCACTAAAGCCATGGTGAAAGCTTGATTATATATAAACAGCATGATTATTTGGGTTTAGAAGTGCCAAAAATTTGGCTGTCCTGGCAATAAGAGCTCTGCAGTCAGTGAAGCCAAGAGCTCCTGCAGATTCTGGGTCAGGGTTTTCACCTTTCCCAACTCTTCCTCCAGTAAAGGAGGTGGGTGCTACTCCTTCAGCAGCTGCAAGGTTTTCTTCCCTGCCACGTGAATGAGCTGCTTGGCATCCCCAGATGATGGGAGTCCCAGTGGAATGTGGTTTTGTTGTTGTGGTGGTATTTTCAATTAAGAGGTTGGTTTGTGATGGCTCTGCCATTTTTGTAAAATCTTCACTGCACAGAACACTTCCCGAACTTTCCTCTCCTCCAAGCCATTTTCCTTATTTAATTTGATGAATGAATTGCAAAAATCTCTGCTTTTATCAGGAATTCTGTTTCCAAGGGCTTTGTTTTGTATCTGTGTCAGCTTGATTTGGATGCACACGGTCTCCTTTTGTGGAGAAGCTGTTGCATTCTGCTCTGAAATAAATCCTGGGCTGCAACCTTTAGTGACAACTCGTAGTGTCTGGTGTGCTGATGAGTCCTGCAGGGGTCTGTGTGAAGCATGAGCTCCACAGCTCAGGGATTTTTCTGGAATCCAGGGGATCAGAGCACCTCTGGGTGGGATGCAGGGTGCTCACATTTATCTGAATTGCAGATAAAAGCCGTGCAGAATTTCCCCTGTTCCTCTCCCTGTGCTGCTTTGCCAGCACCGAATGGATGAGAAGGACGTGTTGCAGTGTGGAATGCTGCACTTGGAGGGCTCTCAGGCTCTTCCCTGACTCCTTTCCTCTGCTCCTTTGGCCCGGCCTGGCCGCCAGAAACGCCCGGGATGGGCTTGGCAGAGACAGGAGATGCTGAGAGGATGAGCTGGAGCTCGCTTCAAGCTTCACAGCTCCAAAGGAACGGATTTTCCTTGTTGAATGGTTCCACATGTGTATGAAAATGGTGTTTCTCAGGTTGGTAACAGTGGAGGTGTTCCTCCCTTTCTGTGGGAGGATCTGCTCAATCCCTTTCTGAGGGTGTCGTTCCTTCATCCAGAGTGGCAGAGGGGGTCCAGGTGGGTATTTGGGGTAAATCCTTCCCTGGCAGGGTGGGCAGGCCCTGGCACAGGTGCCCAGAGCAGCTGGGGCTGCCCCTGATCCCTGGCAGTGCCCAGGGCCAGGCTGGACACTGGGGACAGGGGAGGTGTCCCCATGGCAGGGGTGGCTCTGGGTGGGCTCAGGGTCCCTCCCGACCCCAACCACTCTGGAATTCCACAATTCTGCAGCACTTAAATGTTCCTCCCTGGTTCATTTGAGCTTTTCCCCGACTCCTGGGGCAGCAGGGCATGGTTTGGGTGCTCTCTAACCCCTGAGTTTTTCTGGATGTGCAGCTGTGGTTCCCATCCCAGGGATCCATGTGGAGCCCATCCCTGGAATCTCTTCCTGAGGGAACCAAACTTTATTTTTTATTTTTCCCTTCAGGCTTCTCAGGTAGGTGTGTGTGTTGGGGGGAAAGAGGAGAATCCTTGGAAAACATGGAAAAGCCTGTTTGGTCTCACTTTTAAGGACAGCCTTACAAAAATAAACCTAACCCAGGTATTCCTTCCTGTCGGAAATGTTGTTTTGCACACAGGAGGATGCACAAAGCCCTTCTGCAATTCTATTTATTAAACAACTGCCTGCCATGAAGCAAAGCCAGCCTGGCATTGCCGTTCCTGTTCCTTCCACTTTCCAGAGGAGGAGCTGGGAAAGAGTCTGGAGGTCTCTGGATCAGGGCACTGCAGCTCTTTGGTGCTGGAATGTTCTTTTTATAGCAAAGTAAATAATTATTTCTCATCAAAAGAGCTGGAAATCTTCTGGCCGCTCTAAATTTAGCAGGGACTCAAATATTTGTGGACCATAAATATTTTGGATCATAAATTTTGCTTGACCCCTGTGCAGGGGATGGAGTTGTGGCTCTGGGCTGGGCACAGCCTCTCTGGTATTCTGACAGTAATTGGGTTTGGTGCATTCAAGAATTGAGATTTCAGGAGGATTTTCCCGTAAATACAAATGGGATTGTGTGGAAACACTTCCCAGGATGCCCCACATGGAAGGGAGGTGGATTGGGCTCCTCTTTTCCTGAGGAATGAGCAGAGCCAGATAAATGTTTGATTGCACTCAGAGCCGTTTATGGGCCTCGGGGCAGCCATAAAAACCCTGGGGGTGAATTGGGTGAATTTGGAAATGCCCCATAGCAGATGGGGAGCAGGAGAGGCCGGAGCATCGTCAGCACAGAGCCCCCGTGTCCCTCCAGAGGCTCCTGTCAGGCCTGGGATAATCATTCCTGTCTCCTCTCGTGTTTTATGGGCCTGAAATTGTGCTTGAAGGCGTGCAGGCAGCGCTGGGAGCCTTGGCAGGGTGCAGAGAGGAGGGATGGGGGTGTCTGCATCCCATTATTGGTGTCACTGACCCCCCGGCTGCCCCCAGGCCCTCTGTCACTCCCCCCAGCCCCGGTAATTGGCTCCGACGTGGCTGCGGCCCTGGGAGGTTTTAGCAGCAGTGGAAAATGTCGATGTCTTTGGTTCAGACAGAAGCAAGGCACTCCCAGCAGCTCCCAGTCAGCCTGGTGCTGGTGTGGAGTGCTGCTGTGGGAGCCACATCAAACCCAGGCAGAAATTCCCCCTCCCAGCCCTGCGATAAGGGCTGGAGCTGCTGAAACTCCACAAACGTTCGGGACATTTATCACAGCAGGATCACTGGAGCCAGACTACTGTCAGGACAAATAAAACATGTTCCCCAGTGCAGCTCTAATTATGATTTTTAGCCAGTTGTGTAATGTGCAGAACTTTATTTACAATAAATCTTCCCGTTGCTCGCACAAATGAATGGGATTTCACCGCTGGTGGCTGGAGGAGCAGGAGAAGGGGATGTGGCTGCAGGAGTTCACGGGCTGCGGGTGGTGGCACGGCAGGAGAGGGAGCTCAGCTGCCTGCTCTGGCCCTCCAAGCTCCCCTGCCTTCCCCCTGTGGGGTTGATAATTGGTGTGGTGGTGCTGGGGTCCCCAGGACGGGGTGAGAGATGAGACTTTGACTCCAGGTTCTCAGAAGGCTGATTTATTTTATTGTTATATACATATAGTATATTATATTATGATATGTATGATATATTATATAATATAATTATATATAATGGCATATAATATTATAGAAGATATGATAAATAATATTAGATCGGAAGAGCGT
>JAWWMS010000121.1:1368319-1392303 GCA_035048045.1 Chlorospingus semifuscus
AGGGGCTGCGCCGGGCCGGGCTGCGGCGGGGGCAGCCCCGTGTCCCTGCCAGGGGGCTGAGGGGGGTCCCGGTTCCTCACACCGGGACAGGCCCCAGGGTGGAGGGAGAGGGATCCCGGATGCTCTGCTGGTGTCTGGGGGGAGATGCCAATTGCATCAGCCCGGGACGGGCCCGGCTCTGAGGGGATCCCGGTTCTCCGGCCTTGAGGGGGGGATCCCGGTTCTCCGGCCCTGAGGGGGATCCCGGTTCCTCCGGCCCTGATGGGGATCCCGGTTCCTCCGGCCCTGAGGGGGGGATCCCGGTTCCTCCGGCCCTGAGGGGATCCCGGTTCCTCCGGCCCTGAGGGGGATCCCGGTTCTCCGGCCCCGCCGGGAGGGATGCCCGGCTCCCGGCACAGGCCGGGGACTGTGCCTCGCTGGCAGCTCCGAGCAGGTGTCGCGGTTCCTCGGCCGGAGTGTGCGGTGGGCTCCTGGCTCTGAGCCGGGGCAGCCGCGGGCCGGGGTCCCTCAGAGCCCCCCGAGCATCCCCCGCTGTCCGGCTGTGCAGCGGGAGCTGCCGGGCTCGCCGGGGCCGGTGTTGTTCCCGTTACGCTCCGGTTGTCGTAGGTGCAAATTGCTGCACTTCCAAAGCCTCCCTTGGCTGGTGATGTCTCTGCAAAGCCCATCAGCAGAAATTCCCGGCATAACCAATGCGCTTTCCGGGCACGAGATGCCTTTCCTGGTCCAGATTCAGGGATGTCGGGGCTGTTCTGTTCTTGTCTCACCTGCTCGTGTCAGTGTTTTGTTTTTAACTGTTTCAAGAAAATTTATGAGCCTGTTTGCGGTGGAAGCTTTGCAAGAACAACAGAACGCACGGTTGGATTTGCAGGAAAAGGTTCCCTTTTATTCCTCTGTCAGGAGAGGGTAAATATTTGTTTTGAATTGGTGGTGCTGCTGGTTGGATGGAAAGGAAAGGCACCTGCCTGGGGAGGTGTGGGGCTGGAGCTCACGCTCACCTGGATGTTGGATGTTCCTGCTGGAGTTAGCTGGCACCTGAGTGAGGATAATTTGGAGGTGTTTGTAGTCCCTGGAATCATCCTGTGTGGCTCAGGATCCCGGGGTTCTGCCTTCAGTGCTCAGTCCTTGCTGCCACTCCAGAGCTGGGTGCTCCTCAGGGGCTCCTTGCAATCTGCAATTACAGGTTGTCCTTCAATTAACTCACACGCTGAGCTCTCACCTTCTGCAGGAGGAGTCAGAATCCAGATTCATTCCTCCTGAATCCCGTTTACTTTTCTCCCAAACCCAAGCGCTCCTAGCCCAGGTTTTGCTCTTGGAAACCCACCACACTTTCAAGAACCGGGTTTTGAGGAAAGAACCCAAGATGAATAACTTTTCTGAGCATTCTGGGTACTGAAGTGATGGAAACACTGACCAGAGAGCTGAGTAAAATGTCTCCTTTGTAGACTTTTTCTTGCAAATTCCATGATTTCATCGGGGTTTAAAATGCAGCATAAAAGCAGAAAGGGGTTAAGCACAACTTTGCTGTTTGCTCTCATTTTCATTTGGCAGGCAGCACGTTGCTGTCAGTTTGAAAACGCCTTACTCAGTTGGTGGAAGCAGCCCAACATTTCTGTTGCCTTTTCATTATTAGTAATTGTCTTTTTGCAATGTTTACCATCTTGTCTGCTTTATTGTTGGTTACTGCTCAGAGCAGAGGCAGAAATTCTGAACTTCCTTTCTGCCACCATCATCTCCCACCTATTTACGGTATTGCATCGTGTGGGGTTTTTAACTTCTGATCCCCCCTGCAAAGACAAAGGCCAGGAATCTCCTGGGGAGGCCGCAGTGTGTTTAGCAGCGGCTTTCCCTGGGCTGTGGAGCAGCAGGGCTGTGTGCAGCTGCCTGGCACGGAGCGTTTCTGGCGGTGCAGCCCTGCTGGAGGCGCAGACCTTGCGCGCAGCGGAGGTGGGTGGTCGATGCGAGCTCTGGAGCTGCTTAATTGTCTGTGAGTGGGACCTTGGTGTTCAGAATGCAGAGCTTGCTGCCAGTCCCTTGGTAACAAAGTGGGTGAGGACAGCGGAGGGGGAGTTGGCATTTTTTTCTCTGTGACATTGACTCCTGTGTTTTGTTTGTGGCTCTCCTCCTTCTCTTTTTTTAATTTTTTTGGAATTTCAGGACTGCACTGATTTCTGGGCTTGTTTACCAGGGCTTCTCTCAATTTCTCAGCCCAGGGATGCTTTGATGCAGCTACTTACTCATCCAAGGTTGTTGCTGCCCTTTCAAATCGTAATTAACCAAAAAATTAACGTGCAGATACTGCTGAGCCCTCCAATACGTGACTATTGAAATGGTAAAAAATGTAAGATTTTTAAAGCCAATTTGTGACCTGCATTTTAAGGGTTGTTCTTGTTGGAGATTTTCTCAAGTTTCCAGGGTTGCTTTTTTTAATTTTAATATTCACTTAAAGTCACATAATTTTGAGGGCTTTCAACCAGAGCTGTGTTTGAGCTCCCTCTGATGGGCCTTGCAGTCTTACCTTGGATAAAAGACCCCCCCAAACTCCAAAAAGCTGCCAGTGGGTGCTGTCATCCTGCCCCACCTGCCCTGGAACAAACCCAGGGAATTAAACCCAGCTTAATGGTGATGTTTGGAGACTCTGTGCAAGTCTTCATCAGCCTTTGCTTGTGTATTTTTAGGTGTTATCCAAAGTTCTGCATGGCTTTTGCTGAGTTCCTGAAAACCATGTGTAGTGAAAAGTTTGTGTTTATACTTTAAACATGGCTAATTTTAATACAAAATCCTGTTGTAGTTTAATTTTGTCAAGTGGAATATGTTGTAATAGCATAGGTTTGATTTTTATTTGAAGTAAAAATGAAGTAAAACCCGCAGTTTGTGATGGAGTGTGTGTAAAACCCACACACACCCCCCTGCCACAAAATTTGTACTCAAAACTGAGGCACTCAGTGGTTTTCTGGTTCCTGTAGAAGAGATCAAAATGTCTCTTTGTACATCCCCAGCTCAGCGCTGGATGCAGATAATATGCAAAACAGTATTTAAAAGCTTAGTTAAATCAGGAATGCTAATCTGCTTTGAAAAATGAGAAGCACTGATGATGATGATGATGATACAGAGCTGCAGTGGTCCCTGATGTCTTCAGCAGGTTTTTATGAAATAATGTGATACAAAAGAAATTCCTGATGACGTAAGAGTGGTTTTGAATGTCTGAGAGATATTAAAGAAATGCATCAAAACCAGGACTGAGCCCTCCTAGCACCGAGATTGATGCTTGCAGCTGGCAGCTCAGCTTAAAAGTGAGTTTCTCTCAAACACAAATGGGAATTCTCCAAGCTCTAGGGGTGTTTTTCCTTCATTAACTTTCCCACGGTTTGCACCCTGAGTTTGCACATTTCCAGACCAAGAAATGAGTGCTTTGGGCTTCACCTGTGCTCACCCACTGCTGAATTCCCTTCTCTGATGAGCCCCAGGATCACTGAGGTTGGAAAACCCAACCTCATTGGGACATCCCAGCTTGTCCCCAGCAGTGCCACCTGCAGCCCCCTGGGCAGCCCTTGCAGTGCCTGGCACCCTTTCCTTGCAGGAGTTCCTGCTGCTGGGAGGCTCCAGGCCGTTCCCTTGTCCTGGGCACCCTTTCCTTGCAGGAGTTCCTGCTGCTGGGAGGCTCCAGGCCGTTCCCTTGTCCTGGGGCAGGACCCCAAGCAGAGCAGGGACTTTGGAGCCCCCAGAGGTGCCCCAGGTGCCACCACCTCGGGCTGTGGCATCATCACAGGCAGCCTGAGCCAGCAGGGCCCCCCATTCTTTGAAGGAATGTTTGTAAATCAGAGGGTGAGAGCAGAGGGACCTGCCAGGGCACAAAGAATCTCTGTTCTTGTGCAACCCTTGGCTTCCCTCAGCCTGCCTGAGCTGTCCAAGGTAAACACAGAGAGCTCTGCTGTGCCATCCTGGGAAACTGCACTGAGCAGGGCAGGCTTGCTTCTGGCAAACCCAGGAGCTTTTGGTAGATTTTTATTTATTATTTTTTTTAAGGAGACAATGACTTTTTTACTGATTGTCCCATCACTCCCACACAGCGCAGCTGCTGCTGGACAGAGTCATTCTGTGTGCAGTGGGCAAATCCCTGGGTGTTAAAGATGCAGCAAGGCTGGGAAGGCTCTGGGAACACGTGAGGCTGGATTGTACAACTGCTGCATTTTGGGTGTTCGGTTGTAATTCTCAGGGTGAACATGTGGGACTCGGCTCCGGCTGCTGCGCTTGGGTTTTATTTAGCATCAGCACTGGGTGGTAATTTGCATTTATAGAAGGTGCTCGTTTAGGAAGGGAATTTGTTCTCAAGGTGAGGTACAGTCAGTTCTTCCAGTTCCTTGGGGTTGATTTGGGGTTTTCCCCTCCAGACAAGCTGCAGAGGGGAGCTGAGCCTGTGGTTACCCTGAAAAGGGGAGGTGTGGATACTGAATCTCTGGGTTCCGCAGTCAGAAATTGAAATTTGTGGTGCAGCCTTGGAGTTGCAGCTGTGACTGTGGAAGTGCCAGAGGTGCCAAAGCCTGGGGGCAGGAGGGGCTGGTGCTGAGTGAATCTGAGCTCTGTGCTGGCCAGGGCTGAAGGGAGATCTCTGTGTGAGTGAAACGCCACCCCCAAAACAGCCCCAGGAACTGTGCTCAGAGTCATGCTCAGGAGTATTTGGTGTTGGAAAGTGATTTTAGTAGCAGTGTGAACTGAGGATGAGCTATCTGCAGGATCTGTGAGGTGGGACAGAAAGGAGCTGTTCTCCCAGCACAGAGGAGAAGGAGGGGAAACCCCAGAGTGTGCTTTCGGCTGGGTGAGGACGTGGGCCCGGGAACCATTTTTACTGTTCTTGGGTTTCTCCATCAGATTGGTTCTTATCAAATCTTATCAAGTAAACTGCAATTTTATATTTCTAACTATCTCAGAAACAACGCTTATTGAAATCCCCCTGCTCTTCTCACTGACACTTAGCTCTCCACTTTATAATCAATTTATCAATGCCATTGATTTTGGTTGAGCAGCACTTCCTGCACTTCAGGAATATCAAAGCCCTGACTGTGCTGAGGCAGCAGCACCGGGCACATTTCAGTGAGAGTTTTCCCTCCTGTGTTCATCCAGCGTGGCCACGTGTGGCTGCAACAGGGATGGAACAGATTAAACCCAACCCATGGGTTTGGGGCTTTTGGGGGAGTTATAACCCAGATTGCTGCACTGTGTAAGAAATCCCTCCCTGTGAGGGTGAGGAGGCCCTGGCAGGGGTGGCTCAGATGAATTTTGGATTTCCCATCCCTGGAAATGTCCAGACCAGGGGCTTGCAACAGCCTGGGGTAGTGGAAGGTGTCCCTGCCCCTGGCACAGGGTGGAATTTCATGGTTTAAGGTGGTTCCAACCCAAACCAGTCTGGGATTCTGTGACATTACCAAGTGTTATTAAGCACTGTAGTGGTAATCAAACAATAATTTGGCAAAAACCAGACATCCTCTCAAAAATGATCAGTAGGGATTTAACCAAAATGTATTCAAGGCTAAATATTTCTGTGTGTTCTCCATTATCCATCTGTGATTGCAAGGGAACATTTTCTTGAGCAGTGGAGGGGCAGTTTGGGCCATGGCCCCGACACATCGATCGCTCGCTAATGCTCTGTTCCACTCTGGCATCGATATTTCTGTGCCTAATGCAGCATCTGAAACTCAAGTAGGCTTCAAGGCACTTTCCAGCAAATACAGGGCTGTATCTTGGAAAGGAAAGAGTAAAGGAAATAGGGTTTTCTGGGTTAGAACAATTCCTGGTTGTGCTGGCTGGAATTCCGCCCTGGTGTTTTTGGAGCTGAGGGGTTGGAGTGAGGTAGTGAACAGCAGCAAATTCCAAATCAGGTGGATTTTGGGAATAGGGTTCATTTTGTGACAGTGACCAGCTGTGACCTCGCTGCTGCTTCACTTTTTTCTCTTTTGGTCTCAACTCCTCCCATTCTGTGAAACAAATGTGGTCCCAAAGGCTCTGGTGCCATCCCTGGGGTGGTGGGAATTGTCCCTGGGTCCTCAATGTCCCTTCCAAGCCAAACCATTCTGGAATTCTGAGCTCGAGGGGGCAGCTGGGTGTGAGTCTGTATTAGCAGCATCTCTGGAGTTAATATTTCAAATGTTGCTCTGATTTGTGTGAGATGATTTGCATTTTGTGGTGTTGGAAGTGGAATCCAGGAATGAGGATCCGTGAGGATCTCCAGCAGTGTTTGTGAGCGCTGAGCAGCCCCTCTTGATCATTTCATGTTTTATGTTTTAGCCTGATCTCCCTGGGACTTCATAATTTATAAAGTTGTAACCAAGTGTTGATAACAGCCTTGTTTTGCACATTATTTCTCAGGAGTTGAAAATTCTTCCCCTCGTACCAGAACAGTCCTTTGCAATCAAACAACAACACCACACACCCACAAAAAGCAGCTCTTAAATAATGAACTGGGGGAGGCTGAAGTGCTGCAGCTTGAGGCTGCAGCCAGAATTCCCCAGCCCTGGCTGAAGGTCTCTGCCTCACAGGCAGATTTTCTGCAAGTGTCTTTCCCCTCCTTGCCTGGTCTCTCACTTTTCCTGATGATGGGGAAATCTCCTCTGTGCTGTCCCTGCTGAGCTGCTCACTGCTGCTTTCACTCTGGTTACTTATCACTCCAGAGCAGTAAGATGTGTTAACTGCACACTGCAGCTCTGGCAGATGAATTTTCAGTTAATGTTGGTACCCAGCTATTACTATTTATGTGAATATTATTTTCCTTGGACGGCTGAGGTCTCGGAGGGGAGGGAATTGGAGCTGATATCCCAAATACATGAATTTGCAGGCAGATGGTGATAGCTCCCACCTCAGACAGAGGAGCAGTTGTTGGTGACGGGATGGGGCCTCTTCAGACCTGCTGGGAAGCTGTGCAGGAGATTTCTGCAGCTCTGGAGCCTCAGAGTGGGATTTCAACATCTGTAAGCTGGATTAAAGGAATGAAAAACCTCCGTGGGAGAGGGGAGGGCAGGGATTGTTTCACACCCTCACTTCTCACTTCTTGGTTCCTTGCAGTCTCAGTGTAGATTGTATTGCTGGCAGCGAGAGGGATAGAGAAGATCTGATTTAATATTTATTTAGTATCTTCAATATTGCAAAGTTTCCAGCAGCCAGCTCAGATTCAGATGTCTGATTGACCTTCTCCTTGTAATTAGATTTGCCTCTGGTTCAGGGAGATGCTGGTGCTGAATGAGCCTTTTGCATTCGAAGGATTTGGACTCTGATGGTGTTTGGGATATTTTTGATACCTGAAGGGTTGGCTGATGCCACATTTTCAAGCCACAAACAATTTTCTGTGTCTTTTGGCCGTCGGAGGGCAGGGTGAGGTGGCCCTGAACCCCAAAGAGTGCAAACATGCCCTGCCTGGCTCCTAATTTACGAAACTTGTAGGGTTACATAACTGAATTTTCATTCTTTAGCTAAAAATAAAAAATGGAACATAAAAGCTATTTTCATCTTACTTAATGAGGGCATCTCTGCTTTTATTTCAGCTTTTCTGAGGCATTTCAATAGAGGAATGGGGATGGTTGAGGAGGTTTTTAGTGGAGCTGGACGATTGTTTCTCCATCAGATCCCTGCTCAGAAGGAATATTTGCTTTAAGCAAAGAAGGTCCCTTTTAACTCAGCCTTTTGTGTGAGAAATTCATTTTTAGGTTGGTGTGTAGTAATCAGTGCTGTGTAGCACCTCAGCTGTGTGGGGTAGGGCCGTGTCTCTGCTTTTTGGGGTTCCTTTCTGGGTTTGCTTTGTCTCCTGCTCTCCACGAGTCACCAAGTGCCCAAAGTTTGATGATAACAAAGACAAAGTGATCCTTGCCTCCCAATTCTCTGCACCATTCACTGTCAGCTAATAACACTCAAAAAATAAACAGAATTTCGAGAGTGTCGAGCTCCATGTAAATACAACCAAAAGGAATTCTTTCCTTTCTGGATATCCAGCGCTAAACAAGCTGCCCTGCTTTCTGCTGGATTCTCAGCACTATCCACGGCTGCCTCTGGTGCAGGGAAGGGCAGGTGCCCCTCCGGAGCTGCCGGGGTTTGTGGTTGTGCTTTGCAGAGCTCTCCCGTGGCTCTGGTGCCTGCTGGAGCTGTGCTTGGCTCCCTGCCCGCCCATAGAGCCCCACTCACAAGAACCGTCACTATTTTAAGGCTCCACTTTGCTGTATCCTGTTTTTGCTGCTCAGTTGTGACTGTGAAGTTTTAAACAGTAAACCTTTGTTCACCAGAAATAGCCAAGTGTTTTTAAACACCGAGTCACAGCCTGTGCGTTGAGTTTCATTCTCTATTATCATGGTTTTGTTTGTTTCTTTAAATCCTGCAAGGTGTGCTCCTAATGAGTCTTTGCCCTCGGCCACCCAGTGATTTATATTCATTCATTTTGGGGAGAAAAGGGCAGTTTTTCTCTGTTTTTACTGTCCAGAAATTAGAAAAGAAATAAAAAATAAAAAATAATCACAGCATTAAGTGCTGTTACCTCCTCTCTTCCCTCCTCTTTCTTTGGGTTCACAAGGAATAACATATTTTTCTTGTGGAAAAAAATTGTCTTTTTCTTGTAAAACAAAAAATTCTTTAAAAAACCGGATTTGAGTGCACTGTGGGTTTTGGGGGCTGTAAATAGTGTTGGACTGTGAGATCTTTGCACTCTGACAGGAATTGCAGGAGGCAGCTGGGGCAGAGCTGAGAGCCTGGCTCATTTTCCAGCCCCTTTCCTCACGGTTTTACTGCTCAGCAAGCTGGGGAGCTGCTGCAGCTCCTGAAGGAGAACCTGATGGGGCCTTGCAATTTGGAGATGACTCATGAGAGGACAAAACAATCCAGTTAAGTGATTTGAGGTCTTAAATAATCTCTTCAACAGGAAGGTGAAGAAAACATGAACTCATGAGTAATAATTGGCTCTCTTGGAGTGCTAAAAGTGCAGAGCTGGGGCTTGGCCAGGGCTCAGCTGATTCCTGCTCTGCTGATCAATAACAGCTCAGCTCTCATCAATGGAATTTATTGGGCTGGACTCTAATGCTCTTAGCAGGGGATTATTGGGATTGCAGTTCTGACTTGGGATTCTTGGGGTGTCCTGTGCATGGCCAGGAGCTGGGCTTCATCCTGATGGGTCCCTTTTAATTCAGCATTTCTATGATAAATTCATTTTAGCTTGATCCTCATGAGTCCCTTCTAACTCAGCATTTTCTGTGAGAAATTTATTTCAGCTTAATCCTGATGGGTCCCTTCTAACTCGGCCTTTTCTGTGATAAATTCATTTTTGCTTGATCCTGATGGGATCCCTTCTAACTCAGTGTAGACTGTAATAAATTTCTTTTTGGTTGACCCTAATGGGTCCTTTTCAACTCAGACTTTCCTGTGAGAAATTAATTTTAGGCTGCAAAAAAAAAAAAAAAAAAAAAAAAATGAGTGGTTTTAGCCCCAAATCCAGAGGGTGGAAATGCCTTCCTCAGGTTATCCCAGACTGGAGAGAAGAATTCACTCCATCACCTCCCTCTCCTCTGTCAGAGCACAGAATTTGCAGTTCTGCCTTCATTTGGAGAGGTTTCTCAGCAGCTGCAGGGGCCTCCTGCAGGTGTTGCAGCCTTTGAGCCCTCAGGATTTTCCTGGGAAGCCACTGGAAGTGCAGGATTGAAGCAATGCTATCAGGTAACCTTCAAAATAATCCCATTTACAAAGTCCCAGGTCAGCTGCCTGGCTGTGCCCTTCCCTGTGCCTGGCGGGTTCTATTACTCTGACAGTGAGAACCCCTTTTTCTGAATCCCAGTTTGTTTTTATTACTCTGACAGTGAGAACCCCTTTTTCTGAATCCCAGTTTGTTTTTATTACTCTCCCAGTGGAAACCCCTTTTTCTGAATCCCAGGTTGTTTTTCCATGGAGCTCCTGTTTCATTCCAGGAGATGCAGGAGGAGGATTTTGCTTCCCCTTTGCTCTTGCTGAGCTGGTGGGAGCTGGAACAGTTCCAGGCAGCAGCACAACCCTTTGCTCCTGCTCCTTGGAGGTGTCACCTCCCGTTTTGGTGTTAATTTTTGAAGTTTTGGAGAAGATTTGCGTGTTTTAATGCATTGGGGGTGAAAGTTAAAATCCCTGAAAATCAAGGCTGGCCTGAGGAAGGAGTTGCTTGGGAAGTGTCTCAGTGGCAGAAACAAAACTGCTGCTCTTTTGTGGCTGCTAAATTCCAAGATATTACAACAGCTTCCTTCCCTTCAAAAAAAAGAACCCAAAAAAGCAACAAAAATGCTTTTTTTTTGGCCTTTTCCTGCATTTTTGTTCTTCCTGGCTGCGTTGGCTTGGCCTGAGCCGTGTTTGTGTCCTGCCACGGCGATGGGATCATGGAACAAATCCTTCGAGGTGGCTGCAGTGACAGTTGTGCTGTGGAGGAGTAAACAATGATGTAGCAGTTCCACGGGCTGGGGTCACATCCAGTTCAGCCCATGTGTCTGCAGCTTTTCGGGGTAATTTTCACTTGTTTCTAGTAGACATTTGGCTTCCTGTTTTGGCTTTGCTTTTGTCCCATCCCCTGCAGAATCCATCTCTCCAGGACACCAGGATCCTCGGGAGCCCAGCAAGGATTGGCACAGGCAACGAGGGAAACTTTTGCTGGGCTTGTCCTCACTCCTCTGTCCAAGCCAGCCTTCAAACCTTCACTTTCATGACACCAAAACCTCCCAGAACATTCAAACCACCCCCCCAACTGTTGCAAAACATTTTGTTCCAAGCTGCTGCTGGAATCCCTGAGGTCCCCATGGAGGCAGCAGAGCAGCTGCTCTCACTGTGGATTATCCCTTTCCTCTCAACTCCAACCTTCATTTCCTCTCCCCTCCTTCCTGGGAGGAACAGCTGCGCCTCTGGAGCCTCTGCAGCTCTTGGAGCAGGGCTGGAAATGCAGGAAATGGGTGACTGTGGAAATCTGCCTCTTCCTGAGTGTGAGCCCAGGCAGAGCGAGGCACGGGCTGCTCTGCTCCTCATCCTGGCAGACGGGGCTGGGAGAGCCAGGGAGCTGCCTCTGCGCCCTGTTCCCTTCTCCTCATGGCCATGAAATGTTGGTTATTCCCAAAAACCCCAGTTTGGGTCCCAAATCCAGAGGGTGGAAATGCCTCCGTCAGGTGATCCCAGAACTCTCTCCATCCCCTCCCTCTCTGTCAGAGCACAGATTTGCAGTTCTGCCTGAATTCTGAGAGGTTTTTCAGCAGCTGCAGGGGCTCCTTTGTGCACTGGTTGGGATTTCTGAGCCCCTTTGTATCTCCCAGCTGACAGCAGCCTGCTCACCTCGCTGGAGTTGCAGATATTTTTTATCTCCTGGGTCTCAAGCCCTTTCCTAGAGGATCAGGGTGTGTTATCAGAGAATTGGAGCTGTGGTTTGCTGTTATCACACCTTTTCCTTTCTCTGAGGTGCTCTATAGACAATTTCAAACATGTGCCTTTGCACCATGAGATTTATTTCCCTCATTTATCAGGGCATTGCAGATAAACTCCATTATTTACATACTGCAGGTGCCTGCTGAGGTGAAAATATCGCTGTTGTTAGATTTCATTATATTAATTTTTAATTACATGGGAAATTAAAATAAAAAGCTAAACTTGCAAATCCATCTTCTCAGCCACCTATTGAGTATTTGATAACAGCACGGGTGAATTTGTATCAGTAACATGTAAATAATGGAAATGTTTGTAATTGTTTGCAATAAATTATCCAAAACATGATAAAATTATAAAAACAATCAGTATTCACCCAAGCTCTAAAGGCATTATAGAGATTAAAAAGTCCAAAACTCTTCCCAACCTTCATTCCTCTCCCCTGGGAGCAGCAGGATATTTTAATTCATTTATCCTCACTCCCCAGAGGGGATCCAGAGGTGCTGGTGCTGACTGGGAGCCTCTGGAATATTTGGAATATCTTCACTTATCCCCATTTTCCCTGGATTGCTCCAGGCTTGGAGCTCCACTCAAACCCTGAGTTTCTGATGGGAGAGTGAAACGTGCAGGGAAGCACTGAGGAGTCCCAGAGGAGCCTTTCCAGAATTCCCTGCTGGATTATTCCCATTTTCCAGGAGGATCCCTGAGATGGGAACACTTTGGGACCTGAAACCAAATCCTCTGCCCCTGAAACTTGTTCTGTGCTCAGAACTTTGTGTCTGCTCATTATTGATTTTAATTTTCAGCTTGGGGATGTGGAGAGGCACCAGCAGCTGCTGGAATGAACAGAATGAACAGAAATTCCCTTTTCCTTGCTTTACCAGGATTTTCTCTTTTCCATTTGTGATTATTTCCTCATTTCATTAAAGAAATCCCAGGCAGTTTTCAGGGAGGGTGGGTTTGTAAATGAACAGTTATTTGAATGTATTAATTTTAGTAATTATTTGAGTAGCAAGTGTTGAGTTTTTAAAATTCAGATTTTAGTGTGGATTTTGGGGTGTTAACAGAAAAATACTCCCTTGAGAAGCCAAAGTCTGGGTGTTTGGAGAGGTTTTGGCACCTTAAAGAACTTTAAAAATAATTAAGGGTTAATGAAAGAGGTGATTTGTAGCTGGTGGCAGCACCACACTCAGCTTGGCATGAGGGGATTTCCCAATAATGCAAAACTCCCACCAAACCCTGCCTGCAGAACTGAAGGCCCAATTAAGCTTCAATAATACTTTTCTAATTTTAATTTGCGCTGATTTTGCTGCTCGTTAGGCTGGAGGTGCTAAAGAGGAAGGGTTTTTTTAAAGGGTAAAGCATGAAATTGTAAGAAAGCTCGGTGTGGAAACTGCAAGGCAGTGCACAAGCTGTTATCACCAAATCTCTGCTTCCTGCAGTCATCAGATATCTGGGGCGTTATCAAACGGACACCCCACCCTTTCATTATGTGCTGGCAGTCCAATTGCAGCTGCTGAAAAAGGCAGTTTGAGAAAAGCCTTTACTGTGCATTTGGGTTGATTTCCAGTGCCAAAACTGCCAAACTGCCCAGTAAGTTCTGCCCTCAGATTTGTAATTTACTCAGAGTTTCAATAACTTCAGATATTGAGTTCTTAATAAATGCTTCGTTTAATTCCCACCTGCGTATTAGAAAATCTGTAGGAAACTGGATTTGTATTTAGGGTTTTGTTTCTCTCTTTATTTATTATTTTTTTAATTGTAGAACTTGAATCTCTCCCTACAGACACAGCTGGGTGTCCAGCAAATGGTAACCCCAAAGGAAAAATTGATGTATTTCATATAAATGTTCAGGGAAATTGTGATTTTTTTTTGTGATTACATTGGATTTTAAAGAAAAAAAATGAGGATTTAAAGTTAAATGGAGTAAGAGAAAGGCTGGTGGAAGGAAAATTGCAGATTCCATTTGGATCTGGTGTTTGGGGAACACTTCTTCAGAACAAGAAAACCGAGTAGAAATGAAGTGGTTTAACAAGCAAAAGCTGTTTCCTTAGCTAAAGCTTCCTTGGGAAGGAGCTGGGATATTTAGCAATATTTCAGCTGTCAGGGAGCTGCTCTTGGCCACAGCACAGAGAAATGGAGAAGCTGCAGAGTGGAGTCACCGAGTTCTCGTGGTTCATGAAATTAATAAATCTGGTGAGCCCTCAGTACTTCCTTATCATCCTCCCCTGTCTGAATTCATCCAGAATCCAAATTGCACTAATTGAATCCAACCCCAGGAGATAACCCTGGGGCTGCCCTGAGACTTGTTAACATTTCCAGAGTAATTGGAATTTTTCTGTTACGAAAAGGCTTTTCCTTTTTGTTATTTTCTTTTAAAATCAAACCTCTCTCAAAACCTCATCCCCAGTTGTGCCATGTACCTGCTCCACCTCGCAGGGTGGATGGAGAGGAAAATGAAATAATTTCATTTTAGCCACAGCATCTGTTTTCCTGAAGGGCGGGGAGGCCCTGGCACAGGCAGCCCAGAGAAACTGTGGATTTCCCATCCCTGGAAGTGTCCAGGGCCAGCCTGGAGCAGCCTGGGATAGAGGAAGGAGTGGGGTGGAATTAAATCATATTAAAGGTCCCTTCCTAAACTTTTCTTCTGGGTTTTGCTGCTGCTTCCCACTGTGCACTGAGGTATCTCAGAGAAATTAGCAGCCTTTTGTTTGGAGAGAAGGGAAAGGAGCTGACTTCACTCCTGATTTCCTGCTGCGGTGACAGCAGACTGCTCAGATCCAAACCAACTTTAGTTCCAGCTGAAGAGCCGGAGCTGGGAGCGCTCAGGACACAAATCCTGCTCTGCTTCCTCTTGATCTTCCCAGATTGCAAGTGGCAGCTGTTGATGGGCTCAATAAGCGCAGAGTCTGGGGGCCGCTCTCGGTTCTGCTCTCGTGCGAGGCAGGAGCTGGGCTGAGCGGGGCTGAGCAGCTCTCCCCCGTGCTGATGGATGAGAGCAGCAGTCCCTGCTCTCGTTTCTGGCACACATCTCCAGCCCTGGTTATCCTTGTTTAAATTCACGCTGCAGCCGAGGCTCCCCAGCTCTGGGGTCGCCTCATTTCCATGAAGTGCAGCAGAAAGACAAATGCTCCTGACCTCCCTGTGCTGTGCTGCTTTGAGGTGGGAATATCCTGAGAAAAAACCCAAAATCCTAAAAAAACACAGAGCCACCCCCTCCTCCCTGGGTGCCTTTTGGAGGTTCTTGAAAGGAAACCAACACCTGTTGAAATAGTTACTTCAATGTTTGGCCCAAATCCCAAACAAGGGGGTTTTTTTTCTTTAACAACAAAAACATATGCAGGGGCCAGGGAAAAAGCACAGCTAGTTCTGATATTGTGCTTTTTGTGCTCTGAGTTGGAGGGGCTGTGACTCATTAAGTGATACTAACACAGGCTTTCTCTCATTTCATGTCTTGCTTCAGGAATTGCGTGGCAAAATATTGCACAAGAAAGGCAAAGGGGCCTTTCCTGCTCCTTACACAGGACCTTTCCGAGCCATTTGATAGGGAAAACTGGGAATATTTTATAAATCTTCAACCTGAGGGGATTATCTGCCTTTTTTTTTAAGGAAAAAACCCTCAAGCACTTTGTGGGTGGTGCTGAGGGTTTGGGAGCCCCCTGGCAAAGGCTGGCCATGACCCTGGGGCTGTTTTCCCACCTCAGTGATCCTGGGGTTCTGTGCTCCATGGGGAGGTTTCATCTCCAGAGTCAGCTCCTAAATCAGGGATTAGTTTGGTCCCTCAGCTCAGGCACAGGGATTTTAACTGTCTGTGCAGTTGGAAATTGCTGGTTTCTGGGGGAGATTCTGTGAATAAAAAGTCTTTGAGTTTTCTAGGAACTGTTTGAATGTCAGGAAGATGCGTCCTCAGGGTGAGCTTGTACTCAGGGACTATTTTAATATGAAATTCCTCCCTGGGAGGGTGGGAGACTCTGGGATGGAATTCCCAGCCCAGCTGTGGTGCCCCTGGATCCCTGGCAGTGCCCAGGGCCAGGCTGGAGCAGCCTGGGATGGTGGGAGGTGTCCCTGCCATGGTAGGGCTGGGATGAGGTGATCCCTGTGGTCCCTCCAACCCAAACCATTCTGGAGTTCTGTGATCCTGCATGGACACTGCCCAGAGTGTTGGCATGGAGCAAATGGGCTGGGCCTTATCTCTGCATCCTGTCTGGGTGCTGGCACTGTGGTGGGGGCACCTGGGGCATCCCTGAACACCCTGAGCATCCCTGAGCACCCCTGAACATCCCTGAGCTCCCCTGAACACCCCTGAGCTCCTCTGAGCACTCCTGAACATCCCTGAGCTCCTCTGAGCACTCCTGAACATCCCTGAGCTCCTCTGAGCACTCCTGAACATCCCTGAGCATTCCTCAGCATCCCTGAGAACCCCTGAGCTCTTCTGAACACCTTGAGGCATCCCTGAGCTCCCCATAGCTCCTCTGAGCACCCCTGAACATCCCTGAGCTCCCCTTAACGTCCTTGAGCATCCCTTAGCATCCTGGAGCACCCCTGAGCATCCCTGAGCTCCCCTGAGCACCCTGAGCACTCCTGAGCATCCCTAAGCATCCCTTAGAACCCCTGAGCTCCCCTGAACATCCCTGAGCATCCCTGAGAATCCCTGGACGTCCTTGAGCACCTCTGAACACCTTCAGCACCCCTGAACACCCTGAGCACCCTCAGCATCCCGGTTGAACACCCAGCAATGTCTCCAGCCCTGGGCAAACCCCTGGAACATTTTACTGCAGGGTGGTACCTGCAATCCAGTGAAGCTCTGCAGGCCCTCCATGTGTGCCCGTGCCACAGGGAATTCCTGGTGGTGCTTTGGATGTTCCTTGGCTGGAGGGGTTTGCTGTGAAATCCTCTCTGTGCTTTGTTTGAGAACCTGGCTCTGCCTTTCCCTGGAAATCCCTCCCTGCCCTTTCTCCAGGGCTTTTCCTGCTGCAAGAAACTTGTGGGGAAGGTCGACCCTCCTTTGTAAGAGTTGGATTGATGCCTTTTAATGATTTCCATTCTCAGTGATCACAGTGTCAAGTTGTGCTGGTTATAACACTTGAAATTGTATTTTCCTCCTTCTTTTCTTTCAGCTACAGCTGCAGAAAACCCAATATTTGCAACTGGGGCAGAGTCGTGGCCAGTACTATGGGGGGTCGTTGCCAAATGTGAATCAGATTGGGAACAGTGCCATGGATCTCCCCTTCCAGGTGAGTTCTGAGGCTTTTTCCTTGGGTTTGGTGAGGAATTCTGGGCTTGGATGCTGCTGTGTCCCCCAGGCAGCTGCTGCTCCAGAAGTCACACCCTGCTTTGAAAACTTCTGCTGGGGTTGGGATGTGGGGGTATTTTTTATGTTGACTATGGTAGATTTTAGTTCTCTGAGAGATGCAATTCCTGATGGAGTCTGGGAAGATGCTGTAAATTCAAAGCAAAATGGGAGGAAATAAAGATGATGTTGGGGTGGAGGAATTGATGTGCATGTTCTGTGGGAGGAATCCTGGGAGAGGAGGAGAGCAGTGGGACACAAAGTGGTATCAGAATTATCACTTCTTTTTGGAAAGGAAATGTAAGAACGTTCTGGCTGGGTTTTGTGACTCCAGGAATGATGCACCTTAAACAAAATCAGAGTTTCAGGTGAATATTTTGCTGTTTGAAGCATGTTTGGACAGAGGATGTTGTCCAAGGACAGGATTAGCTGGTGGATCTTTTGTGGACTCCTGATGTCCACGTTTAGTTGATTTAGAGAGCTCAAAATAATGAACATTTCTGCATTGGTTTTCCTTTTTTGAGCAGTCAGAGTTACAGTTGAGCTCACGAGGATGTGGTGGGAAGGAAATTTTGCAGTTTGTGGTTTTCTGATGAAGGCTGCTTAATAAAGATGGAGAAACTCTTGCTGACCTCCTCTAACTGCTGCTTGAAATAGGTGCAGACAGCTGAATTTGGGCAGGTTGAAAGCTTGAATCTCATGCAGGAGGAGAGGCAAAAGTCTGTTTTAATCTTTAATTCTTTGGGGAATACAGGGCAGAGGTTTGTAGTGGATTGGAGTCCCCAGCGTTACTCCACAGTGTCTGCTCTGTTCAAGCTTTTCTCTGCAGCTTTTTGTTAAGGGGGTTAAGAATTCCTGTTAAACAATAATATTTCAGTATTTCTGTGCTTGATGGCCATCACTGGTGGTTTTTACCTGGACTGTTTTAATCCTGACTGCTGAAAAGGGAATATTCAAACATTTATGAATGACTGGAGGAGGAGACAGAAACAAACTATCCTTACACCCTGGGGTTTTCTATATTTTCACACACACACACACTGAAAAAACCCCAAATTGATGTTGTTCCAGATAACAAATGGTGACAAACAACAAAACGAGCCCATGTGTTTGTAGCAGGGGGGAAAAGCTTTCCAGGTTTTTCCAATGTGAAGCTGAGAGCTCGACTGCGAACGTCTCTGGGATGGTGTGAAGGCAGAGCCTGGGTGGTTGTGCCTGCTGGGAGCGTTGGTGTCTGAGCATCTTCTGCTTCTTTGATTTGCAGCACAACGGAGCTCTGGCTGAAGCCTTTGGAGCAGTTCCTGTCTCTTTGGTAAACAAGTTTTTAGGTTTGTGCAAATACGTATTTAGGACTGGTCCCGTTAGCCCAGGTGGATACGTATTTGTGCACAGCTCTGCCCTGCACAGGAGTTATTGCTTCACCCCAGGGCTGCAGGGCTGCCACACAAACCAGGTTGTGCCATGCATCCCAGTCTGGAACGTGCAAATAATTCCTGTGCAGGCTCCCTGCACTTGCTGTCCTGTGGCTCTTTCTGGTTTTTGGGGGTTTCTTTGGTGCAGCCAGGGGATTACTCAGTCTTGGCCTGTGGTTGCAGCAATCTCTGAGCATGTGCACTCAGCCTGCATGTTTAAATCATGGGGAAGGGCAGAATGAATTCCCAAATCCTGCTTGGCACCAGGAGGCACCAAAGCATCATCCAGCAGTAGGTACCACTCCTCCTTCCCCCTCATCGCCCTCACTGGGTTCATTTCCTGACAAATCCTAAAAGGACACTTGGAGAGCACGGAGCTTTTTCCTTCCTGTCTGCATTGAGCTGCTTTTCCCATGGTTTGGGGGGTTTGGGGTCTGCTCTCAAACCCTTGAATGTTCTTCAGGGGAGTGAAACCCTTGTAGTTCTTCATTCTCCCAAATACAATCAATGCTCAGATCTATTCATTTTTTTTAATCAGTTTTTCTCCCTAGAGTTAAATATCTCATGCCATGTGGAGATGGGGAGTTTTAATCCAGGAACACTGTCCTGGTGTTTGGCCCTAAATAAATTTCATAGGAGAGTTGCAGAGAGAAGCCAGACTGTTGGAGGTGATATCCATTTCCTCAGGTGTTTTCTGTTCCCCTGAATTCAGGATTCTTTTGGGATCCTGGTTCCTGGAAAGCCAGGGAACAGCATTGCCCCCAAATCCCTCTTTCTGTGAGCTGTAGCCCTGATCAGGGACACATTCTGTGTTTGTTTGTGCCACTACTGCACTCAGATGAGATTTTTATTGTGTTTTTGATAAGGAAATTGTGCCAGTAAAAGGTAAAACCCTAAGAAATAGCTGGTTTTACATGGAACTTTTTGTCTTTCTAATTTTATGCCTTGGCCTCCCTTTAAATTCCAGGTGAGCCCTGTGCTCAGGGCTGGCTGCTCCTTTTTTAGCAGCACTGTGCTGACACCACTGACATAGGAAATTGCTTTTCCTGTTGACCTTCCAAGCACGTATTTGCAAGTTTTGCTGCCTTTTGGGCTGTTAGAACAGCAAAAAGGAGGAGTTTGAGACCTTTTGTCACTTTGGAATGATGAATATTCCCACTTGTGTGTGGGGATTGTTGCTCAGTGCTCGCAGCAGAGATTAAAGCACCGTGTTTGAATTTAAACCCCTTAAAATTGAGATTCTATTTGAGATTTCTCAGCCAAGTGAGGAAGTGAAGCACAAACCCCACGATCTGAAGTGCTGAGAGTCCTGTAAAAAGTCACTGTGCTCCTTTCTAGTCCCCTGTTGCCTTAAATATTCTGCTGCATATAAAATGTTGGCCCTGAAATGAGAAAATAAACACCACAACCCCTCTGCAGCTCTGTTAACACAGCCTGTGTGTGCAGAGGGGGTGAGGAGCCCAATATTTGCTGAAGAGAAAAGGGTTTAAAATAGTAGAAAGACTCTTTAAAAAGTTCATACAAACAAAGCCTTTCAAAATAAATGCAAAGCTTTATAGAAATAATCTTTTCAACAGCCAAAGCTGACACTTGGAAAAAAAAGAAAAGCAGAAAAGCCAAAGAAAAAGGGATGAATGTGGGAGCCAGATGGTTTCATGGCTTGGCAGACAGGACAGTGCATTTGCCACGTGCAGCACCTGAATGGAGGAGGAAATTTTGGATTTCCAAACAGATGGTGTTGAGGGACTCAGCAAAGCTGTTCACCTTGGCAGGGAGTGCAGGGCTGGGGAGGATTTTTCTCCCTGGAGAGCCATAAATTGCTGCTGGAGTACGAGCAGAGATTGACCCCTCGGTGCTTCCTCTGTCCCCCCGGTACACACTGGGAAGGGCTGTGGAAAATGTGAGAGTTTTCCAGTTCAGCCTGGGAATTCATCTTCCCTGTCCTTCCCCTGCCATCCTCCTGCTCTGAAATCATCTGCTCAGGATGTCAGTGAGATAAGAGTCCAGGTGGGATCATCCCACCTCGGGTCACTGAAGGAGCTGAAAATCACTTCCGACAGAGGAGGAAGGAAACTGCTTTTCTTTTTCTTTTCATTCTCTCAGTGTCCCCTTCAAATAAATCTGCTGCAGGGAGGGGTGAGAGGCAGCCCTGGGAGCAGGCAGCGTGTCCTGGGGAATGCTGAGCTCAGCGTGCAGCTCCTCCTGCATCTCCTGGCCCGGGTCAGGCTCTGGCATGTTCCTCCTGTGCACCCTGCATGCTGCACCAAGGGCATGTGGCCAGCGCCTGGCAGCTCTGCCACGCTCAGCCCGGGGCTTCAGGGGTGCCAGGCTGTGAGGGCAGTGCTGGGCCAGGCCAGGGCGCTCCAGCATGGCCCTTCTGGAGGAGGCAGCTTTCCCAAAAAGCTGTGGAGGAAAAACAACCACACAACGTGCACATGGTGTTTGGAGTGTGACTGCTCCGAGCGAGCCAGCCTGGCACAGCAGGAGGAGGAGGAGGAGGAGGAGGAGGAGGGGGGGGAGGCTCTGGGCAGGCTGGGCTGTTTCCCTGGGGGTAATGGCTGTGTCTCTCCCAGACCCCGTTCCAGTCGTCGGCGCTGGACACGAGCAGGACCACGCGGCACCACGGGCTGGTGGACAGAGTGTACCGGGACCGGAACCGCCTGGGCTCGCCCCACCGCCGCCCGCTCTCCGTGGACAAGCACGGCCGCCAGATATCCTTGGGGACAGGGCTGTGCCCGGCCATGCCTCGTGCTGCATCTCTGGGGGTGTCACACCACCCCGGCATCCCTTCTGCTCCTTCCCCTGGGGGTGCCACACCCCAACATCCCTTCTGCTCCTTCCCCTGGGGGTGTCACACCACCCCGGCATCCCTTCTGCTCCTTCCCCTGGGGGTGCCACACCCCAGCATCCCTTCTGCTCCATCCCCTGTGGGTGCCACACCACCCATCCCTTCTAGTTCCCCACAGAGGATCTGTGAGTTTGGTGGTTCTGACAGGATAATTGGGATGATTCTTGGGCTGAGGTTTCCTGCTGGAGTGGAAGTGTTGCTGCCTTAACCCTGGCCCACGTGGACAGCTGTCCCTATGGCACCGTGTACCTGTCCCCGCCCTCGGACACCAGCTGGAGGAGGTGGGTGTCCCCATCCTGGGCTGTGGGTGTGCTCTGACCCTGCAGCACTTGGGGTTGTGCCTTTAGACATTCAGAAACTCACTTTGGCATTTACTAGTGCTTGTTTTAGATGAGCTCTAAAATGAAGGTGTCTGCAAGTGATACTTGAATTTAGTGGTACCTTTTTAAAGGTAAATCCTTAGTTTAATCTTTAAAAATCTTTAAAAATCCAGATGTTCCCAGGCACAGCCCAAGACTTGGATATTTCTCTGGGTGCAGAAACTGGGCTGGGAATGTTCCAGTGGGAAGGAACACAGAGTTACACTTTGAGGGTGGCCACACTCAAAGTTCATCCTGAGATGTGTTGGCCATGAAAATTCCCATCTCCACAACATCCTGAACCATTCTTTTCCTCCTCCCAATAGGAATGTTTGTTTTAACCACCACAATAACCAAAGTATGGCTAAACAGCTTAAAAATGGCATTATTTGATCATGTTTAATCTGAACAAAGCAGATAAAACTCTGTTCCAACAAGGGCAACCAATTTATCCAGTGTTCCCCTCAATCCCATTATTGAAACAATTCCTCTTCAAACTTGAACTAATTTGTTCTGCAAATTGATTGTTTCACCAGGAAATTCTGCCTGGTTTCTGCCATATAGAGATTTTTGGGTTTTAATGCACAATATTGAGGTTTTACCAAGTTGCTGCTTTTATCTGAGAGGAAAATTCTTTTATTTAGTGAAGCTGACAATACAAATATTGTGGGTTTTGCTTTCTCTCAGGACAAATTCTGATTCTGCCTTGCACCAGAGCACCATGACTCCAGCACAGCAGGAATCCTTTTCAGGAGGGTCACAGGACATGCAGCAGAAAAGAGGTGAGCAGAAAAAAAAGAGATAAAAATATTTATACCAATGGAATCCCCACAGATTGGGCTCCATGTGTTTGTAAAATTCAGGAGTGCTGACACTTCCCGTGACAGCAGTTGGATCACATTCACCTTTCTGGCTGCTGAAATCCAGGAAAAATGACACAAAACGAAGGGAGAAGTTTTTCCTGAGCCCCAAATGATAAAACTGAGGAGGATCCTCTGGGCTGGGTGGGGTTGGAGGAGCTCCTGGGGCAGAGTGGAATTCCCAGAATGTCAGTAGGGAAGGAGCAGAGGCTGCACCCTGAGTTTATTCTGGCTGGGGGATCCCCAGGAGCATCCCCAGGAGGAGGGAGATTCCAGAGGATCCCGGAGCAATTTCAGGCTGGGAAAGGAGGCAGATTCCAGAGGATCCCAGAGCAATTCCAGGCTGGTGAGAGGCAGATTCCAGAGGATCCCGGAGCAATTCCAGGCTGGGAAAGGAGGCAGATTCCAGAGGATCCCAGAGCAATTCCAGGCTGGGAAAGGAGGCAGATTCCAGAGGATCCCAGAGCAATTCCAGGCTGGAGCAGCTCCGGCACCCTCAGCTCTGGTGCCCTCTGCTGGGCCCTGCTCCTGCTCCAGCTCAGGAAAATCGGGAATTGCTGATCCTAAAGGGCTTTAACAGCCTTCAAATCCCTGATCCCAAAGAAAACTCCGAAATTTAACCCTTCAGCAAACACCTACAAACACCTACACCTACTAAAACTTCCTGGGAAGTTCCAGCAATCAAATGAGTTCTCAGCAATTTTTTATTGTTTCATCTTCCTTGAGAATTTAAACTTCATAAGATTTTCCCAAAGGTTAAACTGAGAAGCTGAATATTATTGATTATTAATGATTCCTTTTCATCTCTTTTTTTAGTTTTATTGCTGACTGTCCCTGGAATGGAAGAACCCACCTCTGATGCAGACAAAACCCTCTCTAAGCAAGGCTGGGACACTAAAAAGGTGGGGATTGCACCTTTCAAAGAGTAGAAATTTTATTTTCTGAACATATTTAGATAAACGAAAGCTTTAGTCACTGTCAGTATTAATAAACTACTTGAGATTGGAGATTAAATGCTGTATTTAAAAACAAATAATAGACATTAGAGCAGAAAGAGCATTTTTTGTGGCTGTGAATGCACAGGCTGGGTTATATGAGGAGAAAGTCTTGAAATTTAAGATTTCTTGGACCAATAAAGCAAAAAAATTATGAATATCTTCTAAGAGCTCCCAGATCTTACACAGAAATGATTAAATTGAACTTATAAATCGAAATATTTCTGAGGCAATACCCTCCAGCAGCATCTTTGCCTTCAAATGTCTCTCCCTTCTCTTTCAGACTGGGTCATCGAGACCTAAATCCTGTGAAGTTCCAGGAATCAAGTAAGTTCTCAGCAATTTTTTATTTTAAAGGCACTGAGATCTTTAAGAAGAACTGTGCATTGAATATCCTATTGCTTTGGAATGTTCTGGGAAGATTCTAGGTACAAAACAAGACCCTCTGAGGGTCAGAAATACTAATAATATCTTTATGGAATTTCTTGTTAAAGATACTTAAAAAGCTCAAAAACTCTTCTTAACTGTTAAATACATTTAAAAACCTCAAAAAATCTTCTTTATGAATTTTTCTTGTGAAATAAATTTTAAAAAGCTTTAAAAAAATCTTCTTAATGAAATTTTCTTGCTAAATACATTTTAAAATCTCTAAAAAATTTTAATAAAATTTTCTTGTTAAATACATTTAAAGAGGTGAGAGATATCTTCCTAATTAAATTTTCTTGTTACATACATTTTAGAAGGTTCAAAAAATCATAATAAAATTTTCTTGTTAAATACATGTCAAAAAGCTCAAAAAAATCTTAATGAAATTTTCTTGCTAAATACATTTTAA
>JAWWMS010000121.1:1398760-1409496 GCA_035048045.1 Chlorospingus semifuscus
CTAAATATTAAATATTTACACTAAATATCCCAAACTGATTGAGATCAGGACCTTTTTCATGTGAGAACACACCCAGTGAGAGAAAACACTGGAGAAAATGCTCTTAAAATGAGCAGCTTGTGGCTGGCAGGGATTGGGTTCCCAGCACACTCCCTTGCATGCCAGCTGCTTTCCCTTGCTCTGCCTGTATCTCCTCACACATCCACATGGCCTGGATGGAAATCACAGCTTGGGGGAGTGTGTGATCCTCTGAAGGGGAGGTTTTTACCTGCCAGCAGCAAGAAATTAAACCCAGGCAAAACCTGAGCGTGCCCCAGTGTAAGAAAGTGCGTTTTCAGTGCCTGATGCTGCTGAAAGAGCCCCAGCTGGCTGCTCTGGACAATCCCACCTGGAGAAAAGAAGTGCAGGGAATTCTTCCAGAGCATCACAAGAGTCTGAAAATCCATTTTCTGTTTCATCACTGAACGGTGAAGGCTGTAAGGAGGATCCTTTCTAAATAAGTGCTGCCCCTTCATGGTTGCCAGGCAGAAGCGCCAGGTCTCCTTCATTAGCCAGGTGATGGTAAGCTCAGCCCTGGATCCGAGTGGCAGGAATTGTCTGCATTTCCTTAACCCTGCCTCAGGTGCTTCTTAACCTCTCTCTCTGCCTGCTTCTGTGGTTCTGTGTGCCTCCAGAAACCAGCACTGTGCCCTAGAGCAGAGCATGCTGCTGCACACTCAGTTCTCAGTGAACAGCACGTCCACATTTGGGGTTTAGGTTGATTTATTTTCCCCTTTGATTTCTCAACCACTCTGGCTTGGTTTTGTCCCCACTGGTCAGTGCCAAGGACCAGAGCACACACTGGGCTGTGATTTTTCCTGCTGGTTTTATCCTGTAAAAACTTCCTCAGGTTTTGCTCTGTTTGACAGGGACACCATGACTCTTGAGCGAAGGCAGAGGATTTATTAATTCTGCTCTCTGTAGTTTTGGCCTCTTAAATACTCACAGAATTCCTTAGTTTTGCTAAATTAAAACTGAGGTGGATTCAGTGCCTCCAGGAATGCCCCAAAGCTGGTGGTGGTCACAGACATGAAACGTGGAGAGGAGAAAACCAGTTTGGAGGGGAAATGGGGTTGGGTGTGGAGATGGGGCAGCTGCAGGCAGCAGAATCCCTCAGTCTGCCCAGAGTGAAGGCAGAGCATCCACTGTGGAGCACCTGGCACTGCTGAGTGCCTCCACGTGCTCCTCTTCCTCCCTCATGCCAAAGGACATTCCCTGACCCACAGACCCTCTGTGGGCTTTGATTTGCGTCCCACAGGTTCCCCTCCACGCTCCCAGCTCTGCCCAGCCCCTGCTCCCCTGTCCCAGCCGTGTGTGTGTGTCCCACCAGTGCTCCCAGTGCCCCAGGGACGGGAGAGCTCTGCCTGCCCCAGCTCTGTGTTTGCATGGCTTCCACCCCGGTGCCTGGGCTCTGCTCCCCTGCTCTCACCTCATCCTGTTCCAGTTAGACACAAACACTCCTGCTCTAGTGCCTCTGACCTGGAGAACCTGGTAGGTATGTGGAGATGGACGTCCCAGCCAGGGATTGTGCTTGGTGCTTCCTCACAGTCACTCCATGGACCCCAGAAGATGCTCTGGTGACTCTCCAGTGCCTCTGGAGATGGTGTTTGCACAGTGTCCTTCCTGCAGTTGTTGTAAATTATCCTGAGGCTCTGAAGCGTTGAAGGAGTGACATTTCCAGTGGGGATTTTGGGTTTTCTCTGGGAATTTCTGTGCTTGCAGCTGTAGGAACCAGCACACATCACAGGAGAGGCAAACCCAGGCTGGGCTGAGTGGGAGGCTCTGACCTGGACTTGCACAAGCACATCCTGCTCTCCTCCTGATTTCTTCTCATGTTCCCCAGAGTTTTTTGGCATGGAAACAGTGCTTGGTGAAGCACAAAGATTTTAGGGATTGTCCTCATTTTGGGAATTGTCCTCTCATTCCCATTCTGTGGAATGAAACCACAGGAGTGAAAGGCACAAAATACCTCGATCCCCTTTGGAGCTCTCAAATGTCCTTTGGGTTTTAGTGTTGGTTTTGCTTCCTGTCAAGTCTGTACCATCCCAAAATTTAGATTTTCCTTGGAAATGGTTATAAACCATAGGTTGGACTGGATTTAGGTTGGTTAAAAAAACCCAAATTTACTTTAAATTGCTTTAAGTGGTGCTTTGCTTTTCTCATGTCAGCATCTTAGCAGTGGCTCTTGTGGTGTTTGATCCCTCCTGGTGTTTGATCCCTTTGTCCTGGGATCCAGCAGCTCTGGAGTGTTGATAAATTGGAGATAAATTGGAAAAGTTTCCACCCTGGGATGTGACAGCCCTGGGGTCTGCCTGGAAGTGGGGAGGTTTTTAAGGAATATCTTTGTGCTTCTTTCCCCTCATGGAAGGGGCAATTCAGGTGATTTTTGAATTATTTTTTCATACAAGGTGGTTTTTTTGAGGCTCTAAATCCTGTTCTGATTCTTCCTAAACTTTTCCTGAATTTCCCATGCTTAAGTTTTTAAGGAGGAAATTTGTGGCCTTCTGCTTTTGCCGTGTGGATAAACCAGCAACTGAATTTTGTTTTCCAAGACTGAGACAACCACTCCATGGAAATTGTCTTTTAGAGATGTTCTCTTTGTCAGTTAATGGTTTTTATTTTCAGCTGGAATATCAGAATTTAGAATTTTAAATCAGGAGTGACGTTGCTGATTTTTATCTGGCATTTTTGATCAGGATTAAAACATGAATCTGAGATTATTGGTCACCTTTAGAATAATTGATAAATGATGGAGAATAAGTGAGGGACTGGACATTCCTGCTCCGTGAAGGTCCTGAGGAATCTTCGTGGTCCTGAGGGATTCCCTCCTGCTCCATGTGGGATCCTGTGGGATCCTGTGGGATCCGTGAGGGCCCCGGGTGATTCCTGCCTGCTCCGTGCTGATTTCTCTGGAATTCCCGGATTTCTCTGAATTCCTAGTTTCCTCCGGAATTCACAGTTTCCTCCAGAATTCACAGATTTCTCTGAATTCCCATTTTTCCTGGCATCCCCAGATTTCTCTGAAGTCCCAGATTTCTCGGAATCCCCAGGTTTCTCAGCATTCCTGTTTTTCTCAGAATCCCCAGATTTCTCAGAATCCCCAGTTTTCTCAGAATCCCCAGATTTCTCAGCATTCCCAGATTTTCAGCATTCCCAGATTTTCAGCATTCCCGTATTTCCTGGCATTCCCAGATTTTCAGCATTCCCAGATTTCCCGGCATTCCCAGATTTCTCAGCATTCCCAGATTTTCAGCATTCCTGTATTTCCCGGCATTCCCAGATTTCTCAGCATTCCCAGATTCTCAGCATTCCCGTTTTTCTCAGCATTCCCGTATTTCCCGGCATCCCCAGATTTCTCAGCATCCCCAGATTTTCAGCATTCCCAGATTTTCAGCATTCCCGCATTTCCCGGCATTCCCAGATTTCTCAGCATCCCCAGGTTTCTCAGCATTCCCAGATTCTCAGCATTCCCGTTTTTCTCAGCATTCCCGTATTTCCCGGCATTCCCAGATTTCTCAGAATCCCCAGATTTCCTGGCATTCCCAGATTTTCAGCATTCCCAGATTTCTCAGAATCCCCAGATTTCTCAGCATTCCCAGATTTTCAGCATTCCCAGATTTCTCAGAATCCCCAGGTTTCTCAGCATTCCCAGATTCTCAGCATTCCCGTTTTTCCCGGCATTCCCGTATTTCCCGGCATTCCCGCTTTTCCCGGCGCCGCCGGGGGCTGTGGGGGTTTTGCACCATGAAGCTCTGTTTTGTTTTCAGCATTCTTCCATGCTGGGCAGTGTTTTTGGGGACTCCTATTATGAGCAGCAGATGACAGCTAGGCAGGCTAATGCCCTCTCCCACCAGGTGAGCAAATTCATCTCGGGCCTCCTCGGCCCCTCCCGCCTCAAATTAACCCCAATTAACGCCTGGTTAATTTACGTCAGTCCCCGTTTTGTCCATGTAGAGTTCTCCTGCTTTTTGTTCGTTTCTTGTTTTGTTTGGTTTCCCTTCCTCCCCTCTCTTTGTCCTCCCCATCCCACCCCACGCAGGTGTTCTGCCAAAAAATGGGAGATCAATAAAAAATACATAATAATGAGGCTTTTAGAATGGGAGATCAATTAAAAAATATACATAATAATGAGGCTTTTAAAGTGGGACATCAACTAAAAAAATATATAATAATGCAGCTTTTAAAATGGGAGATCCATTAAAAAATATGTAATAATGAAGCTTTTAAAATGGGAGATCAATTAAAAACTATATAATAATGAGACTTTTTAAATGGGATATCAGTTTTAAAAATATATATTAATGAGGCTTTGAAAATGAGAGGTCAATTAAAAAATAGATATTGAAGCTTTTAAAATGAGAGATCAAGTAAAAAAATATATAATAATGGGAGATCAATTAAAATATAATAATCAAGCTTTTAAAATGAGAGCTCAATTAAAAATATATATAATAATCAAGATTTTTAAATGAGAAATCAGTTAAAAATATATAATAATCAAGCTTTTAAAATGAGAGATAAAATATATATATAATAATAATCAAGCTTTTAAAATGGGATATCAATTTAAAAAATAAATAATAATGGAGCTTTTAGAATGGGAGATCAATTAAATATATATAATAATAAAGCTTTTAATGATTCAAATAATGCCAGGCAGCTTTGAAAAGGGAAAATAGTGAAACAAAAATGTTAAAGCAGTGAAAATCAGCTTGGAAAAAGGAATTCTGCTGGGCAGAGACCTCAGGGCAAATTCATCCCTTTATTTCCCTTTCCACCCTCCAGCAGAGCATGGATGGATTAAATTATTGAATTTAATTCTGGGATTAAAATAATAGAAGTTATGGAATACTTAAACCTCCAGGAGGTTTAAGTGTCCTGGAGGGAATTCTGCTGGGCAGAGACCTCAGGGAGAGTTCATCCCTTTATTTCCCTTTCAATCTTCCACCAGTGGATGGATTAAATTAATTAAATTATTAAATACTTAAACTGAGATGAGTCTTGGAGTGGATTCTGCTGGGCAGAGGCCTCAGGGTGAATTCCCTTTATTTCCCCTCCCACCCTCCCTTTTCTCTGTCCCCCTCCCCAGTCTGGCTCGTGCCCCCCTCCTGAATTGGGCAGGGTCTGTCCCGTGCAGCTCAGGGCCCAGGGCCCCGTTTGGAGCAAGGGAGGATGAATTTGTTTGCCTGTCTGTGTTGTCCTGGAGCCGTGTCCTTGTCCCCCTGTCCCCGCCGGGCTGGCAGTTAACCCTTGGTGTCCCCCTGCAGCTGGAGCAGTTCAACATGATCGAGAACGCCATCAGCTCCAACAGCCTGTACAGCCCCTGCTCCACCCTCAACTACTCGCAGGCTGCCATGATGGGACTGACGGGCAGCCACGGCAGCCTGCAGGACTCGCAGCAGCTCAACTACTCCAGCCACAGCAACATCCCCAACATCATCCTGACAGGTAAAAATCCACCCTGGGAGCAGCCTGCCGTGGGCTCTGTGGGGTTTTGTCCTGATGGAATGGTGGAGCTGACTCTGTGGGAAATGGGAGCCTCCTCCAGCCAGCTCTCATCAGCTCTTAGAGGTTATTTCACACCCAGATAGCTCAGATACCTCACAAAACCACAGCAACATCCCCAACATCATCCTGACAGGTAAAAATCCATCCCTGGGTACTGCCTGCCATGGGCTCTGTGGGGTTTTATCCTGGTGGAACGATGGATAAGCAATGAACGATGGAGCTGACTCTGTGGGAAATGGGAGCCTCCTCCAGTCAGCTCTCATCAGCTCTTAGAGGTTATTTCACACCCAAATAGCTCAGATACCTTACAAAGCCACAGCAACATGCCCAACACCATCCTGACAGGTAAATCCCACCTGGGAGCTGCCCTGCCGTGGGCTCTGTGGGGTTTTATCCTCCTGTTGTAGGAAGGAGTGATGGAGCTGACTCTGTGTGAAATGGGAGCCTCCTCCAGCCCTCAGAGGTTTATTTCAGCTCTTAGAGGTTATTTCACACCCAGATAGCTCAGCTACCTTACAAGGCATAAAATCCAGCCACAGCAACAACCCCAGCATCATCCTGACAGGTAAAAATTCCCCTGGGAGCTGCCCTGCCGTGAGCTCTGTGGTGTTTTATCCTCCTGTTGTAGGGAGGAGTGATGGATCTGACTGTGTGAAATGGAGCCTTCTCCAGCCAGCTCTCATCAGCTCTTAGAGGTTTATTTCACACCCAAATAGCTCAGATACCTTACAAGGCATAAAATTAACAAAACAGCTTCTGTGGCAGTATTAGAAACAAAAAGATTTTAATAAAAGGCAAAATAACAAACTCTGTACAGGGTCTCTGCAAATACCATATTGAGCAGCTCCTCAGGGCATGGCCCAACCCTGCCACAGCTCCAGGAGGTCTGGACAGTGCTCAGGGACGGGCTGGGGTTTGGGGTGTCTGTGCAGGGCCTGGAGCTGGATCCATGGTCCTTGGGGGTCCCTCCAGCTCAGGATGGTTCATCATTCCATGGTCCCAGCCTGGGGGTTTCTCCTGGGGGTTGTTGCTGTTGAGGGCTTTGTTTCACCTGGGCTGTGGTGCCAGTCCAGTGTGGCTGCTGACAGAAACAGGTAACTTCATCCTAGGGGAGTTGTGAGAACGCTCAGAGAAAGAATTAACAGTTTTTACCTCAATCTCTCCCCCTGGTGTTTGTGAACACATGGAATGTTTGTACGTGGTGTTTATGGAAAGATGTTTACAAGAAGGTGTTGTTCCTACTTAGCCAAAGGTGTGAGGGGTGTTGTTCAAGGACCAGTCAGGTTCTGAGTGAACAATCCCATCTATAAATATGCAGAGTTCCTAATAAATCTCACTTCATGTCTTCTGAGCATTGGAGCCAGTGTCTCCTTCCTTCAGCCATTGCTAACCCGAGTCCAGGTGTGTGTCCCAGTGCTCACCTGCACGCAGGTAGAGCACCTAGAGCACCAGTTTTGCTGTGGATTTGTCCTCCTGAATTCCCTGGGTCCTGTGCTAGAGTGAGGAAAAGCTGTGGGAGCCAAGCTCTGCCTGCTCAGCCCCAGCTGGCCAGCAGAGGGTTGGAGTGTCACATATGGTGGCCAATCTGGTCACAGTGGGATTTTGGAAACGATCCCTGCCCAGGGATTGCTGATGGGAACGGTGGAAATTGAGGTTATTCTTCCTAAAGCTGAGGGAGAGAAAAGGCTCCAGTCACAGCAAACACGAATTTTGGGTTGTGTTTGGTGGCTTGGAGGTGCTGTGAGGAATCTGCAGTCTGAAGGAGGGTGGGTGTTCCTCAGCTGAGAGCTCCATAACCATTTCCAGGGTTTTGGGAGCTGTTTCCTGACTTCCACACTGGTGTTTGATCCTTGTGTGTTTTGTCCCTGCAGTGACAGGAGAATCCCCCCCCAGCTTATCAAAAGAACTGACCAGCTCCTTGGCAGGAGTGGGGGACGTCAGCTTCGACACGGATTCCCAGTTCCCTCTGGATGAACTCAAAATTGACCCTTTGACCCTGGATGGACTTCACATGCTCAACGACCCCGACATGGTCCTCACCGACCCCGCCACAGAGGACACGTTCCGCATGGACCGGCTGTGACCCGCGGAGCCACCACGTGGGGGCTTCATCCACCCTGGGGGCTTCATCCAACCCTGGAGCCACCATCCCGGGGGCTGCATCCATCCTGGGGGCTCCCTCCTGGGGGCTGCATCCCATCCTGGGGGCTTCATCCCACCCCAGAGCCACCGTCCTGGGGGCTGCATCCCACCCTGGAAGCTCCATCCCAGCCCAGGGTCCATCCTGGAGGCTCCATCCCACCCCAGGGGCTGCATCCAATCCCGAGGGTCCATCCACCCCAGGGGCTCCATCCCACCCCAGGGTCCCCCCCAGCCCAGGGTCCATCCTGGAGGGAGCAGCTCTCCGTGTCCCTGTCCCATGGGTCCCCAGCTTGTTGTTCTGAGCTTGCCGCGCTGCCCAGCCCGTCCCAGCCGTGTCCCCCGAGCCGCTCGTTGCCGTCCAGCAGTCAGGATTGTCTGGTTTGTCCCGGTGGGTTATCCCGGTTTGTCCCGGTGGTTCATCCCAGAATGTCCCGGTGGTTTGTCCCGGTGGTTTATCCTGGTTTGTCCCGATGGGTTATCCCGGTTTGTCCCGGTGGTTCATCCCGGTTTGTCCCGGTGGTTCATCCCAGAATGTCCCGGTGGTTTATCCTGGTTTGTCCCGGTGGGTTATCCGGTTTGTCCCGGTGGTTTATCTGGTTTGTCCCGGTGGTTTATCCCGGTTTGTCCCGGTGGTTTTCCCGGTTTGTCCCGGTGGGTTATCCCGGTTTGTCCCGGTGGTTCATCCCGGTTTGTCCCGGTGGTTTATCTGGTTTGTCCCGGTGGGTTATCCGGTTTGTCCCGGTGGTTTTCCCGGTTTGTCCCAGTGGGTTATCCCGGTTTGTCCTGGTGGGTTATCCCAGTTTGCCATCGGTTTTCCCCTGCAGAGCCCCCCTGCCCCAGGCCCTGTGCAGCACAGAGGGGCTCTGGGCAGCGGAGCAGGGCCAGGGCTGCGGGGCCGGAGGGGCCCTGCCCCCTTGGGAAGCCAATCCCTGCAGTGCCACCGTCCCTGGGACTCCGCTGGTGACGCTGCCATCCCTGCTTGTCCCCAGGTGTGTCCCCACCCTCTCGTCCCTCCCTCCTGCCCCAGCACTCCCGGCCGAGCGGAGCCGCCAGGCCCACAAATCCACTTCAAACACTAGTGTTTCCAAGCTTTTTATGGTTTTGTTTTGTTTTTGTTTTTTTTTAAATATATATGTAATATATATCTATTTCTATATATGGCTACATATATAGAGAGCATTTCTGAGCACACATGAAAGTTCTATAATTCATTACTTGATTAGACAGAGGATCAGAACATCTTAAAGCAGCTAAAAAAAAAATAGAGACTAACCTGCATAATCCTAATTTTTACTTTGTGAGAGATTCCTGGGCAACAGGAAGGGCATTTCCATAGCAATGCCAGGCTCGTAGAATCATGATTTTTTAATTTTTTATTCTTATTCATTACTTATTCTGTTACTTATTTATGATTTTTTTTGGTTGTTGTTGTTGTCATTTCTTTTTTTTTTTTTAATTTTATTTAAATATTTGGATATTAGGAAAGTAGCTCAACTACATACAGCCAATGGAAGCACTCTACATAATATTTGTACAGTACATTTTTTTTGTGGTTTTATTCCAGAAATATATTATATATATTATATATGTAGGTATTTTTAAACTAACTGGAATTTTAAACAGATGTTAAGCAGGAATAAGGAAGCCTAAGGCAAGTTTAGATATTTTCCTTTGGAATAAGCAAAATAGGGTGGTTGGAACTTAAAAATTCCTTCATTCACCCGGGGGAAAAAAAATCTCTTGCTCCACAATGACCAGGATTAAATCCTCCAAAATTCTGTTTAATTAAATGGAGAATTGATTATTTCTGATGGTCCTTGTGAATATTTTGTGCTGCAAATTAAAAAAAAAAATCCCATCCAGATTCCCCAGGGTCGGAATTGGGGCTTTCACTCTGGCTGGAGGGAAGGTGATTCCCAGGTTTGTGGGAATGAATGGAATTAGAGGGCACTGCTGGAACATCCTCATTCCACTGGGGAAAGGCAGGAATTCATCAGGAATTAACAGGATTTGGAGTCATTAACTAATTAGCTAATTAACTGACCCCATGGATTCCATCCCTAAAATCCCCTCCCAGTTCAGCTCCCAGCTCCCATTCCCACCAGCTGGGGTTTGTGCACCCCTCCCGCCCCCCTGGATTTTCTCTCTGCCTGCAGCCCAAGGAATTCCCAACCCCAACCCCAAAGCTTCTCTCTCCTCTTTGGGAACGGCCTGGGCTGCTCTTAACGAGTTCCCCCGCAATTAATGAGAGTCCCCTGCAATTAACGACTCCTCTCTGCTCTCCTGAGTTCTCCTAATGAGTTATCCAAGTTTCTGTGTGCTTCCAGAAATCCTGGGCTGCCCTGCTGAGGTTCCTGCCTGCTCTGCTGGGTCAGGGTCAGGATCTCCCCAGCCCTGGGTGTCCCCTCGCCTTCTGTGCCATTTGTTGACCATTTGCACTAAAAATGTGGAATTTTTTCTTGGCTTCCCTGTGTCTTTTTTATTTCTTTGTTGTTTTGTTTTGTTTTGTTTTAATTTGATCCTTCCCCACGCCCTCCAGAAGTTTCCCTGCATCTCTTGGGAATGTTTTGGGATTTTTTGGCAGGGTTTGAGCTCGGTAGGACACATTCACCTCTGGTAGCTGCTCCTTTCAGATCCCTCACGCTTTTCCAGTTTAAGGAGGAGATAAAAGGCAGCTCAGACAGGAGGAAACCTGGAGAAAACCAGGAGGAATTTGGGCCCAGGTTTCTCAGAGCCCCTTGCTGAAGGTGCAGTGAGAACTTTGTGCAGCTCCATGTGGGAATTGTGTTTGTCTCCTGCTGGAATGACTCCGTGCATGTGCAGTCCTTGTGTGTGCTGTGTTTGGAACACCAGGGTCACTGCAGGGGAGGCACCAGCAGAGCTGGGGTTCAGTGCAGCAGAGCTGGGGTTCAGTGCAGCAGAGCTGGGGTTCAGTGCAGCAATGCTGGGGTTCAGGAGCTGGGGTTCAGTGCAGCAGAGCTGGGGTTCAGTGCAGCAGGAGCTGGGGTTCAGGAGCTGGAGTTCAGTGCAGCAGAGCTGGGGTTCAG
>JAWWMS010000121.1:1430545-1440796 GCA_035048045.1 Chlorospingus semifuscus
TATTATTATTATTATTATTATTATTATTATTATTATTATTATTACTATTACTATTACTATTACTATTACTATTATTATAATCTTATTATTATTATAATCATGATCACTATCATTATTTTTTTTTTAATTTTTGCTTGTTCCTGTTGAAACCACCCAAATTCAGGAGGAGCTGATGGGGAAACATCTCCCAGCCTGGAGCAGGATTATTACTGAGGCTTTACTGATTGAAAACAAAATCAAAAATGCAGCAGAAAATGGGCTTTTTTGGGTTTTTTTGGGATTCTGGGCACTGCCAGGTTCGTTACACCTTTTTTTCCTGCCTGGAGCTGACATCACAAACGAGAGGAGCTCACAAACAAACAACAGAAAGTGAAGCTCCTGCTGCCTGCAAGCTGAAATATTTTCCATTTCTCTGTTTTGAGCGGGCCCCTGCCAAGAGAAGGACAAAAGTCAGGAGGAGGAAAATGTTATTTTTCAGCCTTGGAAGGTCAGGGTCTAAAAATAAGTGGAAAACATCTCCGGCCTGGAGCTGGGCTGGGGAGGTTTCTGAGGGGCTCTGGTGCATTTCTGGGGTGAAAATCCAAATTACAGAGGAGACACAAGGAAAGCCTCAAAAATCTTCTCATTTCCATCACAGTTTGGGCTTCCAAAGGTTTATTTTCCCTGTTTTTAAATGCTTCCAGCCAGGGGGATGCAGGCAGTGACATGCCCAGTTTTAAGGGATTTTTAAGGCCATTCCTCCTTTTTTAATTCCTCAGGGGCTCCAGGAGCAGATTTGTGCCTTCACTGTGGTTTGGAAAATTTGCAGTGCAATTCCATGCTTTCCTAGGATCCTGGGACACAAATAAATCCCAATAAACACAAATAAATCCCAATAAGCACAAATCCCAATAAACCCCAATAAATCCCAATTAAACCCAATAAATCTGAAAAAACCCCAATAAATCCCAATAAATCCCAATAAAATCCCAATAAAATCCCAATAAATCCCGATAAAATGATGCTTGGAAGCTTGACCTTACTTGGAAGAACCATCCTGGTCCCAAGGTGCCAGTCCCTGATGGTGACCCAGCCTTGCCATGGCTCAAATCCCATAAATGGGGAAGAAAAGAGCAGGAGAAATAAAGGACAGAGTGAAACAGTGAGGGGTGAAGTTAAAAAATTAGGAGTGAGGTGAAAAAATTAGGGATAAAGTGAAAAAATTGAGGCTAAAGTTAAAATCTTAAGGTTGAAGTTAAAAAAAATGAGGCCAAATTGCACAATGGAGCTGTCTCCAGGTTTGATTCACTTTGCCACTGATGAAATGGAAAAATAAAAAGCATTAAATGATTTAACAAACAAATGAATGCCTTGATTTGCTGAGGAATTCAGAGACACAAAGCAGAGAGCAGCAGGCTGGGGCTGCTCAGAGCTGGGAGCAGCCCTGGATGGGTTATTGATGATGAACCCAGGCGTTCATGGGGTCACTTCTCATTTCTGCACCACTCTGGTGTTTGTCTCACATCACCGCTGCTGCTGCTGCTGCTGCTGTTACCCATCACTAATTAATTAATGAGTGTCTGCAGGGCGTCAGCTCAGCTCTGAGGGATCCTGTTGGGATCTGTTTGCTGGGATTGTTTTAGCAACGGATGGGACTGGGCTTTGAACAGGATCAAGCTGGAAAATCTGGATCCTGATCTTTATAAAATCTGGATCCTGATCTTTTAAAATCTGGATCTTGATCTCTTTAAAATCTGGATCTTGATCTCTTTAAAATCTGGATCGTGATCTTTATAAAATCTGGATCTTGACCTTTTAAAAATCTGAATCTTGTTATTTTTAAAATCTGGATCTTGTTCTTTATAAAATCCTGTTTGTGCAGGCTTTGAGCAGCAGGGTTTTGTCAGGCCTGGGGGCAGGAAGGAGGCTCCTGCCTCCAGCTGCAGTGCCCGGCTATTCCCTGGGGGATTTGGGGAATTTGCACATGGAGCACCCAAAGTGTGGAATTCTGATTTCTTCGTGGGGTTTCTGATGGATCCTGGTGAGGGGCTCAGGCTGGTTCCACTCCCCATCACAGAGCTCCAGGATGGTTTGGGTTGGAAGGACCTTAAATCCCAACCCTTCCCAAATACCCCAGCCCTGTGCCAGCAGGTTCCTGTCCCAGAACACCTGGGATTCACCTGGGCCTGACCAACCTGAGCCCTGGTGTCACCAGGATCCTGAGAACACCTGGGATTCACCTGGGATTGACCAACCCCAATCCTGATGCCAACAGGATCCTGAGAACACCTGGGATTCACCTGGGCTGGACCCACCCGTGACCAGCAGGCCAAGGCAGGTCCCCCAAAGTCCCCAGGCAGCCCTGGCAGGGACAGAGGGGATGGATCCCGGCTGAGGTGGGACCAGGAGGAGCTGTGTCCCATCCCTCCCAGTCTGCCCAGTAAGGAGCCTGCACAGCGGGGTGGGAATGTGGGAATTGTGCTGGGGCCGCTCCCCTGGGAGCGATTCCTGGTCCATCCATGGCTGAGAGTGATTCCTGACACATCCATGGCTGGGAGCGATTCCTGGCACTTCCATGGCTGGGAGTGATTCCTGACACATCCATGGCTGGGAGCGATTCCTGGCACTGCCATGGCTGGGAGCGATTCCCCAGGAGTGATTCTCCATTCATGGCTGGGAGCAATTCCCCAGGAGCGATTCCTGGTCCATCCATGTCCGAGAGCAATTCCTGACACATCCATGGCTGGGAGCGATTCCTGGCCCATCCATGGCTGGCAGCGATTCCCCAGGAGTGATTCTCCATTCATGGTTGGGAGCGATTCCTGGTCCATCCATGTCCGAGAGCAATTCCTGACACATCCATGGCTGGGAGCGATTCCCAAATCCATGGCTGGGAGCGATTCCCCAGGAGCAATTCCCCTTCCCATCCATGGCTGGAGCGATTCCCGTGGCTGAGAACGATTTCCCAGGAGCGATTCCTGGCCCATCCATGGCTGGGAGTGATTCCCCAGCACTTCCATGGCTGGAGCGATTCCCCAGGAGCGATTCCCCTTCCCATCCATGGTTGGGGACGATTCCCATGGCTGAGAACGATTTCCCAGGAGCATTCCCAGCCCGTCCATGGGTCCATGGCGCAATCCCAGCCCCAGGAGCGATTCCCATGGCTGAGAACGATTTCCCAGGAGCGATTCCTGATTCCCAGCCTATCCATGACTGGAAGCAATTCCCCATCCATGGCTGGAGCGATTCCCATGGCTGAGAACGATTTCCCAGGAGCATTCCCAGCCTGTCCATGGTGCAATCCCAGCCCCCGGAGCGATTCCTGAACCCCCGCAGGAAACCGCTCGCATTTTTTCCTGCACTATTCACGGCCTTCCCTAGCGGGGACAATGAAAGGTTGGGAGCTCGGGATTAACAATGAGCTGCTCCTCCTCCAGCGGCCAGCGGGAGCCCAGGCACGCCGAGGAATCCGGGAATGATTCCCTGGAATTGCGCTGGAAATCGGGGGAGGCTGGGGGATGTTTTGTCTGAGAGAGGTGCAAAGTGACAAGAGAGAGAGAGAAGCCATCGCTGCTTGCTGGGAACTGTTGGGACTTTCGTGCTCTGAGCCTTCAGCTTTTCCCACTAAAAGTCCTTTGGCTCTGATCTCCCCTTTTTTCTTTTTCTTTTTTTTTGGGATTTTCTCCTGCAAAACACTTCCCAGAGCCATAATGACAATAACACACATTTACTGCTCCGTGTTCCCAAAACCCTCTGGGATGGCAGAGCTCGGAACCAAAAGCTGTTTGAAGCAGCCTGGCTTTTCCTTTTCCCCTAAATGATGCATCCCACCGATTTCTGGGATGAAAGCTCCCGGATTTGGGAGCCAGGCATCTCAAATTATGCATCCCACTGATTTCTGTGGTTAAACTCCTGGATTTGGGGAACCAGGGGTCCCAAATGATGCATCCCACTGATTTTTATGGTAAAAACTCCTGGATTTGGGGAACCAGGGGTCCCAAATGATGCATCCACTGATTTTTGTAGTCAAATTCCTGGGATTTGGGAGCCAGGGTCCCAAATGATGCATCCCACTGATTTTTATGGTAAAAACTCCTCGATTTTGGGGAGCCAGGGTAACCAAATGATGGGCATCCCAAGGGAACTCCTGAAATTCTCCATGCCAGGGCTTTGCTTAAGGAAACCTGCCCAAATCTCTGAACACACAGCAAAAACCAACTTTTCATTCATTAATTCAAAACTAATCCCACTTCTCTTGCCTCTTCCTCCCACTGACTGCAGCAGGACCTGGGTTCCCCTCCCGATTTCCCCTTTTTCCATTAAAAAGCCCTCCACAAACGCAGCAGGAAGATATCTGGGACGATTTAACAGCTGGAAAAAGGCAAACGCAGCAATCAGGTCCTTTCAGGACACCAGGGATCAAAGAGGTGCTCTGTACAAATGATTGTGCAGCCAGCTCTTGGCAGGAGACAGAAACCTTCTCCCTGCTGGAAATGAGATTTGAGTTGTAAGGAGAGGAAGAAAGGATCGATCAGTGTGTGTTAATTCCCTTTCTCCCAACTGGAAACACTGAGTGGGACAGAGAAAAGGGGGGAAAGAAATTGATTATTGCATGTAATATTCTCTGTCTCGTCTCAGGAAGAGATTAAATTCACTTAAATTCACTTAAATTCGGTTTTAATAGGAGTCATTTAGCACTTGTGTGAGGAAAAAGGGCTTTTTCTTATCTAGGAAAATGGGGGAGAAAACCTTTCTGAATTACAATGAGAACTCTCCAGGAGAGGTGGGGTTTTTTTTTGCTGTGGAATGGGGCGATTTGGGAAGAACACAAAGAAAAGAAAACAGCAAATTTTCCATGCTGTTCTTTGAAATGGTCTCGTTGTCCTTAGGCAAAATGAGAATCCTGAATAAGAAAATGGATTTATTATCAAATTCTTCCTCTTCTGGGGGTGCTGGAGCACAGCTTTGTCTCCATCCTTCTTGCAATGCTCTGGGTGTGGGGAAGGACAGGGACACCCTCAGGGTTCCTTACCCTGCCCTTTGTCCCTCTCCAATTTCCTCCAATAAAAAGATGAATTTCCAAATGAGAAAGAGAGGAAATTCCAGCCATAAAAACCTGCAGCAGTGGGAAACACTTCCATGCAGGAGAATCCTCCCAGTCTGGAGCTGCAGCTCCTTCCTGAAGGTAATTAACAAATTTAAATAAAAATCATTCATTAAAGAGGTTCAAACCCACAGTTGCACTCGTGGAAATGCTCATTTCAGCCCCTCATGGCTTTTGGGACAACCCCTGGCTCCCAAATCCATCTTTTTCCACCCCTCAGCTCCCCTCATCACCCACCTCTCCTCTCCCACACGTTTTATTTTGCTCAGCTTTGAGACGTTACAGATTCTTGGCCCCATCTGCAGATGGTGCTGCTTTGGACATCCTCGATGAGCTCAGAGGAAAATCCAGCATCATCCAGGCTCTGGGCTTGTTTTGGGGTTTCTGGTGGCTTCCAGAGGAATGGAAAAACGGCGTGTGCAGGCTCACAAGGGGTGGGAAGCTCTCCAGAAAGCAGGAGGATGGAGACTGACCCAAACCTCTGGAGTTTTCCAGAAAATCTCCCAGGAATGAACTGGCTCCGGAGAGAGCTGGCAGTGCCTCCTCCGGGCCCCACCCAGGGCTGACAAACAGCCCCAAGGGCAGAGCTGCTGTTTTTCCATCACCCTCTTCAGGATCGTGGGCTGTGGGGAGATCCAGAGTCAGCCCTGGCTCCCTCTGAGCTGCTCTTCCCACCCCAAAACTGCAAGGGCACAGGCTTGGCCTGATGGTGATGGTCCCAAATTCCTTTAATTTGAATTCCAGATGGAAACCACGTCGATCTGTGCATTTCTGCAGCGTTCCCTCCATGAATTTCCAGCTCCTTTTGGCCAGCACAGGGCCAGGTTCTTTCCCTGAACATCCCCTGGAGCCAGAGCACGTTGGGTGCTCATCAGGAGCCAGCGAAATCCCCACCAGGAGAGAGAATTCCAGGAGCTCCCCCTGAGTTCCAGCAGCCTCCTGGAAGTCTCTGCAGCGCTTTCTGCACAAACCATTCTGCCCTGCAGCGCTTCTTCCAGGAAACCCCTCCAGTTCCAGGAACCCCACAAAGGCCCAGGTGGAGAAACGGGAATGGCAAAAGCAGCGTTTGTGCTGGCAGAGCTGAGTGTCCCGGACACAGAGCTGCTGAGGGGGCCGAGATTTCCCAAGGAAATCAGAAATCCAGGCATGGCTTGGAGAGGGGAACTTGTGGAAAAGAGGAAAGAAGGAGCCTGGCCCTGTAGACTCAGCAAAATCTGATCTCACAGCCTGAGCTCATTGCTGGCTCCCAGCACAGCGGGAAGAGAGGCTGTTCCTGGGGAGCTCCAAGTCCTAAATCTCCTCCTAGAACAGGAGCTTTTTGTCATTTCCAGCTGCAGGTGCCCCTTCCTTTGCTTGCTCTGTTGGGTTTCTTTCCCCAGCTGAGGTTTGTGGTGGAACAGGGAATGAAAAAGGACAAAATGTGCGAGGCTTTACCCAAGGCAGAGCAAGGCCCAGCTTTCTAAGGCTGGATTAGGGGGAATTCATTTAAAACCCCACGGAAAGAGCTGATCCTACAGCTTGGCCTGAGGGTGATCCTCATCGCCCCCACTTCTATTTCAGATTCCGTGAGGTGATTCCATTTCAGATCCCGTGAGGCGATTCCATTTCGGCCTGTGAGGTGATTCCATTACAGATTCCATGAGGCGATTCCATTTCAGATTCCGTGAGGTGATTCCATTTCCGATTCCGTGAGGTGATTCCATTTCAGATTCCGTGAGGTGATTCCATTTCGGCCTGTGAGGTGATTCCATTCCAGATTCTGTGAGGTGATTCCATTTCCGATTCCGTGAGGTGATTCCATTTCGGCCCGTGAGGGAGAAGCTGCTTGAGCTGTAAAAAGCCCTTCCAGATTTTCGTGTTGGGATCAAAGGGTTGGCATTTGCAGGGGCAAAATAATTCTCTGTCTGCGCTGTATTTATGAAAGGAGCTGTCATATTCCAGCCTCCCCCTCCTCGCTGCACGGTTTGCGTGCGTGGATGTGGCTGTGTGGGCAAACCGTGACACAAAGTAGTCCCACTCGGTGCTGGGAGTGAGGAAGGCGAGAACGCGGAGGGATATCAGGTATGGGTTCGGCAGGGTTACGCGCTGCGGAGGGATCTCTCGGTGATGTGGACGTGCCACAACAAGGCCCGGCAGAGGGAGAGACGCGGAAGGATACATGCAAGGCGCTGCAGTGTTCGCGTGCTGTGGTGCCGTGTATAGACCCGGTGGCGGCGGCAGCGGCGTGACCGGCACAGGGATGCCGGCCGTGCCGGCACAGCGGCCTACAGCGGCTCGGAACCGGGACCGGGCTCGGAACCGGGACCGGGCTGCACCAAAGCTGCGGCCAAAGCAGTGGAGGGGGGGGCGCGGCGGGGCCGCGGAGATAGAACTGCGCATGCGTGCGGCTGATCCCGGAAGCGGCGCTGTGGTTGGATGAGGGGGCGCGGAGTGATATCGCTGCTGCGGGGGTTGTATCCCTGTGTCCGCGTGGGGAGGCATGGCGGGCGCATGGCGGGGCCGCGGCCGTGGAAGGGAACGGCGGCACGGCCGTGGCTGCAGGAGGCGGCGGAGCCGCGCCATCCCGCAGCTCTGAAGCGGGGGGCCGCGGTGGGGAAGGCGCGGCTCGGCCCGCCATGCAGTGGCGGCGGCAGGAGCGGGAAAGCGAGCACGGGCGGCGGCGGCGGGGCGGCCTCGTCAGCGGGGGATGATCCCGGGGGGCCGGGCTCTTTGGCAGGACTGGGCTCTCCCCAACAAAATGGTTTTTTCCTCTTGTGCAGTGAGAATGAGATTTTGCAGCCAACTCTGTAGGTGGGGGAAAAAAAAAAAAAGAAAAAAGAGTTGTTTTTTTTTTCTTGGAATGTTGGGTAAATTCCTTGGGAGCTGCCTCGGGGGAATCAGTTCAGCTTCTTCTTTTTGGAGGTGATGGAAGCAGTGAAACAGTGCAGGGCTGCTCCTCTTCACCCTTTCCTCTGCTCCTGAACAGCCTGGGCAGGCTCTGGGTGCCTGGTGCATGTTCCCTGTGCAGGGAGGTTTTCCTGGGGGTGACACTGAGGTCAGGGCTGTTCCAGCTGGGATCCCCTGTAGGACACAACATAGCACAACATGGACACGCAGCTCTCAACAGGTAAAAAGAGAATTTTAAATTTCTGACCCCAACATCTATAGATTTATAGATAACATTTATAGATTTCCAGAAGTGACAGTGGATTGGAGGGTGACAGTGCCACCTCTCCAGTGACACTGGACAAACCAACAGCCCACTGGAACAACGTCCCTTGGTTGTTTCAGCCTTTTGGCCTCTCCAGGCAAGGAGTGGATGCAGCTTTTGGCTGGATTTGGGTTAAATCCCAGGAGAAGATCTGGGATCACTCTGGGATCTCAGTCTGGGGTCACAGCAATCCTTCAGGCAGCTCCTGTGCTCCAGGATTTGGCTTCTGACTTCCAGACAGAGCAGTGAAAGCCCTGTCCAGGGATTGAACATCTTCCTCCCCTCCATTCCTTGGAATCCTCCTGCTCACAGAAAATTCCAGGGTTTTCATCCACCTTTTTTCGAGGTTATTCTGATTTGGTTTTCCACCATGACCTTCCACTTTTTGGACTTTCCATTTTGCTGCAGTTCCTCCCCACCCTGGCTGCTGGCCCCGGGCTCTGCTTGCCCAAACTTTAACATTATTTTTCAGCTGAAATGACATCATGGCTGAAGTGCTGTTTAAAATTACTGCTCCAGACCTCCCTCACATCCCCTTTTGCAATCCCCTCTTCCAGCAAAGCCATGCTCTCATCTGGAGCCAGGAAGGGTGGCCTAAAACTGGGATGTCTTGTCCACATCCATTCCAGGACTTTTGCTCTGTCCTCATCCTATAGCCAAGAAAATAAATTCCAGCTGAACATTTCAATTTTTTAATAACACTTGCTAACAACTCCATAAAAATAATTCTGTGTTCTGGGCCCTCTCCACATGACATCAGGCTCATGGATTTCTGGGCCAGGCTCCCGAGGCCCTTTGCAAACTTCTGTTTGCTCATAAATCAGGGCCAGCGGTGCCGTTTTTAGCAAAAACAGCCCCAGTTCAGAGTTTCCAGCCTCCTCCATGGCTGTGCTGTGCTGCCACAGGCCCTGCTCAGAATCCAGCAGCCCCACCAGGCTCCACTTCCACCTGTGGCAGCCTCTGGAACGTGAACCCCAGCTCTGCCGGTGACCCTGCAGGGAGCAGCATGGAAAAAGTGCTTATCTCTGAATTTCCATGGTTCTTCCCAGTGATTATTCCCTGTCCAGCTGGCTGCCCTTCCCGTGGGAGCTCTGCCGGCTCACGCAGCCCTGCAGCAGGCAGGAGGCTGGGCGGGGGCCAGGAGGGGCCGAGGTGTTTCCATCTCGATCCTGCCCGGCCCGTGCCGCCACATTGCTCTGCACAGAGAGAAGCAAGGCACAGCTCTTCCCAAGAATATTCTTATCCTGTTTGCTGTGCCTGTGTTTGTGCCAAAGCACAATGCAGTGTGGGGATTGTTCACCCACAGTGATGCTGTTTGGCTCCTTGGCCTGTCAGGAAACAGCCCCACATTGCTCTGCACAGAGAGAAGCAAGGCACAGCTCTTCCCAAGAATATTTCTGGGTTTCACGTTCTCTGAACCTCAGAGAATAATCGAAACAACTCTTATCATTTGCTGTGCCTGTGTTTGTGCCAAAGCAGAATGCAATGTGGGGATTGTTGGTGTTTCGGTTCCTTGGCCTGTCAGGAAATAGCCCCACATTTCTCTTCACAGACAAAAGCAAGGCACAAATCTTCCCAAGAATATTCTGATCTCATTTTCTGTGCCTGTGTTTGTGCCACAGCAGGATGCAATGTGGGGATGGTTTCCCCACAGTGATGGTGGTTTGGGTCCCTCACCAGCCTTGTTGCCCACGTGGAAAAAGGGAAAAAGGGAAAAGGGGTCATCCCTGGCAAAGGGAGCAGCTGGAAGAGCCCTGAACATCGGGGGATGAGGGGGAAAAGGGAAAAGCCAAAGGGAGCAGCTGGAAGAGCCCTGAATATCAGGGGAATGAGGGGAAAAGGGGAAAGGAGCAGCTGGAAGAGCCCTGAATATTGAGGGATGAGGGGAAAAGGGAAAGGAGCAGCTGGAAGAGCCCTGAACATCGGGGGATGAGGGGAAAAGGGATCATCCTTGGCAGCTGGCATAGCCCTGAACATC